>CM060676.1:112618897-113218897 GCA_030686995.1 Artemisia argyi
TCCAAATCCTCACTAGAATTTATCGTCATATCATGGAACACTACCCAGATATTCGGAGTGATTTCTATGTGCTCATTCATCCCACATTGAATAAACTTACTCTTGTTCGTACTCGTCGATCTCAAAGTTACAAAGGAAAATCTCGTAGTCCTTTATTTTCTATGCCTCGTGGTTCGACATCTCATCGAGGCAATGATGATGATGAGGAGGAAGACACCTCGCATGTTAGTACCCCCATCTCCCACAACCTTTGTTGATGATCTTCCCGATCTTGATTATACCGACTATCAAATTCCTCTTCCTCATGAACGTACCGATGAACTCCTCTTCAACCGTCAAATGTCCTTTATGAATCGAACTCAGCAAATGCATAAAGAAGTTAGAGGAGGATTCAAGTCCGTAGGAAAGATGTTCAGGAAGATTATGGGCAAGAAGAAGAAATAGAGTCGTTGATGTGTAACTACTTATTATTATTATTGCACTATTAGACATTCATGTGTTTTATTATTTGTCCGACTTATTCGGAAATACTTGTGTTCTATCTTGTTTGTTACTTGAATGATGCTTAGTGTCTAACTATTATTATGCTAGGATCTTAATTATAACTTAATGCTATTAGTATGCTTCTTTATATTTGGTTTACAATATATTTGTTTGCATGCATGATTTATTATTTTATGCTTATATTTCATCATTCCAAGAGTATCTGTTTTAAATAGAGCTTGCTGGAAACACACATTTGAAAACCAGCCCATTTCTGCAAATTTTTGATTTCTGGTCGCCTGGGAAAACACCAGATGGGTGGACCCTTTAATTTTCCTAGGCGGTCCCCTTAATCATTAAGGGGGCCGGCATACAAATAAGGGGACCGGCCATCTGGAACAGAGTTTACTGTTTTCTTTTGCATCTTGTGACCCCTTTCTCTAGTATCAGCTACAATTTCTCCTTATAACCCAACTGATTTTATTATCTCCTTAAACCACTTCAAAAACTTACCTAAACCAACCATTTTCATATTATAAATTCCCTCCAAATGAACACTCTTCACCTCATTATTCTTCATCTCCATCAACCTAAACCATCATGTCTTCACCAAGCACCTCTATCTCTAAGGCCTCAAAGAAACAAAAGATTGTCATTATCCCTCCAAAACAACTCTTCATTGATTTAACTAATGAAGACAACACAACACCATCACCTCCACCTAAATGCTCATCCCCAAGTGCACCAAATGCACCATCTAAAACACCTTCCACTCATGGAACTTCCTCCTCTTCTATACCTTCAACCTCATCAATCAATGACTACATAAACTCACACTTATCTTCATCACAAACATCATTACCACATCCTACACAAGAACCTCTTTCCACCAAACTTACCATCTCACTTTCACCAATAACACCACTTAATGCTCATGTTTCATCTCCACCAATCACACCACCATTCTTTGTCAATCCCGTACCTTGGAGCTTACTTGAAGTTCATGGTGATACTTGTCTTTGTTGCATCCACAGCCGAACCATAATATTTGGTCTTAGAGATGAAATTCAATATATGTTTTCATATATTGAACACTTGCTAACCAACCCACCACCACCACCACCTCCACCATCCTCACCTATTGTCCCACCTCCACAATCTTCTCCTATTTCTCCACCATCACTTTCCTACTCTCTAACTTAAGCATATACTATGCTTAATAAATAAAGAATTCACAACCCTTTTTGCTTGCAAGCTCTATGAAACTCATGTATTCTTTGCACGATGAAGTACTCTTCTAGTTGGTGTTTTCTCTAGTTGTTATTCTAGTTGTAATCTATCTTGTTCCTTCATGTATTGTTGTGTTTTTACACAACTTTTGCTTTAATATGAATGCTTCTATTATTGTCACATTATATGGTTGTTTATATACTTGTGCTTCTAATATTGTTTTTGCAAGCATTCCATAGCTCGTTTCCTTGGTGCCCCCGAACGAGGGGGAGCACACATCAAGGGGGAGTTCTCATCCCGTCAATATTTCATAATTGAAACTTGTCGGCATAACCTTTTGGATTCTACAAAAAGGGAGAGAAGTAAATATAATCTCACTAAATTACTTGTCTAAAAACTAATTTTTGATGTAATGAGTTTAAATTTTGTAATCATCAAAAAGGGAGAGATTGTTGATATAAATAATGCTTAAACACATTATTAATATTTTTCAATAACTCTATGTTTTGATAATCACAATATTTAAACTAGATTAAATAAAAAATTATGACGTAAACAAGTATTTAGTAGTAAATATTCACTTTTATCATCTAATCACTTATGGTATGTATAAACAAAGTGACTAATGCATTACATGATCAAAGAAGTTTTTCTTGAATACAAGACATTTTATAAAATGACATCAAACATTTTATAACTTTTATAAAAATATTTTTGGAATTAAAAGAATATGTTTAATTCATTATAAATATATGAATTCAAATTTTTAACCAAAAATAGCAAATATTATCCAGAAAAACCTTCCCCACAAAAGGACAAAAAAGTCCAACGTTCTGGAGGGGGCGGCCCCCTTAAGGATTAAGGGGACCGGCACGCTCCAGAGCAGTATTTTTGTTGCCTATAAATACTAGTTCATTTCACAGATTTTTCTCACCTTTTTGCACTAAAAACTTTCTGATCTCATCTCTATTTCTATTCTAAAAACCTTTGATCATATAATTCGTAAGTCTTTGTTTCCAAGTGATCCAAGACTTCATCCACACAAGTGCAAAAAGAATAAAACTCCTTCAACATCTATACAAAGTAGTATTGTTGTGATTAGTTGATATCATCTTTTAGTAGTGCTAGATTATTTGCAAAAGTGTTGTGTGCTTTAGTAGATTGTAGATATTAGTTTTCTTGATATGTAGAGTAGAAGTTGTGAAGTAGTTGTGAATTGAAGAAGGTGTGAAGTAGACGTGAAGAAGAAGTCGTGAAGCTATCGTGAAGAATTTGTGAAGAAATTGTGAGATTAGTTCTAGCTAGGATTAGAACTCGACATTTAGCTTAGTGTCCTTAATCGGTGTAAGCCAAGGTGTGTAAGGTTTCTCCGCCATAAGGAGTTTGTTGACATAGTGAAGAAAACTCTCGAGTGTGGTACTCGGGGAGTGGAGTAGGGCAAGGAAGGTATTCTTGTAGCCGAACCACTATAAATTCGCGTGTTGTGGTTTGATCTCTCCATCTCTATCTTTTATGTTATTTCATTACTTTGTTTACATTATTAGATTGTATTTACTTTGACTTGCTCATTCTTGTTAACAATTGAATTCACATAAGATCGAATCAAATTCTTATAAGCAACTACAATTTTTCTAAAATAAAGTGAAAAAGAACGTAAAACTATTCAACCCCTCTTCTAGTTTTCGACAAATCAAAATAAACATCAGAGTTACAAGAGATCCCAAGCAGTTTTAGGTACATAATAAGTAAACATAAAAGGTTTTAAAAGTTTATCGAATGATAACAGAATGCAAGCCATCAAAACATTCTCCGTGCGACTTCATGCTTGCCAAAAACCTTAAGGACCCGAGATAAAACATGCTAAAAAGTCAACACAAAGGTTAAGTGAATCCGTAGAATTTAAATAAGTAAAATAGTGTATCACATGATAATTTAATGATGAGCTACATTGTTATATGCCCATAAAATATATTATTGCTCTAAGCTCATGAAACCAAACTTTAACGCAGCAATGGATATTCTAAAAGAATATAAATATGCCCTTTGTCAATAGATATAGCCAATTTACCTAGAATTTATGAATAGAGTGCACATGGTAGCCGAGACTCAGCCTACCAATGCGGGGGATGTCAATCCCAAATAGATCTATTTACATCATTCGTGTTTACACACATGTAATTAACGGTTCTTGATAAAAGGGACTTTCAGGCTATAACAACACTTAGGCAATAATAACATCAGGATAGCATACAATTTTAAAGCATTGTGATCATAAATATTCATGGCATGTATCTCCCTCACGGAGTTTGTAAAACAATTGAAGTAAAAGTTGGGGCTATGAACTCGCCGTAACAAAAATGAATATCAAGATGTAAGTAGAGTGACGGGTAAACCGAGATGTCTTACGAGCAACCTAAAAATAATATGTTGCGTCTTAGAATTTTAAATTAGTAGATTGTGATGCAAAAAGTATCATATCATTATTATTCTAATTATGCAATTGTACATAGTGGTTTTGAAGGTTTAAAAGGTGACAGGGACTAAAATTGACTGGTTAGGAAAGTGTTACGAGCCCTAAAATATATCTTGTATTAAGTTCGAGTTTATATTATTTTTAAAGTCAAAAAATCTTATTATGTCGATATGTGGTTATAGTGTCCAAAAATGAGTTATTAGGTTTATTCCCAAAAGTGGGTCCTACCACTTCGGGTAATGTAAAATTTATCATGTGTTAATGAAATATATAGTTTATATATTTTTAGGTTTGTAATATAGTTCCATAATATTTATTATTATTATAGTGTTTTTAGATGTTATAAAAATATATTTGACTTTAAGTAAGTTTTGATGAGTTATAAAATTTTTGGTTAAGTGCGGGTTATAAATAAAAGTGGATATTCGTTACCAAAAATTACATTTCTCCAAAACCGTATGGAGTTATATTACAAATTTTATATTTCCGAAAAGATTTTTAAAGTGTGCTAACTATATTTGTGGGTCCCATTGTTATAAAAATTGCATAACTTAAGTGAGATTGCCATTTTCTATTTATATGTCAAGTCTGATCCGGACAACACCTAACAGTCCCGCTATTTTTGCGATAACTTGAGTTCTATGACTCCTTTTTATGCGGGATTTTCAGCTACGTTGAAGTTAATGTGCTACCTACCACTTTTATGTTTTGTGCAACAGAGGGTTCAGTAAAAAGTTTTAGAGTTTTTGACCTTACAAATCTGGTTTGCGTTTTCCGACTAGTTTTATAGTTTATTTTCTAATTAACTCATAGGGTATCGTCTCACGACCATCCACCCGGAAAATCAAAGCTAAGAGATAGATCTACAGGTATATATTTTTACCTAAGTCTCAAAGTGTATTGATTAAGTGCAGAAATTATGAGAACAGTCCCTGGTCCAAAAAGGGTCTTTGCAAACTTAGTCCCGATCATGGTTTTTGGTAATTTAGGCTATGTACAATGTCTTAGAATTAAAAAAAAAAAATCACCATTTTTATCTTTTATTAATTTGGTAATGTTTGGTACATGGGTTTCTAGGGGTTTAAGATGAAAGAAACATAAAATTATTTGTTTGGTGATTCTTCTTTAGCCTCACGCGCATCCATCATCCCAAAATTCTAATTCTAACTAGTTTAGTAGCTTTTCTCTCTCTAAAGCAGTAAATTGCTTTTTTTAGTCTTTAGAAAAAACTTTCATCCACACAATGGCGTTGATGGTACATTTCACTTCAATATTTTATTAAAAAAAATGTACTACATATTAATTAATTTATATAATATATATATTTAAAAAAAATAATTAATTTTCTCTTTCCTTATTTACTTCAAACCTATCCCAAATCCAAATCCAAATCCAAATCAAAACCCACTTACAAACCAAACTCCCCCTCAATGACGATTTGTTGAAACAAATAGTTACAATGTACAACTCATCTCACTTAAACAAATAGTTACAATGTACAACTCATCTCAGTTAAATATTTAACAAGTAATATGACGAAACCAATAGTTAAATTGCGCAACTCATCTATATGACACATTATCAAGTGAACAAGATACATTTCACAACCTATATATATATATTTGTTTGGAAACATGAAATTTGCAAACTCACATTCACCAACATAAAATGTCAGTTTTCATCAGCAAATTAATTTGAAAATTAATTTGCTTTGCCACATGACGCGAGTACTCTACTATATAGAGAAAATACAATAAAATACCGACGCTGCTATGTGCGAGGACTCGACTATTAGTTAACATGCTTGTATATAATATTATTGTTATTATTATTATTACAATCCTAACTGTCTACTACAATTTAAAACAATGCCATCGGGAAAAACAAAAAACACAAATAGATTGACGCTAAATAAGTTTTTTAAAAACTATACAATCGCCATTATGGAACCATGGCATCCGAAAAACCGTTCTTCGAAAAGTACTAGCCGCAGAAATTTTGTCGAAAACTAGACACCATTTCCGCTAGGCGTGGGTACTCCGCCAGTACATATATATAAATTGTTTACTTCGGATTTTATGTGATGTTTCGTTTTTGTTTTCTTAGTGAATTACAGGTTATATTGGACAAAATGATAAAAGATAAAACATGATGATCATTTATTGAAGATTATTTTCTTGGAGGAGGATTTGACTATGTTTTCACATCGCCATGCCAAGCAAATCAAGGGAGTATTAGTTTCTTTCTTTTATTTTATTTTTTTCCTTTATCATAACTTTGATACTTTTTAAGAACATTGGGGATAATGTTCAATTTAAGTGTAGGCAGGGTAAAATGGGATACCTTATTAACTGTAACTTGCTTGATATTTGTTTTGTTTTTTAGTAAATGTGTAATAAACTAAAAGATACGTGTTAGGGAAATTTTAGCACCAAATTTAAATTTTTTTACAACATATAAGAGTGAAACTTTAGTTTTAATAAGTGTCTCATCGATAGGAATTATATAGCTAGCACAAAAACCCTTCTACTCAAAAAAATTTCCACCCTAAAAATGTGAGGTTCGCCTTTAGATATTTAGGAAAAAGTAATCACTTTTAATGCTTATGAGTGTACTGGTAGTATACAGATTCTTGAACTTGCATTTGTGATGCATCCCGAGATCGCTAGTGAGACTACATTCATGTAGTTAGGATTTACTAAATGATAAGAGGCATTAGGGTAACCCTTTATTTAAACATGTTTTATAAATTACTTGACCAATGTACACCTAAATTTCCTTAGCTTACCTTGTATGCACTCATTTTTAGTGCATTATTGTTACAACTTATTTGTTAAACCCTTTGTTAATTATCTAATTGGTTACATGGTCGCTAAGTTGATTCATATCTTGTAAATATAGTTTTGGGACGATTGGGACTCATGGGTAAAGTACTAGTTGTTATGGAGTAATGGGGAAGAATGTCATGTTATTACCCCTATATTTATGTTAATGTTTAAGGTACTCCACGTGTTTTGATGAGGCTAAAAATGAACTGTTTTTAGGGGGTCATTTAAGCCCGGAATTAAATTTATTTGATCAAATATTGCCCTAAATCGTTTTCCTTTTGTGATTTTAGGTACTTTGGGAGTGAATTCTGGAAAAGGAAGCATTTTGGACATTTTTGGAGCATAAAAGTGAAGAAAACTGATACGTGGGAATCGCACTAGGCTTTACCTCTCAAGGGATCTTGAGAAGCTTACAACCCCCACCAGGCAGTGTACCTGATCGTTGTAGTATAGTATAGTGACAAGTACCGGGGGATTGATCATTCAGCTAGGAATAGTGTCGCTAGGATTAGAAAACCTAAATACTAGTTCTAAAGGTGAGAGATGATTCTTTTTGTATTTTTATATTTTTTTAGAAAGCAAGTAAAAATCTCAGGTTTGAAGGATTTGGGCGGAATTAGTTGCTAGTCAACTAACCCAATACTAAAGATGCAATCAAAATAAAATACTAGAAATGAAAATAAACTAAACTATACTAAGGTTGTGAGCAATAAGTGGTTAAAATGTGTTTACTTAGATTTCACTACTCCCTAGACATCTTTTACATGTTAATTACTTGTTATAGTTGCATGGATGACGGATTGTATTCCTTAATACCATTCACGGGGTGGCGCACTTAACTCCCCAATTCTATGAGCTCTTATCTCCTCCTATGCCATGCCCAGCACAACCATAGGGATTATAAACAGTGGCTCATGCATTAAATACAACCAATAAAGACCTAGTGCACATCGGTTCATGTTTCCTAAGACGTTCAAGCATGTTACCAATTGGAGATCTGCCAGTTTTCTTAAGCCTAACATCAAATTTATTCATCCAAAACAATTATAAACAAGTAATCAACACATAATTAACATCTAGGTTTCATTAGATCCAAGCAAACACAAGATAGATCTAGCCTAGCATGATGGAATTAAGACAAGAACAAGATATAGACAACCAACACATAGACATATTGATTGAATTAAAAGAATACTTATCCCAATTACACATGAAAGGTATCAAGGGCTTAGAACCCTTGAAAAACCTGTAAAATTCGCACCAAGTTCGTACTTAGGGTTTCTCCAAAACTTCTCTTCTTTTTAATGTGAAAATTAGAAAACTATATATAGGAAATAGGGTCTGACGGCGTCAAGTCCAATCTTGTGACGCCGTCACCTCGCCGCCAAAACTCTTCTCGGACTACCTTGATCTACTTCTGACGCCGTCATGTGTTATGCATTTCCAGGCTGTCATGAATTTTACTCTTGACGCCCTTTCTTGTGACGCCGTCAAATACTGGGTCGTCATGGAATTTACTCTTGACGCCGTCAGGATGTTGCTCTTGATGCCGTCACCTACTGTTCCCAGCAAGGAAAATTAAGACTTTGGCGTTTTCTTCACTTTTATGCTCCAAAAATGTCCGAATTGCTTCCTTTTCCAGATTTCACTCCCAAAGAACCTAAAATCACAAAAGGAACGATTTAGGGCAATATTTGATCAGATAAATTCAATTCCGGGCTTAAATGACCCCCTAAAAGTGGTTCATTTTTCGCCTCATCATATACCCTTACACTTGAGATTTGCTTGTCCTCAAGCAAATGCGCTTTTATTCTACTCAAAAGACAAGTTAGGGGTCATTTAACACTAATATAAAAGTAATTACAATAATTAATCGTTCCACTAAAGACCAATAGACAAGCACGGAGGTCATACACTAGCACCTCACAAATAGTGTTTAGATACTCACATCTCTCGGGTGTAATAAAGTATAAATTACAATATGGAAATGGAAGATATCTCTCACTACCTGTCATAGCAAAATAGATTACCATAGGCTTGGGAAAGGATCAAACCTCCACCACATGGCGTAAGCACCTAGGGTAAACTATCAAAGAGGTCTTTTAAAGGGTTGTAACGTTAGGCTTAGGGATATGAAATACACGGTTTTGTTGGATAAAGGAAGTTTTACTGGTGGCGAGTTAACAATCTTGGTTAATTACATTTACAATATGGCGTTGTTAAACCAAGACTAGACTCGACTTAAGCTAATAAATGAAAATAACAAAAACATAAAATAAACATAGAATGAAACGGGATGGTAGTCCGTATGTTTTTTCTCTTTTTCCTTTTTCTATTTTTTTTTCTTTTTTCTTGATTTTTTCGATTTTTTTTTTTTTTTTTTTTTTTTTTTTTTTTTTTGCATACACTCTTACCTTACCATCCAAAATAATACATCATAGGGGATGAACATTCCCCTTACACTTGAATCTTTACATACTTTACATTAAACTAATCTAATGACTCGAATTAAGAAAATCAAAACACTTGGAGCACTTTTAAGATTAACGTACATATGGGGGTAATAATATGATGTTCTTCCCCATTACTCCATAAAATAAGTACTTTACCCATGAGTCCCAATCGTCCCAAAACAATATGTACAAGGATATGACTCGACTTAGCAACCATGTAATCAATTAGATAGTTAACTTAGGGTTTAACAAATAACAATAATGCACTAAAAATGAGCGCATACACGGAAGGCTAAGGCGATTTGGTTGTACATTTAAGTGAGGTGTAACAAATTCTTCCTTTAAGTAAGATGCTTAAAGTTAGAAACGAAAAGATAGGCTCGGAGGGGTGTACTAGGGGTTTCGTGTACTAAAAATGAGTACAACGCTAAGAGTGTGGGAAAAATTAGTTGACTTAACTAGCCAAGTATTATGACTTAAATGGTCAAGTAATTATGATACGGGTTTAACACAAGGGTGATCCTAATGCCTCTTATCATGTAGTAAATCCTACTACACGAATGTAGTCTCACTAGCGGTCTCGGGACGCATCACTAACGCAAGTTCTAGAATCTAAATGCTACCGGTACACTCATAAGCACTAATAGTAAATGCTTTTCCTATCAAATCTAAAGGCGAACCTCACATATTTGGGTGGAAAATTTTTCTGAATATACGGTTATGTGCTAGTCATACAATCTCCTATCCATGAGACGCTTGCTATGGCTAAAGTTTCACTCCTAAATGTTGTAAAAAATTTTAAATTTGGCGCTAAAATTGCACTAACAAGTATTTCTCATAGTTTTATTACACATCTACTATTAAACAAAACAAACTCAAGCGAAAGTGCGTATGTAAGGTATCATCTTTTTACCCTCCCCTTACACTTAAGATGAACATTGTCCCCAATGTTCAAGTAAAGAATGTAAAAGTTTAAAAGTTAAAAGAATGAAATCAAATACTCCCCTGATTCGCTCGGTATGGATAATAAGGTGGCCAGGTTAAATCTTCCTCCAAGAAAATGAACAATCAAAGCTTCCCTTCCAGAATGTAAATCATCTTCTTGTCAAACATAACCTGTAAATCCTGAAAAAAAATAGACAAAACAACCTCGCGTAAAATCGGCGGTATCCTATATAAGTTACTAAATCCTAGAAAACAAGATAAGATATAATGCTTGTGGAATGAAGTTTGCAGATCTCCTGGAGATTATAAAACTTAATAATTCACAAAAACCATAAGACTCCGTTAGAAAAACTAAACCGGTAAAATTTCCAGATTTTTACACGTGACGCCGTCAAGAGTTAACTCTTGACGCCGTCAGAAGTGACCTGCAGAAATTCTTATGTTAAGTTTCCAGAAAATTTCTGGAAAAACTTGGTCCTACTTCCTGGAAAATCCTGCAAAACTTCATTATGACTCAATACAAGCATTTGACTCTAACAAATACGAATACACATGTTCATTTAATATTGTGGAGAATCATGATCGGTTTGTTTCTTAAAAACATATTTGGGTTTCCCCTTACACTTATCTTTTGCAAAAATACCTTTAGGTGGAGTTAAGACTAAGCCAAAACAACAAAGTAAAGTATTTCCACTATTTAATTGAGAAACATGATCTACCAACAATAAAAATAAAGCATGCATACGGAAGCAAATAACAAACAAACAAAAATAAAATCTCACAAAACATGGGTTGCCTCCCAAGAAGCGCTTTTCTTTATTTACGAGTCTTGTAGCTAGACTCAAGGTCATGGGTTAACGTGTATCGCTTATGCTCACATAACCAAGTGTGAGCCATCTAATAGTCGCCTCATCTTTCTTATAATCATCTCCTAATTCTAAGAATCCGTGATAGTATCTTTTATTCTTTTCATGAGTATACTTAAGTCCTTTTCTCTTATCATTCTCACTTAGCATCTCTATGGGCGGATACCTACTACACTTTTCCATGGGAAAATCCTTGAACCTAGGGTGTGTGCGGGGCATTTGATAGACAAAATCTTCTTTCCCATCCGAGAATGTAATTAACCCTTCTATTAGTTTTTCATCAAGGTTGGTCAACTGTTTGAAAGGTTTTCCAAACACAACTTGGGTCAACTTATCATCAATAAATTCTCCTAGATTCTCCATAACCATGAACTCAACAAGATAGACCAAGCTTCCTACAAACACATGAAATGGTATTGCCCTAGCAATAATGTTTTCTCCTTTGTATTCTAACTCCTCTACCATGATTTTATTGTATTCATTACGCGAGATTACGTTCATTGGAAGAGATGAGTTAAGATAGGTGTTAAAGCTCTTAAATCCGATCTTACAAGGAAATTGCATGTTAAATGAACTATCACACTCAATCCTAGTTCTAGGGTCGACATACCTAAGAGGGTTTATTTCCTCTTCCATTCTATCCTCATTAATCACATCACCATCATCAAGATCCTCATCGGAGTTTGAATAGTAAAAAGGACTAGCCCTACGGTCATCATCATAATCAGACTCTTCTAGCTCAGAATTATTGTCAAAGTGGTGGTTGGGTGAGAGGTTAGGTGGGTTCTCATTCTCCACTAGAGGGAGTGGGGCTGGCATTTGGAAAATCCTACGACGAAAAACACGAATAACAGGAATCAAACGATCAATGTTATTGTTATCCATCGAAATAATTTACGAACAAAGGACACAAAGAAATAAGATAGACTAAAGAAGACCTAAAAAATTAAAAATAAAATCTTACTAGAAAGGAATCTAGCAAGTAGACCTAATAAAAAGAGATTCTAACCTAGACAATAACTATTCCCTAGGCTGCGGCGCCAAAAACTTGATACGTGGGAATTGCACCAGGCTCTACCTCTCAAGGGATCTTGAGAAGCTTACAATCCCCACCAGGCAGTGTACCTGATCGTTGTAGTATAGTATAGTGACAAGTACCGGGGGATTGATCGTTCAGCTAGGAATAGTGTCGCTAGGATTAGAAAACCTAAATACTAGTTCTAAAGGTGAGAGATGATTCTTTTTGTATTTTTATATTTTTTAGAAAGCAAGTAAAAATCTCGGGTTTGAAGGATTTGGGCGGAATTAGTTGCTAGTCAACTAACCCAATACTAAAGATGCAATCAAAATAAAATACTAGAAATGAAAATAAACTAAATTATACTAAGGTTGTGAGCAATAAGTGGAGAAAATGTGTTTACTTAGATTTCACTACTCCCTAGACATCTTTTACATGTTAATTACTTGTTATAGTTGCATGGATGACGGATTGTATTCCTTAATACCATTTACGGGGTGGCGCACTTAACTCCCCAATTCTATGAGCTCTTATCTCCTCCTATGCCATGCCCAGCACAACCATATGGATTATAAACAGTGGCTCATGCATTAAATACAACCAATAAAGACCTAGTGCACATCGGTTCATGTTTCCTAATACGTTCAAGCATGTTACCAATTGGAGATCTGCTAGTTTTCTTAAGCCTAACATCAAATTCATTCATCCAAAACAATTATAAACAAATAATCAACACATAATTAACATCTAGGTTTCATTAGATCCAAGCAAACACAAGATAGATCTAGCCTAGCATGATGGAATTAAGACAAGAACAAGATATAGACAAACAACACATAGACATATTGATTGAATTAAAAGAATACTTATCTCAATTACACATGAAAGGTATCAAGGGCTTAGAACCCTTGAAAAACCTGTAAAATTCGCACCAAGTTCGTACTTAGGGTTTCTCCAAAACTTCTCTTCTTTTTAATTTGAAAATTAGAAAACTATATATAGGAAATAGGGTCTGACGGCGTCAAGACCAATCTTGTGACGCCGTCACCTCGCCGCCAAAACTCTTCTCGGACTGCCTTGATCTACTTCTGATGCCGTCATGAGTTATGCATTTCCAGGCCGTCATGAATTTTACTCTTGACGCCCTTTCTTGTGACGCCGTCAAATCTGTACTGGGTCGTCATGAAATTTACTCTTGACGCCGTCACCTACTGTTCCCAGCAAGGAAAATTAAGACTTTGGCGTTTTCTTCACTTTTATGCTCCAAAAACGTCTGAATTGCTTCCTTTTCCAGATTTCACTCCCAAAGTACCTAAAATCACAAAAGGAACGATTTAGGGCAATATTTGATCAAATAAATTCAATTCCGGGTTTAAATGACCCCCTAAAAGAGGTTCATTTTTCGCCTCATAAAAAATGACAAAGACTTAATTTTCCATGCTGGGAACAGTACGTGACGGCGTCAAGAAGGAAAATTTGACGGCGTCAGGAGTAAAATCCATGACGACCCAAAGAAAACCAGAAGGCGTTAGAAGAAGGGCGTCAAGAGTTATTTTGGTGACGGCCTGAAGAAGGATTACACATGACGGCGTCAGACCCAGATCTAGGCAGTCCGAGAACTTTATTGGCGGCGAGATGACGACGTCAGAAATTTATTCTTGGCGCCGTCACCTCACAAAATCTATATATAGTTTTCTATTTTTCATTCATTAGAGGAGGAACTTGTGTGGAGAATACTAGGGCCGAACCTAATAAACCCTAGGTCGTTTGTAACAGTATTTTCAAGGGTTTTCACCCCTTGAAACCTTTCATGTTCAATTAAGATAAGTCTTCGTTCAATTCATTCAATATGTCTATGTATTGTTTGAATATATCTTATGCTTGTCTTGATTTCAACATGATAGGCTAGATCTTTCATGTGTTTGCTTAGATGTAATGAAACCTAGATGTTGATTATAGGTTGATTGCTTGTTTATAGTTGTAATGGATGAATGATTTCAATGTTAGACTTAAGAAAACTGGCAGATCTCCATTGTGTAACTTGCTTGAACGTCTTAAGAAACATGAACCGATGTGTACTAGGTTTTTATGATTGTATTTAATGCATGAGCGAATTCTAGTGATCCCATGTTAGGAGCTTCTTAGCCGGCTAGACATAGGAGTGAAGTAGGAGCTTATAGGATTGGGGAAGTAAGTACGTCACCCCATGAATGGTATTAAGGAATACAATCCGTCATCCACGCAACTGTAACAAGTAATTAACCTGTAAAAGATATCTAGGGAGTAATGAAATATAAGTAAACACAATTCTCCCATATATTGCTCACACCACTATCTTAAGTTAGTTTATTTTCATTTTTGTTATTTTATTTTGATTGCATCTTAGTTATTGGGTTAGTTGACTAGCAACTAATTCCGCCCACTTCTCTAAAAACCGAGATTTTTATTTGCTTTTATAAAATATAAAAAATACAAAAAGAATCATCCCTCACCTCTAGACCTAGTTTTTAGGTTTTCTAATCCTAGCGACACTATTCCTAAGTTGAACGATCAATCCCCCGGTACTTGTCACTATACTATACTACAACGATCAGGTACACTGCCTGGTGGGGGTTGTAAGCCTCTCGAGATCCCTCGAGAGGTAAAGCCTGGTGCAATTCCCACGCATCATGTTTTAATTTTCTTAATTCGAGTCATTACTTAGTTTCATTTAGGTAAAAGTTCAAGTGTAAGGAGGTTGCAAGTAATCCCTTTGTAATGATGTATTATTTTGGATGGTAGGGCAAAAGTGTATGAAAATTTTTTTTATAAAATAAATTGAAAGAAAATTGGAAAAAACAATGAGAGAAAAGAAAAAAAAATGATAAAGAGAAAAAGAAAGTAGAAAAAGAAAAGAGAAAAAACATACGGACTACCATCCCGTCTTTTATTTTTGTCTATCTCAAGAAAGTGTCATGAAAAATAAAAGAGTTAGTAGTTAGAAAGTTGAGTCGAGTCTTGGCTTAGCAACGCCACATTGTACATGTATTTGACCAAAATAATTGACCTTGTAAAACCCTAAATCCTGAATACGTAATTTACATATAATTTTAAATTTTCTAAATAACAATACAAGTAATTATAAATGCGAATATAATTTAAACAATCAACCATAAACCCATAAAAAGTATAACGAAATGTCATTATAGAAATCTTTGAATATTTTAGAGCTCCAAAATAATTGTATGAAATAAATAAAATACGAGGTAACCCTTTTATGCTTCATAGACATTTGTTTGGGCCATTTTCTTTTGTTACGTTAACTTAAATCCAACTACAACCCAACAAAGCCTAAGTTTCTTAAGCTCAGGAACTCCTAGGCCTTTTGGCCCACTTGAAACACACACCAAATCTTGACTACGTATAATGGAGAAATGGTCAACATGAAATTGTGGAAAACTGAAATTTCAGTCAATGCCCATTTTACCCTTGTAAACCAATAAATGTAAATCATTGCCATTTTGCCTTGTCAATGTAATCGAAACTGCAAATCAACTATTGATGGAAAGTACCATCACCGCCATTACGCCTCCAACGGATCACACATTCACTCATGTCCTCAAATCTCCCTTTCTCTTTTCTCTCTAATACCATCACCACCATTTGATCACCGCCGCCATTACACCTCCACCACCATAACCCCACCACCAACGAAGGGACACGCACCGACCCCTCCACCAGCAAATCCCTGCACCCATGAAATCCCATCATCACCTTAACCCTCCACCACTGTACCCCTTACTACCACTTAACGCAACCACCAACGAACACCCACCACCACCTTAACTCTCCACCACAAAACCCTCACCATCGAGACCAACCCTCAAAGAGAAGGTGTTTTATTTTTCAGGTCTTTTCTTATTTTTTTCATAGATCTATATATAATAAACAAGTTTTGAAGAATCTTTTTTTATAGATATGTAGATTATATTTACAGATCTGAGTTTGTATAACATTTTTATCATTTTTTTTAATCTCAGCCGCCGCTTGCAGCAGCCTTCTGCCGCCACCACTGCCTTTGTCACCACTGGAAATTGAAGTTGCTGCCACCTGATTTGATGACATTGTTTGATGTTGAGATTCAAGGTGAGTACCACTTCTGTTACTAATTATACCTTAATGGTTTGAAAGCAATTATTTACGATGGTGAAGTGTTATTATTTTGAATAATTGGTGATAACTTCTACTTTTCTTCACTTTTTAATTCAAATTATTCTTTCCTAATATTGCTTAATTAACTCTCAATTATGCATACAGGGTATTGCATCAATGGTTCAAAAAAGTCAATAACATGAACCAGGAAATCTTTAAGTGAAAGCAAGAAACTATAGGTAATATCATTTTTAGTTTAAGTTTTTATAAGTTAACTATTTATGAAATTGTAACAACCCGCATTTTCGGGACATTTCTCCTATTCACTATTCATCCCTTACTATTCATCGGTCACTATTCATCATTTTACTATTCATCATTTTCGGAGTCAGTTTGTGATTCCGAGAAGCGTTCAAAAATTTTACTATTCATGTGACACTATTCATTCCCGAAGGGAAATCACTATTCATGATCATCGTTCGTCATTTCGTAAACTGAGTTTACGCGTCTTCGAATTCGCGTAACCAGTTAGGTTTAGCTGCGAATTCATGCATCATTCATTAATGACACTTCATATAGACTGGAATAGTCTACACCTTATCATCATCACTTGAGAACCTACACGAATATGCATTATTTCAATTTACGTATGTTTAATTTGTAATTAACGATACCACTCAGTTTTACTACTAACGTATACCCAATACTCCCGACTATGATCCTAACATATTTACATACTCATAATAATAATATAAAAATTATATTATTAATTTACCCGGTGTTTTAAAATCAATGGCTATACTTTACGGTCGGAGCTTATAACTCCGTCGGTTTACGTTATTTCAATACGATAATTATTTCAACACCCGATTCTCATCAGGAATATTATTTTACAACTTTTACAACTTCGTCATATTTTATTTCACCTCGTTAACATTTATTTCAAGATAACTCGGTACCCGGTAATACCCAATACACAACTTAAACTAGCTAATGCACACAATTGGGGACACAAACATTTATTAGCCACAAAACATTTCCCCTATTTTGCTCCATGGTTGCCGCCCCCCCTAGCCACCCTATGCTTCCTCTTTTCATGGATCTTGCCCTTTTCTTGAAAATTTACCAAATATATATTTCAAGACTTGTGCACATTTCTTCCATTTTTCCAAAACAAACTAGCAAAAATTCTCTCTTTCCCTCCTCTCTTCACATAATCGGCCAAACAAAGAAACAAGGAAGAAATCACTAACTTTTCAAGATCAAGTGTTTAATCAAGTTCTAATCATGATCTAGTTGGGGTTTTGTGGTAAAAACCCTAGGTTGTTATACATCATCATCTTCAAATCACCTCAAATATTCAAGTAAGCTTCAAAAACACTTTGATCTTTTCATACTTTTATTTACTTTATATTTTTATGTATTTTCAAGATATATTGGTAAAACATGCAAGTATGTAAGATCCATACCACTTATTACCCATTTTGTTTTTATAAACATAGATCTATAAATTTTATTAACAATCTCATGAGATCCACCATTTTTGGTGAAGACTAGGAACTCATGACACCCTAAGAAGGTGTATGGTAGGATTGGGTATTTGTGAAGTTGATTTGAGATAGTTTGGTTAAGCCTTGAACAAGTTACAAACTAGGAAAGTTGATTTTGACAAACTTTCAAAGCTGCTGTCCATTTCTGTAAAACGTGGGAAACTCAGGGTCTAGGGTGTAACTTTGGACCAAAGATTTAGAAAATACATTCCGAGATGAAACTATGGCCGAAAACGGGGATAAAATCCGAGTTACGACGAAAAAGATATGTTATTTTCAAGATTTACGACAAAAAATATATTTTCTGAAATATGAATCTGTCCCGACTTTCTAGTTAAGAAAACTGAGATCTAATGATATCTAGAATAGCCGAGACCTTGAAAAACCTAAAGTATACTTGAATACCTTCGCGGGGATATAAAGAACATAGAAAACGGGCTTATAACGAAAAAGATACGAGTATTTGAAATCCGACGATATATGTATATTTCCATCAGCTTTTTACACTAATAGAGTTTTGACGTAAACTGTCTTTGCGAGATACCACTTTCACGGCTGTTTTTCTTTATGATTGGATCAGTTTGAGTCCGAGCCGTAGTTTTATGAAATCAAGATCTCCCAGCAAGCTTTTCAAATCAATTGGCCGTTTGATCATTGGACTCGTAACGAATAAACTACGACCTCATCTATATACCCGATAAACTATATATATTTTGACAGCTTTTGCTATAATGAAATTTTCTAAGTGTTGAACATAATATTTTCAAATAGCAACAATAAGAGTCGATTCTCTCATTGATCAAGACCCGTATAGCCAAAAGTTAAATAACACGACTTCAAGATATTGTTACAAGGTTTTCAAACACGCCGAGCTTGACCATTAACACTTAACGTACAATATTTCGCGACTAGTTTTGCGAGGCCATTTTGGTCATATTTTCAAGTAATGAAAATGTTATTTTTGCGGCGAAAACCTTATATTTACCGATAAAACACCAAACGAGGATCGTGGAGTACCTTTTCAACACAACTACATGAAAAGTGGTTATTAACTTAACGAGACGTCAAAAATGTATTTTTTGACGATAAGCGTTATTTCCAAAACTAACGAGTGGTATCGATAGCATACGTACTTGCATGTGTAGGATCATTTCGTTTCTTACATGAGAAACTATCATTAATATTAGGTTGCGATTAGAGATCGTGCCTCATTTCAGTGTATCCACTTTTGTCATCATAGTTATCGCACCAGGTGAGTTCATACCCCCTACTTTTACTTGTTTTTATAACTGTTTTGGGGGAGAATACATGCTCGTTTTTAACTAAACTCGAGGCTTGTTTTATTTGAATGCGCAATACTTGATTGATTATTCAAATTCACCTATGTGTATATTGGTTGCATAATTGATTATTTTCTAACATAAACAAGTGTTTTATAAATATGCAACACACTTTATGAAACTATTACTTTTATGCAACACACTTTATGAACTATTGCTTTTATGCAACACACTTTATGAAACTATTGCTTTTATGCAACACACTTTATGAACTATTGCTTTTATGCAACACACTTTATGAAACTATTGCTTTTATGCAACACACTTTATGAAACTATTGCTTTTATGCAACACACTATATGAACTATTGCTTTTATGCAACACACTTTATGAACTATTGCTTTTATGCAACACACTTTATGAACAATTGCTTTTATGCAAACACTTTTATGGACCACACTGAAACTTATGCTTTGTTTAAACTATTACGCGGATTAGCCTAAGCCCTGTTATGTCCCAATTATGCCCATCTCATGAACCGTTAATTCCTGCTGGGAAGCTCGAATGTTATAAATAGATCTATTGGGGGTAACGCCCCCGTTCGGTTTGGCCGGATAGACAAACGCGAACGTATACCATGTCGAAACACAAGTGTCTGGGATAAACACTTGCCGGGCCCCTATATTTGATTACATGCTCTTTGAGCATGCACACTGTTATAGCTTCGGTTGCATGAACTTAGCGCTAGCGTAATAGACTATTTTACTATGTGATATTATATTTGTTGTAATGATCACACACTCTACTCATGGTCCACAATTTTAAATTTTTACTGTAAGGTAAACACTATTTTCATGACATTGTGAGCCACACAATGGTCACAAAACTCTCTATTGAACTCACAACACTATTGTTTTTTTACAAACTTATGAACTCACCAACCTCGTGTTGACACTTTTAGCATGTATTTTTAGGTGTTAAGCAATGGCACGCTGCTGGAGGTTTTGGCAGGGCATGGCATGGTCATAGAAGACTCTGATATTCACTTGGGGACCATTTTAAACTATTTTACGGGCCTACTCCCGCACTACTTTTAACGATGTAAATTCAATACTTTTGGTTAAATGATTTTATTCTAAATGATTGAAGTGAAAACCAGTTTTGAACTTGTGTTGTAATACCAATTGAGTTACACCCCAGCTACACGTATGCTTCCGCTGGACCCGATTATTGGGGGTGTGACAGATTGGTATCAAAGCTTTGTCTATAGCGAACTAAGTGTTTTTAAAACCTAGACTATAGCTACTTTTACGAAAACTTAACCCTATGACCGTCACGTGCCTGCCTGCCAAGCTGAAGCCTCATTTGTGGTTAGTTGCTGACTTAGGTGATGGGATTTGTGTCTCATTATCTGATATATTATATTCATTTATTATAGTTGATTACTATAATTGTCTTTCATATAAGCATGTTCACGTATCATATATGTCCCCACATTATGTTTCTCCTTGCATAGTTTCATAACTTGACCTCGAGTTTGGTCACTTGCTTTTGTCTTTCAGAACGCCTTGGTATTTGTGAAGGACATGGTATTAGTATAACTGAACTGAGTATTTCAAAATTCATGGAACCTCGGTGGAATGTAAACTGGTCATCTATATTCAACCCGGGATAGTGAGATATAGGCTGACCACCTATGTCTGACTCAGAAGTGAATTTTGCAACGCTGAGAGTGATTATAATAAGATTATGTCTAGATTGAATCCTTTACTCAATTTCCAAATGTTTCATTCAGGTATGTGTATACCCTCATTGTTGGAACATTCATACTTTTCATCGCATTGTAAACCACCGATTTGAAACACGCCAACTGGTCATTTCATCTCATGGACATTTACATCTATGCACGATACACTTATATCACAGTATTTTCTTTTATCACAATCTCATTTTGTCGCAGTTGTCACAATCTTATCCCTTCTCACCATCACTATCATTACCTTTCCCCACCCCCATATATATATATATATAAGGAATTAGCTAACACTCTATGGATCCCTATGCCACTCATCACTCACTATTCCCAATATTGATAAGGAGGATCCCTCGGAACATTAAGACCATTCAAAACTCAACAGAAATCTCAAGATATCATAAAACCATTCGAACCACTATCACTGACCTGATCACCAAAAATTCCATCATCTGGGAAAATATCGGCTTGATCGAATTACAAGATTAGTTTCGATGCGAATGCTCACTAAGCAACACTATAGAGATACATCCAACCTCTTAACCAAGACTATAGAACGTTCAATTGAACATGTCCTCACCAATAGACTTTATTGAAACATGTTAGACACCTAGGCATTTGTGCAGACATACATACCTGGCTATTTTCATCCTCTTAATACTTTCACTTTAAATGGATTTTTCTCCAAACTACCATTATACAAAACATATATCTTGTAAGAAATACTTTTCTGAGGCACTTATTTTGACAAGCAAATTCCTTTTGGTTAATCTTTTACAAAACTATTGAATGTTAGGAAATTTTAAACATCGATCTTTGGTAAACCATATTATCCACCTTATGTTGAAAAATTGTCCTATCTTGCATAACTATTAAATTTTGAAACATCGAGAAAAATGTTACTTGGAAAGCCGTTTGCTTGAAGTTGTAAATTTATTTACTCAGGGAAGGTTTATGAACAAAACACGCAATCTCAAAAACAAACTTTGAAAAATCAATCACTATATTACATCACTTATACCTTTAGGAGTGGTGATTTGATGACATAGAGCTTGGGGAAAATCTTAGTAATGGAGACTAAGCATCGTAGGTGGAGAAAGACTCAATTCATGACATCCTGCGGAGGATCACAACCTTATCCTAATCTATTATTTTTAACAACACCCTTTGACGGACTTAACCTTGTAAGTCTTTCAAAATAAGATTCATGATACCCATTTCAATTATTCCTAATGGAGGAATTCGATTCACCTCAAACTTCTGCCAGATTTCATTAAGATTCTTTTGGAACCACACCATCTATCATCTGCAGACCAATGGTCAGAATTTGAGATCGATTCAAACATAGGAAGATATGCTCAGAGCATGAGTGATTGACTCTAAAAATGGTTGGATTAACCATTTGCCATAAATCAGATTCCTTTATAACCATAGTTACCACAAGAGCTTAGGGACTACATCATTTGAGGCACTTTATGGTCGAAGTGCCAACATCCATTGACAGATCGAAATTTGGAAAAGCCCAACTCACTAGTCCAGTAAGCATTGGTGGCCGTCAGACTTGAACCTTGTTAGAGCTCAATAGCTTACACGATAAGAATCATCATCTTTTCAACAATATAACTTCAGAGACCAACACAAACTGAACTTCGGGACGAAGTTCCTTTTAAGAGGGTGAGACTGTAAATTTTCGGGACATTTCTCCTATTTACTATTCATCAGTTACTATTCATCCCTTACTATTCATCGGTCACTATTCATCATTTTACTATTCATCATTTTCGGAGTCAGTTTGTGATTCCGAGAAGTGTTCAAAAATTTTACTATTCATGTGACACTATTCATTCCCGAAGGGAAATCACTATTCATGATCATCGTTCGTCATTTCGTAAACTGAGTTTACGAGTCTTCGAATTCGCGTAACCAGTTAGGTTTAGCTGCGAATTCATGCATCATTCATTAATGACACTTCATATAGACTGAAATAGTCTACACCTTATCATCATCACTTGAGAACCTACACGAATATGCATTATTTCAATTTACGTATGCTTAATTTGTAATTAACGATACCACTCAGTTTTACTACTAACGTATACCCAATATTCCCGACTATGATCCTAACATATTTACATACTCATAATAATAATATAAAAATTATATTATTAATTTACCCGGTGTTTTAAAATCAATGGCTATACTTTACGGTCGGAGCTTATAACTCCGTCGGTTTGCGTTATTTCAATACGATAATTATTTCAACACCCGATTCTCATCAGGAATATTATTTTACAACTTTTACAACTTCGTCGTATTTTATTTCACCTCGTTAACATTTATTTCAAGATAACTCGGTACCCGGTAATACCCAATACACAACTTAAACTAGCTAATGCATACAATTGGGGACACAAACATTTATTAGCCACAAAACATTTCCCCTATTTTGCTCCATGGTTGCCGCCCCCTCCCTAGCCACCCTATGCTTCCTCTTTTCATGGATCTTGCCCTTTTCTTGAAAATTTACCAAATATATATTTCAAGACTTGTGCACATTTCTTCCATTTTTCCAAAACAAACTAGCAAAAATTCTCTCTTTCCCTCCTCTCTTCACATAATCGGCCAAACAAAGAAACAAGGAAGAAATCACTAACTTTTCAAGATCAAGTGTTTAATCAAGTTCTAATCATGATCTAGTTGGGGTTTTGTGGTAAAAACCCTAGGTTGTTATACATCATCATCTTCAAATCACCTCAAATATTCAAGTAAGCTTCAAAAACACTTTGATCTTTTCATACTTTCATTTACTTTATATTTATATGTATTTTCAAGATATATTGGTAAAACATGCAAGTATGTAAGATCCATACCACTTATTACTCATTTTGTTTTTATAAACATAGATCTATAAATTATATTAACAATCATATGAGATCCACCATTTTGGTTGAAGACTTGGAACCCATGACACCCTAAGAAGGTGTATGGTAGGATTGGGTATTTGTGAAGTTGATTTGAGATAGTTTGGTTAAGCCTTGAACAAGTTACAAACTAGGAAAGTTGATTTTGACAAACTTTCAAAGCTGCTGTCCATTTCTGTAAAATGTGGGAAACTCAGGGTCTAGGGTGTAACTTTGGACCAAAGATTTAGAAAATACATTCCGAGACGAAACTATGGCCGAAAACGGGGATAAAATCCGAGTTACGACGAAAAAGATATGTTATTTTCAAGATTTACGACAAAAACTATATTTTCTGAAATATGAATCTGTCCCGACTTTCTAGTTAAGAAAACTGAGATCTAATGACATCTAGACTAGCCGAGATCTTGAAAAACCTAAAGTATACTTGAATACCTTCGCGGGGATATAAAGAACATAGAAAACGAGCTTATAACGAAAAAGATACGAGTATTTGAAATCCGACGATATATATATATTTCCATCAGCTTTTTACACTAATAGAGTTTTGACGTAAACTGTCTTTGCGAGACACCACTTTCACGGCTGTTTTTCTTTATGATCGGATCAGTTTGAGTCCGAGCCGTAGTTTTATGAAATCAAGATCTCCCAGCAAGCTTTTCAAATCAATTGGCCGTTTGATCTTTGGACTCGTAACGAATAAACTACGACCTCATCTATATACCCGATAAACTATATATATTTTGACAGCTTTTGCTATAATGAAATTTTCTAAGTGTTGAACATAATATTTTCAAATAGCAACAATAAGAGTCGATTCTCTCATTGATCAAGACCCGTATAGCCAAAAGTTAAATAACACGACTTCAAGATATTGTTACAAGGTTTTCAAAAACGCCGAGCTTGCCATTAACACTTAACGTACAATATTTCGCGACTAGTTTTGCGAGGCCATTTTGGTCATATTTTCAAGTAATGAAAATGTTATTTTTGCGGCGAAAACCTTATATTTACCGATAAAACACCAAACGAGGATCGTGGAGTACATTTTCAACACAACTACATGAAAAGTGGTTATTAACTTAACGAGACGTCAAAAATGTATTTTTCGACGATAAGCGTTATTTCCAAAACTAACGAGTGGTATCGATAGTATACGTACTTGCATGTGTAGCATCATTTCGTTTCTTACATGAGAAACTATCATTAATATTAGGTTGCGATTAGAGATCGTGCCTCATTTCAGTGTATCCACTTTTGTCATCATAGCTATCGCACCAGGTGAGTTCATACCCCCTACTTTTACTTGTTTTTATAACTGTTTTGGGAGAGAATACATGCTCGTTTTTAAATAAACTCGATGCTTGTTTTATTTGAATGTGCAATACTTGATTGATTATTCAAATGCACCTATGTGTATATTGGTTGCATACTTGATTATTTTCTAACATAAACAAGTGTTTTATAAATATTCAACACACTTTATGAAACTATTGCTTTTATGCAACACACTTTATGAACTATTGCTTTTATACAACACACTTTATGAAACTATTGCTTTTATGCAACACACTTTATGAACTATTGCTTTTATGCAACATACTTTATGAAACTATTGCTTTTATGCAACACACTTTATGAACTATTGCTTTTATGCAACACACTTTATGAAACTATTGCTTTTATGCAACACACTTTATGAACTATTGCTTTTATGCAACACACTTTATGAACTCTTGCTTTTATGCAAACACTTTTATGGACCACACTGAAACTTATGCTTTGTTTAAACTATTACGCGGATTAGCCTAAGCCCTGTTATGTCCCAATTATGCCCATCTCATGAACCGTTAATTCCTGCTGGGAAGCTCGAATGTTATAAATAGATCTATTGGGGGTAACGCCCCCGTTCGGTTTGGCCGGATAGGCAAACGCGAACGTATACCATGTCGAAATACAAGTGTCTGGGATAAACACTTGCCGGGCCCCTATATTTGATTACATGCTCTTTGAGCATGCACACTGTTATTGTCACAACTCGTAAAAATCTGGTCTTTTCCCGAACTTTCACATTTACTATTCATCAGTTACTATTCATTGATCACTATTCATAATTTTACTATTCATCATTTTTGGTGTTAGTTTGAGATTCCGAGAAGCGTTCAAAAATTTTACTATTCATAAAACACTATTCACCTCCAGAGAAAATTTGTCATTTATGCCCGAGTTGCGTAATTTCTATATACGTACGATTATCTAACTAATAAACGTTATCTTACGAGCTATTATTTTTAATTGATCCGACAATCCCAACTATGGTCCTAACACATTTTTTTATACTCATAATAATAATATAAAAAAAAAAATTATATTATTAATTTACCCGATGTTTTGAAAATTTATTTAATTTATATCGTACGCCTAATTTAATTACGACGGTTTTCGTAAAAACTAAACAAAAATCACCCGAACACTCAACACTTGTGCCCAATATATTTTTAACATTTTTATGACTTTATTATGTCCCGATTTACTTCGTCATATTTTACTTCAACTCGTCACGATTTATTTTTAGTTAACTCGGTACCGGGTATCTCCTAAAACTAATAATATCTAACTAAATCCTACACCAAAGTCAAGATATCTTACAACACAAAATCACCAACTCACTTTTTTTTTTCTTACACAACCCACGCCCCTCCCCTCAATTATTTCCACATTTTGTGGATCTTGTCCTAAGATTCATTATTATACTTTAACTAGAATAGACATACATTTCATTTAACAAATTTTGAGATTAAAAAGCTACATATTCTCCCTTTTCTCTTCTCATCTACACGGCAAGAACCACAAGACCAAGAACAAGAAAGTTTTCCAAAATTTAAAGTCATAATCTTACTCATTTCATCATTTTTATTAAGGGTTTAGTAATATAAACATAAGGATTCTAAGGTTTTGATCATCTACTCACATCATCTCTCAAGTAAGTTACTAAAACTATTTTCATGTTTTTCATCAAATAATTACTAGTTTCATATAATTTTCATGCTTTGTTTCATGCACAAAACTAGTTATACCACTTTATTTTGATCATATCAAACTATTGAACCCTAGAAAGTGTTTATAGATAGATCCTTGTTTGAATAACTTGGTCATGATGTTTAGGAACCCATGACACCCTAAGAAGGTGTATGGTAGGATTAGACTAGCTTTGTGGTATTTGAAAGGGATTTGGTGATGTTAGAAACTAGGTTGAAACCTTGAAAATGGTTTTTGAACAAGTAAATATACACGCTGTCCCATTTTGGCTTACCCAGAAAAATCCGAATTTACACAGTAAGCTTTGACACTTTTCTTAGAAAATACTTTCAAAAACGAAGCCGTGGGCGAAAGAACGGATTAAAACGAGTTAATAACGAAGGAGATATGATTTTCCGAATTTAACGACGAAAACTAGTTTTCTGAAAAACTGCTTGCTGATGAACAGTTGTCACGGGTTGTTTTGGGCATAAAACTTGATCTAGCCGTCCCAACTTATCAAAAATATGTTAGTATGTTGTCCCACGATTCCGGGAATGTAAAGAACGTAGAAAACGAGCTTAAAACGACCAAGATATACACTTTTGAAACTAGGCGAACTATATATATATTTGACAACTTCTAATAGCACATATTCTCTTAAGTTATGGAAACACTATAAATCAACACAAACACTTATTTTCAAACTACGAGTGGTATTGGCTTCATGTGCATGTACATTCATCGCATCCCCTCATAATTTAAGTAGATCGTATCATTCGTTCATTATAGGTCGCGGTTAGAGATCGAACCTCATTTCTGTGTATCCACTTTTGTCATCGTAGCTATCGCACCAGGTGAGTCATAGCCCCTATTCTTTTAAATTGTTTTGTTGACGTTTTGGGGGAGAATACATGCTCGTTTTTACATGAATTACCAATTGACTCTTTGAACATTGTTTTGAACCTTGGACTATTATGAACTCATTTGACCTTATAAATTGTTTTGAACTATTGAACTTGACTTGACTTTTGAACTTGACTTAAACTTTTGACCCTAAAGTACCGTACGTACTATAACCTAAAGTCTCCCATGTTCGGAGCAGTGCAAAGTCTCCCCTGTCTACGGAGCAGCATTATCAAGTCTCCCATGTTCGGAGCAACATAAAATCTCCCCTGTCTACGGAGTAACTTTGACTTATTACTATATAATAGTTTGTGAAAGATGTACTGTACGTGCATCAGCAATTGTTAGTCTCCTGCTGGTTTGCCGTTCGCACTCCAGTTTATACGTACCATTCGTGCGGCCTCCTTGTGTGGGGCAGTAGGTAGTATGGATAGCGCTATTAGAGGTCGGCCAACCTCTCGTTCCCCTGTCTACGGAACGCATATTATTTATTTTAGGAGCCTTGCCACATTCTTTATTATATAGGTGGTGCTTATATTGTGACTTATTATGACCGCGGGTACTTGACTACCAGACATAAACTATTTTAGCAGTGGGTTGTAAACACACAGGTTACAAGGCTCTTATGGCGGGACTTGTAACTGAGTGGATTTACGATGCCTTTGCTGGGAAACCTTCATACATATGCATAAACTTTATTTGTTAAACAAACTCTATGAACTCACCAACCTCGTGTTGACACTTTAGCATGTATTTTCAGGTTTTAACTTATGGCACGCTACTGGAGGTTTTGGCAGGGCATGGCATGGTCATAGAAGACTCTGATTATTTATATGGGGACCGTTTTAAACTATTTTAAGGGCCTACTTCCGCACTACTTTTAACGATGTAAATTCAATATTTTTGATTTAACTATTTTATTCTAAATGATTGAAGTAAAAACCATTTTTGAACTAGTGTTGTGATACGGATTGAGTTACACCCCAGCTACACGTATGCTTCCGCTGGACCCGATCTTGGGGGTGTGACAGATTGGTATCAGAGCTTTGGCTATAGCGAACTAAGTGTTTTTAAAACCTAGACTATAGCTACTTTTACGAAAACTTAACCCTATGACCGTCACATGCCTGCCTGCCAAGCTGAAGCCTCACTTGTGGTTTGTTGCTGACTTAGGTGATGAGATTTGTGTCTCATTATCTGGTGTATTATGTTCATTTATTCTAACTGATTTCTATCATTGTCTTTCATATAAGCATGTTCACGTATCATATATGTCACCCTGTTATGTTTCTTCTTGCATAGTTTCATCATTTGACGTCGAGTTTGGTCACCTACCTTAGTCTTTCTGAACGTCTTGGTCTTTGTGAAAGACATAGTCTTAGTATAACTGAGCTGAGTATTTCAAAATTCATGGAACCTCGGTGGAATATAGACTAGTCACCTATATTCAACCCGGGATAGTGGGACATAGGCTGACTACCTATATCCGACTCAGAAATGAATTTTGCAACACTGAGAATGGTTATAATAAAATTCTGTCTGGATTGAATCCTCTACTCAATTTCCGAATGTTTCATTCATGTGTGTGTGTACCCTCGTTGTCAGAACGCTTATACTTTTCCTCACCTCGTAAACCGCCGCTTGAAAGCACGTCAACTGGTCATTTCGTCTCATGAATTTTCACCTTTATAACACCTCGGAGACCAACGTTAACTGAACTTCGGGACGAAGTTCCCTTAAGGGATAGAGACTGTCACAACTCGTAAAAATCTGGTCTTTTCCCGAACTTTCACATTTACTATTCATCGGTTACTATTCATCGATCACTATTCATAATTTTACTATTCATCATTTTTGGTGTTAGTTTGAGATTCCGAGAAGCGTTCAAAAATTTTACTATTCATAAAACACTATTCACCTCCGGAGAAAATTTGTCATTTATGCCCGAGTTGCGTAATTTCTATATACGTACGATTATCTAACTAATAAACGTTATCTTACGAGCTATTATTTTTAATTGATCCGACAATCCCAACTATGGTCCTAACACATTTTTTTATACTCATAATAATAATATAAAAAAAAAATTATATTATTAATTTACCCGATGTTTTGAAAATTTATTTAATTTATATCGTACGCCTAATTTAATTACGACGGTTTTCGTAAAAACTAAACAAAAATCACCCGAACACTCAACACTTGTACCCAATATATTTTTACCATTTTTATGACTTTATTATGTCCCGATTTACTTCGTCATATTTTACTTCAACTCGTCACGATTCATTTTTAGTTAACTCGGTACCGGGTATCTCCTAAAACTAATAATATCTAACTAAATCCTACACCAAAGTCAAGATATCTTACAACACAAAATCACCAACTCACTTTTTTTTTTTCTTACACAACCCACGCCCCTCCCCTCAATTATTTCCACATTTTGTGGATCTTGTCCTAAGATTCATTATTATACTTTAACTAGAATAGACATACATTTCATTTAACAAATTTTGAGATCAAAAAGCTACATATTCTCCCTTTTCTCTTCTCATCTACACGGCAAGAACCACAAGACCAAGAACAAGAAAGTTTTCCAAAATTTAAAGTCATAATCTTACTCATTTCATCATTTTTATTAAGGGTTTAGTAATATAAACATAAGGATTCTAAGGTTTTGATCATCTACTCACATCATCTCTCAAGTAAGTTACTAAAACTATTTTCATGTTTTTCATCAAATAATTACTAGTTTCATATAATTTTCATGCTTTGTTTCATGCACAAAACTAGTTATACCACTTTATTTTGATCATATCAAACTATTGAACCCTAGAAAGTGTTTATAGATAGATCCTTGTTTGAATAACTTGGTCATGATGTTTAGGAACCCACGACACCCTAAGAAGGTGTATGGTAGGATTAGACTAGCTTTGTGGTATTTGAAAGGGATTTGGTGATGTTAGAAACTAGGTTGAAACCTTGAAAATGGTTTTTGAACAAGTAAATATACACGCTGTCCCATTTTGGCTTACCCAGAAAAATCCGAATTTACACAGTAAGCTTTGACACTTTTCTTAGAAAATACTTTCAAAAACGAAGCCGTGGGCGAAAGAACGGATTAAAACGAGTTAATAACGAAGGAGATATGATTTTCCGAATTTAACGACGAAAACTAGTTTTCTGAAAAACTGCTTGCTGATGAACAGTTGTCACGGGTTGTTTTGGGCATAAAACTTGATCTAGCCGTCCCAACTTATCAAAAATATGTTAGTATGTTGTCCCACGATTCCGGGAATGTAAAGAACGTAGAAAACGAGCTTAAAACGACCAAGATATACACTTTTGAAACTAGGCGAACTATATATATATTTGACAACTTCTAATAGCACATATTCTCTTAAGTTATGGAAACACTATAAATCAACACAAACACTTATTTTCAAACTACGAGTGGTATTGGCTTCATGTGCATGTACATTCATCGCATCCCCTCATAATTTAAGTAGATCGTATCATTCGTTCATTATAGGTCGCGGTTAGAGATCGAACCTCATTTCTGTGTATCCACTTTTGTCATCGTAGCTATCGCACCAGGTGAGTCATAGCCCCTATTCTTTTAAATTGTTTTGTTGACGTTTTGGGGGAGAATACATGCTCGTTTTTACATGAATTACCAATTGACTCTTTGAACATTGTTTTGAACCTTGGACTATTATGAACTCATTTGACCTTATAAATTGTTTTGAACTATTGAACTTGACTTGACTTTTGAACTTGACTTAAACTTTTGACCCTAAAGTACCGTACGTACTATAACCTAAAGTCTCCCATGTTCAGAGCAGTGCAAAGTCTCCCCTGTCTACGGAGCAGCATTATCAAGTCTCCCATGTTCGGAGCAACATAAAATCTCCCCTGTCTACGGAGTAACTTTGACTTATTACTATATAATAGTTTGTGAAAGATGTACTGTACGTGCATCAGCAATTGTTAGTCTCCTGCTGGTTTGCCGTTCGCACTCCAGTTTATACGTACCGTTCGTGCGGCCTCCTTGTGTGGGGCAGTAGGTAGTATGGATAGCGCTATTAGAGGTCGGCCAACCTCTCGTTCCCCTGTCTACGGAACGCATATTATTTATTTTAGGAGCCTTGCCACATTCTTTATTATATAGGTGGTGCTTATATTGTGACTTATTATGACCGCGGGTACTTGACTACCAGACATAAACTATTTTAGCAGTGGGTTGTAAACACACAGGTTACAAGGCTCTTATGGCAGGACTTGTAACTGAGTGGATTTACGATGCCTTTGCTGGGAAACCTTCATACATATGCATAAACTTTATTTGTTAAACAAACTCTATGAACTCACCAACCTCGTGTTGACACTTTAGCATGTATTTTCAGGTTTTAACTTATGGCACGCTACTGGAGGTTTTGGCAGGGCATGGCATGGTCATAGAAGACTCTGATTATTTATATGGGGACCGTTTTAAACTATTTTAAGGGCCTACTTCCGCACTACTTTTAACGATGTAAATTCAATATTTTTGATTTAACTATTTTATTCTAAATGATTGAAGTAAAAACCATTTTTGAACTAGTGTTGTGATACGGATTGAGTTACACCCCAACTACACGTATGCTTCCGCTGGACCCGATCTTGGGGGTGTGACAGTTATAGCTTCGGTTGCATGAACTTAGCGCTAGCGTAATAGACTATTTTACTATGTGATATTATATTTGTTGTAATGATCACACACTCTACTCATGGTCCACAATTTTAAATTTTTACTGTAAGGTAAACACTATTTTCATGACATTGTGAGCCACACAATGGTCACAAAACTCTCTATTGAACTCACAACACTATTGTTTTTTTACAAACTTATGAACTCACCAACCTCGTGTTGACACTTTTAGCATGTATTTTCAGGTGTTAAGCAATGGCACGCTGCTGGAGGTTTTGGCAGGGCATGGCATGGTCATAGAAGACTCTGATATTCACTTGGGGACCATTTTAAACTATTTTACGGGCCTACTCCCGCACTACTTTTAACGATGTAAATTCAATACTTTTGGTTAAATGATTTTATTCTAAATGATTGAAGTGAAAACCAGTTTTGAACTTGTGTTGTAATACCAATTGAGTTACACCCCAGCTACACGTATGCTTCCGCTGGACCCGATTATTGGGGGTGTGACAGAAATTGCCTTAACAATTGCATCCGTGTGTCTTTTTCTTGCACTGTAGGGCGACGGCTTTGTCAAAAAGTTGTGTTGATGTCACAGAATGTCAGTGGCCCTTTGCAAAACCGGCCTTAAGAAAGTTCTCCTACAGGTCATAGTAACCATAATTTATAACACGACACATAACACGAGGGCAAACGACATGCTTTGGGGTATTTGTTAATGCTTATTTTTTATTTATAATATGAATAGCTCCACCTCACTATTCTCTTTAATATGTATGTATGATAAAACTAAAGAACACTATTTAAAAAATGAAAAAACATAAAACTCATTTTTGCAGACTTCTATATTAGAATCTGTCATGATAACTACTTTCATTTCCATGATTGTTTCACCTAATTAGTTGTATCATGACATGTATCTTTCAATTATTTTCATTACTGTAGCTATGTATTTGTGTTTTTGGTATGGTTATAAATGTGTCTATAGATGTTTATTATGTTTTAGTACAATTTATAAACAATGTTGAAAATGTGTTGATGGCTTAATTAATTAATCCTAAGTGACAGTTTTAGATAAATTGCTTGGAGTTACCATTTAGGTAGTTAGGTTTGTTGTTGAATATGTACTTTACTTATTGTTCAATATCAAGAAATTGTTCATTGTATTTTGAATTTTAGCCATTTGGTTTGATGATTAGATTAGGGATTTTAGGTTTGTTAATTTGGTATCTTTTTATTAACTCTTTTTTTTTTGTGTGTGTTGCAGACACAACAAGTTCTTTCCCACACAATTCTAACCCCAAACAACTTGGTTCGAGATATGATCACCCAATGGTGCAAGAATCGTGGGGTTCAGTTACCTAGCCCTCTCCGATATGCAAAAGAAGATGGGTTAACCGAAGCCAATCAAGACCATTTCCTATCACTTCTCAAGGAGTTGTCATCATCAGTTCTATCAAAACAAAAGGAGGCTGCAAAGACGTTACGCTCATTGACTAAAAGAATCCCATCTTTTCGTGCGTTTTTCAGTGAACGTAGTGACACAATAACTCAACTTATAGCCCCGTTGTCCCAAAATAAGAAAGAAATCCACGTTGATATTCAAGAAAATTTGATCACAATCCTTTTGAATCTATCAATTCTTGACAATAACAAGAAGCTGGTTGTGGAGACACCTATGGTTATCACTATCTTATTAGACGCGTTAAGATCAGGAACAATTGAAACAAGAAGCAATGCGGCTGCAACCCTTTTCACATTATCAGCACTGGATTCCAATAAATCACTAATTGGTAAAGCGGGAGCTTTAAAGCCACTCATTGATCTTTTAGACGAAGGGCACGCATTGGCTATGAAGGATCTTGCATCTGCAATCTTCAACTTGTGTATCATCCATGAAAATAAAGGTAGAGCAGTGCGAGATGGTGCACTAAATGTGCTTCTAAACAAAATTGAAGACATGGTTCAAATGACGTGTTATTATCAATTCTTTCTATGATTTCGAGTAACCAAAAATCGATTGAAGACATGTGTGATCTTGGGGCTGTCTCTTGTTTATTTTCTTTGATGAGCGAGACAACTTGTGCAAGAAACAAGGAGAATTGTGTCACTATACTTAACACCATATGCTTTAAGGACCGAACAAAATGGAAGGAGATGAGAGAAGAAGAAAGTACTTATGGGAATTTATCTCAACTAGCATAAGACGACACTTTAAGAGCGAAAAGGAAAGCCGAAGGCGTTCTTGATCATATTAACAAACCGATGAGTCACACCCATACTGCTTGAGGTTTATGAGTTTTCAAGGAAATATGTAAATTCGTCATCTTTTACATCAAAATCATAAAAATTAGGGTTCTTAAGTTCAATCTCTCTGCTACACATGAGGTTTGACTTTTTAGTCAATTTTGTTGGTAAGTTTGAACTCAGCTTTTGTAAAGTTTCTTGTTCTTGTTTCATAGTTACTATGAATAACTGTTTGCTATAGATATATTATAAGGTAAGTTGAAGTTTAGTTGTTGAGATAATGTAGAGTTGATGCATTTTAATTATATAATAACTTGAATTCCACTCTATAATCACATGTTTTTTTTATCTACAAATGCAAGCATATGATCTTATTTTCATTATCACAATATTGTATATCGTTAATTGTGTGCCGCTAGGAATTTCTGTTGCTATGCACGGGTACTCGCCTAGTACAAGAAGAGGACCGGTTCTTAGTTTGTCACACACACAAATTTTTATACGCTTTCAACAAAATCCCTAACCCTAATTTCCTCCAAAAAAGTCACGGCTTGCATTTTTTTCTTTGGTTCCTTCCTCCCACTGTCGAACACAAGGGGCTTCCAAGGAAGAGTTGGATTGTTCTTCCATTGTGAGGAATTTTTTGCACGCGTACGGTTCAAGGAAAGTTGTTTCGGGGTGTTGATTGAGTTCTTTCCATTCGACTTCTTGTATACTTGAACACTAGGTATTGTTTTTACTCATTTCTTTTGTTCTCCATGTTCTTTTCACCTTGATCGAATGGGTGTTATGAATATGTTGTACGCAATATATACACATAAAATCATAAAAACTTCACATGAAATTAAGGATGAGTGTTAGGGTTTTGATAGGATTTTGTGGGTGATCTTTGTGATATGATGGGAATATGTTAAAATGATGTTTAAAATACAGGTCATATGATAAATGAAGCTCTCGGATGTGTTTGAGTGCGTAAACATGTGTAATTATAATGGTCAAAAGGATTTTTTTTGAACGGGAATGTTTTGTAATCCGAATGTGTGTGCACTATATAACGAGATCTATAAATGTTTTATTCTGGGTTTTTGCTTTTAAACCTCAATTAAGGTCCTAATTAAGTTTTCCAATTGGTTGGGAGTGATTTCAAGTTGTTTTGGTCGGGTTTTTGATTTTTGTGTGATTATGTGCTGAAGCTGAAATTCTGGAATCTGAAATCAGTCCACTTTGGCGATTTTTCATTCAAAAACTATAAAGATTTGCGCCATGAAACTCTCCAGTATTTAACATCTATATGTTTAGTAATACCATAAATTTTTGCGAATTTTTCCTGGATGTATTGGTAGGTCGTTGAGGCGGATACTTTTTGGGTACAACTGCAGGTTGGTTTTCTGAGTAGTCTGAGTTTGTGTATTTTTCGTGGGGGGTTATACTAACTAATAAATTTTGGGAAAATTCGTGTGGGTCCTAAAGACATTGAAGTATCTGTGTGAATGTTTTTGAATTTTATCTTTGAGTTCTATTGTGGTTAAAAAATTCGTTAAGTTGTGACCTGTTTGTGTTTAAAAGCTGATAAAAAGATTTAAAGGCTAAATAAGGGTTAAGTTGTGTATAACTAAAGGGTCTAACTTGTAAACCATGTAAACTTTATAATACTTACATTTTATATCCTAATCTTATAATAATTTCACTATAAACCCTAAACTTGTTATATTTACATAATTAACCCTCACTAGTACAAAAAGTTCTATTGGTCACGCATGGTCGATTTTGAAATGTCACACTGTAACATTTATACGTGACTAAATATACCAGAATAAAATAAACAGTCACACTTGATCCGACTTGTGTGACCATTTCGGAATTCTATTGTCACACATTTGAATATTTATGTGACTAGAGGTAACTGGAAATTTTTTTTTTGGATTATTTAGTCACTTTTAATTCGGGACGTGTGACAGATACAAATGAGCTCGAAACATTAGTCACACTATAGATATAAATATGTGACAAATATATGTCACACAATTTAAAACTGTGACTAAAATAGATATATGGTCACATGAGGTAATTGTGTATGTGGCTAAATTATATAGTCATGTTTGTCACACATTATTTAAACGTGACTGCTATTCTTTGCTGAATATTTAGCCACATAGCGTTTGAAATATGTGACAACGGAAAAGTAAGTCACATTGTAACTATAGGCTTTACAATAGTCACACCATATGTGAAGTCACATTGTAACTATAGGCTTTACAATAGTCACACCATATCAGAAATGTGTATCTAAATGATGTTTATGGCCACATTATAAGGGTATTATATGTGACCAATACATTCAAAATAGTCACATTGTCAAATATTCATGTGACTATTATTTATAGCAAAATGTGAAGTCAGTTATCATTAACATTGATATATATTAGTTACATTGAGTTTTTGGCTCTTTCATACATTTTGAAGATCTCATCATCTGAGTATCGCTTTAATTGAACAAGCTTCCAACCCTTCATATTGTTTAGATAGTACTCATAGTACTTCCTCTTTTGCTTAACTATTGGACGACTGAGCACTTTTCTCTTCTTTCTTTGATTGAGATAAAATTTCTTCCTCCCAGCTTCATAATTCCTCTTCCATTCATCTTTTTGTTCTTGAGTGTACTCTTGAATTTCTTCTTTTATTTGTTTCATCAGTGCAATATCAGCATCACCTTTAATCCTTTCTTCATCCCAAGGATCCAAGAGTGCTTTTGTTTTGGCCTCAGCTTCAGCGTGTTTCCTTCTTTGTTTAAGTACCATCTGATTCTCCTCTGCAAACAAAGTAGCCAATTTTCTTGCAGCTGCTCCATCTACTTCAAGTTGCTTGTGTTTGGGCTAGTACACAAAAGGAAGATCCTTTAAAGGATCATGCTTAGGCTCTTCAACCATAATACCTTTGCCTTTGCCCTTATAACTTGGCTCTTGTACACTCTTCTTGATTTGTTGAGTTGGTTCTCTAATCACCACACCTTTGACAGGTACTCTTGGTTGTTAGCATTAAAAATTATATTAAAAGTGATGGTCATTCTCATTTATTGTAACGTTATAATGTGTCGTAGTTTTTGTTATTAGAATAGTCAATGGGCCTTGGTCTTGGTAAGCTAATATGTCATGTGCTAAGTAATGAAAGCCTTTATATGTAAAAGGAAACCAAGCCCAAGACCGAGCCCATGGAAAGCCTTTTAAGGCATCTCTTGTATCTAACTATATAAACATTGTGGAACACTAGAAGGGGGGTTGAATAGTTTACCTCTTTTTAAAATCCTTTTCAACATAAAAATCCTTTAATAACTTTATGTTTGCTCAATAATATAAACACACCATTATATGTTTGTTCCTTTCAAAAGCTTTTAGTGTAAGTATCAATTCTAATTATACTTGTTTCTTACTTTGAAAAGCTTTACTTGTGATGATCCTAACTTTGCTTGTTTAGTTATTTGAAAAGCTTTTACACTTGTTTGAAAACATAAAGATAACTTTAATTGTTTTACTTCTTTGAAAAGCTATATATGTGGTTAACGATTCTAACTAAACAATAACATGCAATAAGCAAAGATAGAGAAAGAAACGATCAAACCACAACACGATTGTTTATCGTGGTTCGGCTACAAGGACTCTTTTTCCTTGCCCTACATCCATGCCTCGAGTTTCCAACTCGAGAGTTATAAACACTAATCAACAAGCTCCTTTCACCGGCGGATAAAACCTTACACGTCGCTTATACTTTTACCGACACAAAGCTAGATGTCGAGTTCTTTTACAAGGGTACAACCACTCCCATTCGTCGCTTACACTTTTACCGACACAAAGCTAGATGTCGAGTTCTTTACCAAGGGTACAACCACTCCCGTTAGTTCTTTTACTAGGGTACAACAACTCCCAACACACTACGTATTTTGAGGCCTAAAATACTAACCAACAACTTCTACATACATGACACAAATGAAGTATAAACTACCAAAGCTTATACATGACCAAGCTACCAAGACTTGCAACTTTAGAGTTGAAGCTTGCAACTTCTTGAATGATCTTGTGGAATTCCTTGCTACATAAGAGAATCACACAAGTCAAGGGTTACTGAGTTAGTTTAAAGAATATGTGAAAATATGTCCTAAAGGGTTACACAAAACAAACAAATGGTTTGGTATTTATAGCACACTATTCTGCAAGTCTGGCGGATCAGGCGGAACCCTGAGATGGGTTTCGCCCGTGTACCCCCAGAGTACCGCCGGGTCTGCAGTAGGTTTTTGCAATAACTTCCCAAACCAAACAATGTCTTGTCTCATAACTTCTAGCAACCAAACAATGTCACATCACTTAAAGTAAGTCAAACATGATACTTGCAAGCAACATGAAAGCAAGTCAAACACATAACTTGCCATAAATACATAATGACAAAACTTGCCATAAATGTGATGTGACTATTTCTAATTTAAGAAATAAAACCAATGTTTAGTTTAAAAGAAAATGTAAACATTAGTTAAACAAGACTTAAACACTCAAAGTGATAATTTACTTTTAGCTAAAGTTCATACTTTGTTATTAACAAAACTTAGCAAAGATCGTAAAATATAAATAACGTTTTTAGGCAATATTTGTATTAACAAACACCTCAAAGCTCATTTGAGGTGTGTGCTTGTGTGTGAATTGTGTGTGTTTTTAATAAAAGCTCTCTTCATCTTATCATTCTCTTTCAATATTTACGCCACACATATATCATATCAAGTCACCATCTTTACTTCATTTACAAGCTATATTGTTATTAAAGTTGATAGATATAAGGTCCTACAAGTGGTATCAATCGCCTAACAATGGTTTAGGAGTGTGTGAAAATCGTTTTTTATCAAACTTTTCCTTTAAATGTTGCGTTTTTCATTTAAAAACGTGTGCTTTTCTTTAAAAGTTTTGATTTTTACGTATGTTTAGTGTTAAAGTTGTTGTTTTTATTGAAGTTTTCGTGATTCTAAGTGTTTTGGGAAAGATTTGATCAATAGAAACAAGTGGAAAAAGTGGTTTTGGTTGAAAAAATTGGATTTTTCACGTTTTCTGGTCATCTTACGCGTAACTTGGGTGAATAGTACGATTTCTTAGCTGTCTACAGTACTGTTTACGCATAAGATTAAGTCAAAACCCCTTTCCTACACTTAAGTTTAGTCAAAACCCTCTTCTTATGCATAAGTTCACTTTCCTACGCATAAGATTGATTTTCTACGCAAAAGGTTGGAAGTCTACGCATAAGATTGAGATCCTACGCTTAAAATCCTACGCTTAAGTCTGTTCCTACGTATAAGGCTACATTCTACGCTTAAGTTGGATTCTACGCATAAGTTTTCTACGCATAAGATCCTATGCATAAGTTTTCTTCAACGATCAGAGATTACTTAGTACTTCCCTGACTTGGATAAGTTTGTGGAATACTTCGACACGGGATATCTTTCAAGCTTGGACAAGTTTGAGAGATCAATTTGTTTACGCATAAACTCTAAGTTTACGCGTAAAATCAAAGTCTACGCATAAACAATATTGTTTACGCATAACTTTAGATCTTACGCATAACTTAAAGGTCACGCATAACATCTTACGCGTAAGATTATTCAAGGTTTACGCGTAAAATCAAACTTTACGCGTAAGAATTTGACTTTTTGACAACAAAACTTCAAAGGGCCATAACTTCTGAACCGTAACTCCGTTTTCGACGAATCAGCTGTCAAAACGACCGTGAAACAGAGAAGAAGGATATGTTTTTGATAAAATTTTTCACCATAAAAACTTGCATCAACTTTGTCATAACTCACCATTTCAGGTCATTTCAGGTCATTTCCCGAACTTTGGAAAAACACTATTCATCAAACACTATTCATCAGTTTACTATTCATCATTTTTGGTGTCAGTTTGACATTCCGAGAAGCATTCAGAAATTTTACTATTCACTAAACACTATTCATTGCGGGAAAAGATTTCATCATTCACGTGCATTACACATTTCATCGTAAATTTAGTTTACGGGTATTCAAATTCGCGTAACCGGATTGGTTTAGGTGCGAATTCATTTCATTAGTGTTAAGCACACTGCATACGGACTAGAGACAGTCTGCATATCATCATAACATCATTTTCATGTTATACCACTCTTAGGATTTTCAAATTATATATTTGATACATTTAACGTTTTACGTATAAGTATTTATAATAAACGTTAACACCCGGTTTATAAACACGACGAATATATCTAAATATTCTCACAATGGTCCCGACATATTTTTATATCCATTATATCATCATAAAAATTATTACATTCATTTACTCAGTATTTTGGAATTTTACATTTTCCAGTTCTGCGTTTTACGCGAATTACGCGTTTTTAACCCGCGTTTCCAGTTTTAACAACGTTCAAGCAACCCGATGGAACTTACCATTCATTTTTATTTTATTATGGAGTATTTTGACAAGTTTAGTCAGTCTTTCAAGTTTCATATTTTTACGATGCCCGAATTTACGTTTCGCGGTTTAAAACTTTACGTTTTGCGATTAACGGAACCAAAACCGACTCCGTGAACTAGATTACCAAGCTTCCCACACACATTTAAGTAACATGTGCAGCCCCCCCTCATTAGTCTTCACATTGACCATATAATTACAAGTATGCCATTGAAAATACATAAATATCTACCAAAAACACCTAAAACACTTAACAAACATAATTTTAAGAATCATAAACTCAAAATCTTCATCCTTTCCATCCCTTTCACCATAAACCACGACCCAAACTCAATATACATGATCCATCCATCATTTTTCAAAGTACAAAGCATCAAAGTTGTTCATTTCATCATTCTAATCAAGATTCATGCAACAAAAACACAAGTAATCCAAGATTTCTTATCATCTAATCACCTATTATTTCAAAGTGAGTATTCAAATTTATTTTTATGTTTTCATCTAATTAACACATGTATCTTATAGTATTCATGATTAATTTCATGCACAAACTAGTTATACCACTTTATTTTTGAAGACTTTTTGAACATACAAACCCTAGATTTTGATTTAGGTGTTCCTTTGTAAAATTAACATGATTACTAGTGATTAGGAACCCATGGCACCCTAAGAAGGTGTATGGTAGGATTAGTATAGATTTGTGGTGTTTGCAAGAGATTTGGTTGAAGTAGAAACTAGTTTTGAACCTTGGAAATGGTTTTGTAATATGTAAATATACCTACTGTCCCATTTTGTTAAGTTCTGGAAAATCAGTAAATACAAAGTAAACTTTGGCAAAATTTTTAGAAAATACTTTCAAAAACGAATCCGTAGGCGAAAGAACGGATTAAAAAGAGTATATAACGAAGAAGTTATGATTTTTGCAAGTTTATTGACGAAAACTATATTTTCCGGAAAAATACATGCTGTTGGACGTTTTTCGTCGGACAAAAAGAGGCTTTAGACGTAACCCGGAGGAGCCGAGCTTTCCAAAATATATTACTACATACTAAGACGTAACCGTTGATATAAAGAACAAGTAAAACGGGCTTATAACGACAAAGATATTCACGTTTCAATATCGGCAAAAATCCTCTATAATTGGCAGCTTTTAGAAATAATAATAACACTACGTACTAAATTCTAGATTTTCTAGAAATATTAACCAAGTACCAAATTTCATAACTAATGATGTATTAGTGATTACAAGTATATTTTCATTACTACAAGGCGTTATTTCAAGGATTTCAACCCGAGGATTTCAACACGAACATTGATACATACGATATATATATAAGAATATATATTGCAACTAGCTTTATTTTTCTAATAGCCATATTTTTCCTAAGTCTTGGAAATGTATATTTTTGATAACAACAAGTATTTTTCAAAGAGTAGAGTGGTATAGGAAACATGTGCATGGACATTCATAACATCATTTCATGATCTAAAGTAGATCGTTCATCATTCATATTAGGTTGCGGCTAATGTGCGCGCCTTGTTTTCAGCTCATTACATGTTCATGGTACCATCATATCAGGTGAGTCATAGCCCCTACTCTTTTAATTGTTTTGCAAACTCTTTGGGGGAGAATACATGCTCGTTTTACTTAAACGCATTACTTGCTTTACATGGTTGATTACTCAAACATTTTCAGCTTTACCTATATATATGTTTGATCACCTGCATTTCATTGGTATGTTTGATTACCTGTATTTCATGTGACTGTTTCCTAAACATTATTACTTGTTTATATGACCTCATTGTCATCCTTGTTTATCTGGCGACATTGTCAGTATTGTTTACATGACCTCATTGTCATTACTGTTTACCTGGCGACATTGTCAGACTCATTTACATAACCTCATTGTCAAAGTTGTTTATCTGGCGACATTGTCAGGATTATCATCATTGTTTATCTGGCGACATTGTCAGCATTGTTTATATAACCTCATGGACTGAATTATTTATATAGCCGTTTGCTATATTTATCATGGAATTTGGATACAAGTATTACATTTGTTCACGTATACATATTACATTTGGCAGTGGGTCGTAAACACACAGGTTACAAGTCTCTTATGGCGGGACTTGTAACTGAGTGGATTTACGATGCCTTTGCTGGGATACCTTCATACATAAGCATTACATTCTTTTTCACAAGACTCTATGAACTCACCAACCATTGTGTTGACACTTTAGCATGTATTTTCAGGTTTTAACCAATGGCACGCTACAGGAGGTTTTGGCAGGGCATGGCATGGTCATAGAAGACTCTGATTATTCATTTGGGGACCGTTTTTAACTATTTTAATGGCCTACTTCCGCACTACTTTTAACAATGTAAATTCAACATTTTTGATTAAACTATTTTATTCTAACTGATTCAAGTGAAAACCATTTTTTTTACTTGTGTCGAGATACCAATTGAGTTACACCCCAGCTACATGTATGCTTCCGCTGGACCCGATTTTGGGGGTGTGACAGATTGGTACCAGAGCTTTGGCTATAGCGAACTAAGTGTTTTTAAAACCTAGACTATAGCTACTTTTAAGAAAACTTAACCCTATGACCGTCACGTGCCTGCCTGCCAAGCTGAAGCCTCATTTGTGGTTAGTTGCTGACATAGGTGATGAGATTTGTGTCTCATTATCTGATATATATTATATTCATTTATTATAGTTGATTACTATAATTGTCTTTCATATAAGCATGCTCATGTATCATATATGTCACCGCATTATGTTTTTCCTTGCATAGTTTCATCATTTGACCTTGAGTTTGGTCACCTGTTTTAGTATTTCAGAACGTCTTGGTATTTGTGAAGGACATAGTCTTAGTATGACTGAGCTGAGTATTTCAAAATTCATGGAACCTCGGTAGAATATAGACTGGTCATTTATATTCGACCCGGGATAGTAGGACATAGGCTGACCACCTATATCCGACTCAGAAATGAATTTTGCAACACTGAGAATAGTTATAATAAAATTTTGTCTGGATTGAATCCTTTACTCATTTTCCAAATGTTTCATGCATGTGTGAGTATACCCTCATTGTCAGAACATTCATACTTTTCATCACCTCATGAACCGCCGCTTGGAAGCATGTCAATTGATCATTTCATCTCATGAACATTCACATTTATGCATAATACACTTACATCACAGTATTTTCTTTTATCACAATATCATTTTGTCGCAGTTGTCACAGTCTCTTCCCTTCTCACCATCACTATCATTTCCTTTCCCCATCCCCATATATATAAGGAATTAGCTGACACTTTATGGATTCCTATGCTACTTATCACTCACTACTCCCTATATTGATAAGTGGATATTATCAATGACCTCCTTAGGAAAGACTTTCCATACCATCTAGGAGGAGGATCCCTCGGTACATTAAGATCATTCAAAACTCAACAGAAATCTCAGGATATCATAAAAGCATTCGAACCACTATCACTGGCCTGATCGCCAAAATTCTATTATCTGGAAAGTATTGGCTTGACTGAATTATAAGATTCGTTTAGATACGAGTGCTCACTAAGCCACACCATAGAGATAAATCCAATCTCCTAACCAAGATTGTAGAACATTCAATTGAACATGGCCTCACCAATAGACTTTATTCAAACATGTTAGACATCAATGCATTTGTGCAGACATACCTACCTGGCTATTTTATCCTCTTAATACTTTCACTTTTAAATGGATTTTTCTCCAAACTACATTTATACAAAACATATACCTTGTAAGCAATACTTTTCTAAGGCACTTATTTTGATAAGCAAATTCCTTTTGGTTAATCTTTTTACAAACTACTGGATGCTAAGAAATTTTAAACATCGATCTTTGGTAAATCAATCACTATATTACATCACTTATACATTTTAGGATTTTGTGAATTGACTACATAGAGCTTGGGGAAAATCTTAGTAATGGAGACTAAGCATCGTAGGTGGAGAAAGACTCGATTCATGACATCCTGCGGAGGATCACCACCTTATCCTAATCTATTATTTTCAACAACACCCCTTTGACGGACTTAACCTTGTAAGTTTTCTACAAGATTCATGATATCCATTTCAATTATTTCTAATAGAGGAATTTAATTCACCTCAAACACCTAGCGATTACATTAAGATTTCTTTGGAACCACGTCACCTATCATCTGCGGACCAATGGTCAGAAATTTGAGATCGATTCAAACATAGGAAAGTATGCTCAGAGCATGAGTGATTGACTCAAGAAATGGTTGGACTAACCAATTACCATAAATCAAATTTAGTTGCAACTATAGTTATCGCGCGAGCGTAGGGACTATACCATTTGAGGCACTCTATGGTCGAGGTGCCAATATCCATTGACGTAACGAAATTTGGAAAAAAAAACCAACATACTAGTCTAGTAGGCATTCATGAAATAACCAGAAATTTCCTACAAGTCAAGAATCAGTTACAAGTTCAATAAGTTGTAAACCATTAAAACTTCAAGTTGGTAAGCAGAGTTATGTTGAAAGTTCTGCCTAGGAAAGGCATGATACCATTCAGAAAACTTGGAAAGTTAAACCCGAGATACACTGGACCATGCAATATTTCAGACAGAGTAGGCCTAGTGGCCGTCAGACTTGAGCCTTGTTAGAGAACAACAGCAACAGGATTACACAACCACGTATTATCAGCTTTCCAGAATTGTCACTCATAATTCCATTTGGAAAGGAATCCAACCCAAAGTCAAACATAAACCTTGCAGGAGAACAAGTACAAATCATGGACAGTTAGGTCAAACAATTGAAGCAGAGTCGAATTCCTATCGTTAGAGTTCGTGTAATTCTCAAATATCATCACTTCTCACCAATATGTTTTCAGAAACCAACATAAACTGAACTTCGGGACGAAGTTCCTTTTAGAGGGGAAGACTGTCATAACTCACCATTTCAGGTCATTTCAGGTCATTTCCCGAACTTTGGAAAAACACTATTCATCAAACACTATTCATCAGTTTACTATTCATCATTTTTGGTGTCAGTTTGACATTCCGAGAAGCATTCAGAAATTTTACTATTCACTAAACACTATTCATTGCGGGAAAAGATTTCATCATTCACGTGCATTACACATTTCATCGTAAATTTAGTTTACGGGTATTCAAATTCGCGTAACCGGATTGGTTTAGGTGCGAATTCATTTCATTAGTGTTAAGCACACTGCATACGGACTAGAGACAGTCTGCATATCATCATAACATCATTTTCATGTTATACCACTCTTAGGATTTTCAAATTATATATTTGATACATTTAACGTTTTACGTATAAGTATTTATAATAAACGTTAACACCCGGTTTATAAACACGACGAATATATCTAAATATTCTCACAATGGTCCCGACATATTTTTATATCCATTATATCATCATAAAAATTATTACATTCATTTACTCAGTATTTTGGAATTTTACATTTTCCAGTTCTGCGTTTTACGCGAATTACGCGTTTTTAACCCGCGTTTCCAGTTTTAACAACGTTCAAGCAACCCGATGGAACTTACCATTCATTTTTATTTTATTATGGAGTATTTTGACAAGTTTAGTCAGTCTTTCAAGTTTCATATTTTTACGATGCCCGAATTTACGTTTCGCGGTTTAAAACTTTACGTTTTGCGATTAACGGAACCAAAACCGACTCCGTGAACTAGATTACCAAGCTTCCCACACACATTTAAGTAACATGTGCAGCCCCCCCTCATTAGTCTTCACATTGACCATATAATTACAAGTATGCCATTGAAAATACATAAATATCTACCAAAAACACCTAAAACACTTAACAAACATAATTTTAAGAATCATAAACTCAAAATCTTCATCCTTTCCATCCCTTTCACCATAAACCACGACCCAAACTCAATATACATGATCCATCCATCATTTTTCAAAGTACAAAGCATCAAAGTTGTTCATTTCATCATTCTAATCAAGATTCATGCAACAAAAACACAAGTAATCCAAGATTTCTTATCATCTAATCACCTATTATTTCAAAGTGAGTATTCAAATTTATTTTTATGTTTTCATCTAATTAACACATGTATCTTATAGTATTCATGATTAATTTCATGCACAAACTAGTTATACCACTTTATTTTTGAAGACTTTTTGAACATACAAACCCTAGATTTTGATTTAGGTGTTCCTTTGTAAAATTAACATGATTACTAGTGATTAGGAACCCATGGCACCCTAAGAAGGTGTATGGTAGGATTAGTATAGATTTGTGGTGTTTGCAAGAGATTTGGTTGAAGTAGAAACTAGTTTTGAACCTTGGAAATGGTTTTGTAATATGTAAATATACCTACTGTCCCATTTTGTTAAGTTCTGGAAAATCAGTAAATACAAAGTAAACTTTGGCAAAATTTTTAGAAAATACTTTCAAAAACGAATCCGTAGGCGAAAGAACGGATTAAAAAGAGTATATAACGAAGAAGTTATGATTTTTGCAAGTTTATTGACGAAAACTATATTTTCCGGAAAAATACATGCTGTTGGACGTTTTTCGTCGGACAAAAAGAGGCTTTAGACGTAACCCGGAGGAGCCGAGCTTTCCAAAATATATTACTACATACTAAGACGTAACCGTGGATATAAAGAACAAGTAAAACGGGCTTATAACGACAAAGATATTCACGTTTCAATATCGGCAAAAATCCTCTATAATTGGCAGCTTTTAGAAATAATAATAACACTACGTACTAAATTCTAGATTTTCTAGAAATATTAACCAAGTACCAAATTTCATAACTAATGATGTATTAGTGATTACAAGTATATTTTCATTACTACAAGGCGTTATTTCAAGGATTTCAACCCGAGGATTTCAACACGAACATTGATACATACGATATATATATAAGAATATATATTGCAACTAGCTTTATTTTTCTGATAGCCATATTTTTCCTAAGTCTTGGAAATGTATATTTTTGATAACAACAAGTATTTTTCAAAGAGTAGAGTGGTATAGGAAACATGTGCATGGACATTCATAACATCATTTCATGATCTAAAGTAGATCGTTCATCATTCATATTAGGTTGCGGCTAATGTGCGCGCCTTGTTTTCAGCTCATTACATGTTCATGGTACCATCATATCAGGTGAGTCATAGCCCCTACTCTTTTAATTGTTTTGCAAACTCTTTGGGGGAGAATACATGCTCGTTTTACTTAAACGCATTACTTGCTTTACATGGTTGATTACTCAAACATTTTCAGCTTTACCTATATATATGTTTGATCACCTGCATTTCATTGGTATGTTTGATTACCTGTATTTCATGTGACTGTTTCCTAAACATTATTACTTGTTTATATGACCTCATTGTCATCCTTGTTTATCTGGCGACATTGTCAGTATTGTTTACATGACCTCATTGTCATTACTGTTTACCTGGCGACATTGTCAGACTCATTTACATAACCTCATTGTCAAAGTTGTTTATCTGGCGACATTGTCAGGATTATCATCATTGTTTATCTGGCGACATTGTCAGCATTGTTTATATAACCTCATGGACTGAATTATTTATATAGCCGTTTGCTATATTTATCATGGAATTTGGATACAAGTATTACATTTGTTCACGTATACATATTACATTTGGCAGTGGGTCGTAAACACACAGGTTACAAGTCTCTTATGGCGGGACTTGTAACTGAGTGGATTTACGATGCCTTTGCTGGGATACCTTCATACATAAGCATTACATTCTTTTTCACAAGACTCTATGAACTCACCAACCATTGTGTTGACACTTTAGCATGTATTTTCAGGTTTTAACCAATGGCACGCTACAGGAGGTTTTGGCAGGGCATGGCATGGTCATAGAAGACTCTGATTATTCATTTGGGGACCGTTTTTAACTATTTTAATGGCCTACTTCCGCACTACTTTTAACAATGTAAATTCAACATTTTTGATTAAACTATTTTATTCTAACTGATTCAAGTGAAAACCATTTTTTTTACTTGTGTCGAGATACCAATTGAGTTACACCCCAGCTACATGTATGCTTCCGCTGGACCCGATTTTGGGGGTGTGACAAACTTACACTAAACACAACTCCTACTTCGTTGGAACGATCCAAGAATCAACTTTATCAATCTACACCTCATCAATGGCAACTCAGCAAGATATTCATGCAGCCGGTGCGGAAAACCGACCTCCAATGCTTGAAAAAGGTGGATATCTCCCATGGACAAGCCGCATGCTTCGTTACATCAAAACAAAGCCTGATGGTAAATTAATGATCAACTCCATTACAAATGGTCCATTCAAACCAAGACAAGTTCAAATTGAAGGTAATCCAAATACAACACCTCCTACTCAACCATTCATGCGTGAACAAACAGAAGCAGATTACATAGAGGAAGACAAGAAGCAGATCGCCGCAGATGATATGGCAATGCATTTAATCCAACTTGGATTACCACAGGAGATCTTTGCTGCGGTCGACAGCTGTGAAACTGCTTATGCTATGTGGGAACATGTTAGAAGGATATGTCATGGAACAGAGATTGGACAACAAGACGTTGAGAACAAACTTCTTACTGAATGGGAGAATTTCACATCCACTAAAGGTGAACAGATTGAATCCTACTACACAAGGTTTTGCACTTTGATGAATGAGTTAATCAGAAACAAGTTGACACCTCGAACAATTGCAACAAACATCAAATTCATCAATAATCTTCCAGAAGAATGGGGTCGTTATGTTACAATTGTCAATCAAACAAAGGACTTGCATAAGGTGAATTATGATCAACTCTATGACTTTTTGAAGCAAAACCAAGCTGAGGCTAATGAAGTAAGGAAAGAAAGATTGGCAAAGAATCATGATCCTCTTGCATTAATTACTACTACACCAACACCGCTACCAGTGAACACACAACAACAATCATCATCTTCCACTCACAACTACATGCAACCATCATGTATTCAACAACCAACACCGGTCTACCAACAACACTTCTACCCACAGCTACAACAACATGTTATTCCACAACAGCAATACCCACAATTTGAAGACCCAGAATTCACTGAAAATGATGAAGCTTCTGCAGCATTAACCCAAGCGTTTGCTTTTCTGTCAAAGGCATTCCAAGGACGTTATTCTACACCAACAAACAACAACCAAAGGATTTCATCAAATACTCGCAACAGGCAGATCGCTCAGCCGAGTTTCAATATGGGCAACGGAGGCCAAATGGTTGGAGTTTATGGGAATCAGCAAGGATATGCTACTGGAATTAACATGGGTAATCAAAATGCAGGGAATCAGAATGCAGGAAATCAGTATGGTCAGTATGCAGGGAATCAGTTGGGTCAGTTTGTTGGAAATCAGAGGGGTCAGAATGTTGGTAATCAGGCAATGGGTTATCAGAATAGGAATGTTGCAGCCCCAGTTGTTGGGAATTTGGGAAATGTGAGTTAGGGTAATCCGATTAAGTGTTTCAACTGTCAGGGTGTAGGTCATATGGCAAGGAACTGTCCTACTAAGCCAAACAAGAAGGATCTAGAGTACTTGCAGAAAGCAGTGATGTTGGCACAAAAGGTTCAGGCAGTGTTTCAGTTGAACGCAGAGGAGAATGATTTTATGGCTCTTATGGATGACATGGAAGATAGAGAGGATATCGATGCGAACTGCATATTCATGGCGGATCTTCAGGAAGCTAAGTATGACACGGATTCTGATACACTTCTTGTTTATGACACCAATGCACCATCTGAGGTATCAAATTTCAACGCATGTCACAATAATGATATATTTGATATGTCTCCTCATGAGGAACAACATTTTGAGAAGCAAGCATCCACTTATGATACATTCCTGGACACGCCAAGTAGTAGCAATACTCCTTCAGCGACTCCAGATGTGAATCATAATGGAGGCTTCGTTTCACAGCATGCTGAGAATGATGAGGAAACACGAGCTTTGTTTGAATCATTATTGAATAATTGTCGTATTGAAATTGAGAATGTGAAAAAGGTCAATCGCGATGTTAAGGCCGCGAATGTTAAATTGACCGTTGAGCTTGAGAGTTACAAAGAAAACATTAAAGCTTTTGAATTTCATAACAAAAGATTGTCTGAATTAGAAACTGGTTATCAAAATTCTGTTTCAAGGGAAAAACAATTGCAACTCAAGTTTGATACACTTGATGTTAATTCTTTCAAAAAGATAAAATCTTTAAACGTTTCTGATTTACAAAACCAACTTTCTAAACAAAAATCAGCTTATACCAATCTTGAAAAAGAAAGGGACGAGCTGAAAAAGGACTTTGCAAAGAAAGAAGACAAACTTTTGGCCGAAATCGTAGAGTCAGAACACATGATTGCACATTTAGAAGAATTAGTGGTTAAGTCGGGTCAGTCAAGTCAAACAATGAAAATGATTTCAAATCAAACTACTCCGATTTACCATACGAAACATAAAGTGGCTCTTGGTAACAACACACCCAGTAATCTCAAGAAAGCTCAGCAAGAACAGAATGTTTTGTATAATGGTAATGTGATTTACACTAAACATGATCCTCCCGTCGTTCGGGATTCTGTGCAAACGATAGAACATGTCGAAGAGAGCATAAATAAAATGAAACAAAAGGATTTGAAACCCATTGATTACAACAAATTGAACAAACTTTCGGGAATTACTTTTGTTCCACAAAAAGAACCATCTGTGTTTTCCATAAAACGACCATTTTCAAAAATGTTTTCTAAGAAAGTAATTGCTTCCAAATCTCTTTCAAAAATCGAACAAATGTCTTCTAACAACACTTTTAATACAAGTGAGGCTAGAGACATTCTGGATGACGTTAAAAAGAGAATTCAAGAACTTCAAAATAATGTTGCTTCTAAAACTACAATCAATATTAACAACTGGCATTCCAGTTTTCATATTGAGCAGAAAAAAGTTTTTTAAAACGAAATTACTATCCCACTGAATAACATCAGTGCGAGGGTAATCCATTTTGAACAAGATTTCTTAAAAGAAACGACCGACTTTGTCAAGGACCACAAATCCCTGGTAAACGAAGCTAATGATACTCGTGAAAACATGAATGTTTTGGAAAACCTAAATGATTCTCTCTTCGAAGCTGTTATGACCACTGATATTATGTCCATCATTTTACAAACATATTCTGTTCAAGATGATGAAAGACTAAGAGCTGAGACCTCCGCAATTGTTTCAAAATATGAAAATGCTCTTATAAAGCTTGAAAAAGAAAATGTGTCATATTTTAAACAACTTGATCGAAAAAAGGAAGAATGCAAGTATGACAAATTGTCGTATGAGGGTGCCTTAAAGAACATGAAAGAGCAAAATGATCTTTTGAGGGCTCAGCTTGAAAGTCAATAAGGAAAGGGTGAGGAAACTAAGTTTGCAAAACCATTGACTTCGGAGAAACCAAATGTTTCAAACACGTTTCAAAAACCAAAAATGTCAATTTCACGGTTTGCTCCAAAAGTCGGTGAGAAAAAGGATTTGACAAAACCAGTCACTCCAACACCCTTGCCTAAGAAAAGTGAAAATGTAAAGATTGTTGATAAAGGAAAAGCGGTTTTCGAAACACCAAAAGTGATAGCACCTGGCCTTTTTAGGATTAGTCCCACTAGTGCGTCTGCCTCAACATCTAAGACAAATGCGTGCAAAAAGGATAATTCTAAAGAGTCTAGTGATGCTAAAAAGGACAACAATATAAATCCTAATGCGTGTGCCTTACCTTCTACAAGATTAGAAAGCACCTCTAGGAGCAGCAGACTAAAGCCTAGGAGCAATACAAGGAACAATAGAGTCTCGTCTGCCTCTACGAGTAGTAGCAAGATAAAGTTGAAGAAGTAGAAAAACACCCTAGGAATTTATCGCTTTGTAATAAGAAACATGATTCATCTGAATGTAATGTCGAAAGTACTGGTTCTAATGCATGTAATGACTCTGTTTGTTTAATATGCAAGAAATGTTTAATTAATGATGTTCATGATGAATGTGTTTCTAAGAATGTGAATGTTACGCCTGAACAGAAGTATGTTCCAAAGGGAACTAGTGCTAGATCTAGATCTATAGAAAGATTAGTTGCACGCTTTAGGTCTACCACTAGTAGTCGAATGCCTAGGAACTACCTTAAGTTTTGTATGTGGATACCAACTGGTAGACAGTTCATTCTTCATAATGGCAAATTGGAAGTTGTTCAAAATCAACATGTTGCAACCTTTGATGTGTGTGATTCGGAATTTACTCCTAACCCCATGGAACCAAATTTAAAACGGTTTCCAAATACAAACTCTTCTGTTCTTGGCAGGTTATCGAAATATGTCTTTGGATCGTCGACTCGGGTTGCTCCAAGCATATGACCGGGAATTTAAAGCTGCTGATCAATTTTGTCTGGAAATTCATGGGAACTGTACGCTTTGGAAATGATCATGTAGCAGCTATTCAGGGTTATGGAGATCTTCAGATTGGGAATTTTTTAATCACTCGAGTTTATTACGTCGAAGGGTTGGGACACAATTTGTTTTCAGTTAGGCAGTTTTGTGATGCAGATTTAGAAGTTGCATTCAGGAGAAACACGGTTTTTATAAGAAATTTGGTTGGTGATGATCTCTTAACTGGTAATTGTGGTAAAAACTTGTATGCTATCGACATCAACCAAATGGCTTCTACATCACCAATTTGTCTTATGACAAGGGCAACCGAAACTAAGTCCTGGCTGTGGCATAGAAGATTATCCCATCTCAATTTCGACACGATCAACAAGTTAGCCAAAGACAACATCGTCACCGGACTTCCTAAGTTCAAATACACCAAGGAACACCTATGTCCATCATGCGAACAAGGAAAAAGTAAAAGAGCATCATATAAACCCAAAACCGTACCTAGTCGGAAGCAAGGTTACATATGTTGCACATGGACTTATGTGGCCCAATGAGAGTTGAAAGCATTAATGGGAAGAAGTATATTCTCGTTATTGTTGATGATTATTCAAGATATACTTGGGTAAAGTTTTTGAGATCAAAAGACGAAGCACCAGGCATCATCATCACCTTTCTGAAGCGTATTCAGGTCCTACTTCAAGCTCTAGTAAGGATTATAAGAACAGACAATGGCACAGAATTTACAAACCAGGAATTAAGAACTTACCTTGAAGATGTTGGAATCACACATCAAACATCAGTTGTTAGAACTCCACAGCAAAATGGGGTAGTTGAAAGAAGAAATAGAACTCTTGTGGAAGCTGCTTGCACAATGCTGATTTTTTCTGGTACACCACTATTCTTATGGGCTGATGCCGTAGCCACTGCTTGTTTTACTCAAAACCGATCCTTAGTCCATCCGAGATTCAATAAAACCCCATATGAGCTAGTGAACAACCGTAAACCTGACATCTCTTACCTTCACGTGTTTGGCGCTTTGTGCTATCCGACGAATGACAGAGAAGATCTAGGGAAGTTAAAAGCTAAGGGTGATATTGGAATCTTCATTGGATATTCAGAAAACTCGAGGGCATTCAGGGTGTATAATAGAAGAACAAAAAGGATAATGGAGACGATGAATGTGAAGTTTGACGAGATTTCACAAATGGCTTCTGAGAGACTCGCTCTAGAACCCGCGCTTAATCCCATGGCTTCTAATCAAAATGGATTAGGACCCGAACCAAACCAGCAGACTTCTGGACACATCAGTTCAGGACTCGTACCTCAAGGAGCTCAGTCAACAAACACGGATAAACCTTCAGAACAAGAACTGGAAAATTTCTTCGAGTTAATGTTTGATGAATACTATGGTGGAACTTCGACTAATGCATCTCCACAACATTCCGCTGCACCAGCTCAAAACCATCAACCACCACCACCATCATAAGATGCATCTACCACAATCGAAACTGAAGCACCAACCACATCAACATCATCTACATCTACCACAACCAAGAGTTGATGAGCAAAACCAAAATGCTAACTCTCAAGAAGAACCAACAAATAATTCTAACGATGTTACGTTAGAAGAAGAAGAAGAAGTATTTGAAAACCCGTTTGCAACAGACTCTGCTGAATCTTCTTCAAGGTTATAAGAACCATCTAACACACATTCGTTACACCCAAGGTACCCTTCTATGTTTCAATGGACCAAAGACCATCCAATAGAACATATTATTGGTGAACCTTCAAAGCCAGTTCAGACAAGGAGACAACTTGCCACCGATCTCGAATTGTGCATCTACGTTTGCTCAATCAACCTTAAAGAACCAAAGAACATTCAGGAAGCAATGGCAAAAAACCCTTGGATTGAAGCGATGCAGGAGGAATTTCTTCAATACCTGTTACATGATAGTTGGGAACTTGTTGAACGACCACTTAATAAACGTGTTCTTGATCTCAAGTGGTTGTGGAAGAACAAACTGGATGAGGAAATGACCGTTATTCGCAACAAAGTTCGTCTCGTGGCTAAAGGTTATCCACAAGAAGAAGGGATAGATTTCGAGGAATCATTCGCGCCTGTAGCTAGACTTGAAGCAGTCCGGATTTTCTTAGCCTATGCCGCTCACAAAAACATCACAGTCTATCAGATGGACATTAAGACTGCATTCTTAAATGGAACTCTGAAAGAAGAAGTGTATGTGAGTCAACCAGAGGGATTCATCGACAAAGATCATCCAGACCACGTCTACAAGCTTAAGAAAGCAATTTATGGTTTAAAACAAGCTCCAAGAGCGTGGTATGACGAAATATCATCTTTCTTGCTTAAAAACAATTTCACAAAAGGAACGGTTGATGACACCTTGGTTATCAAAAAATTCAAAGATGACATTTTGGTCGTTCAAATTTACGTGGACGACATTATTTTTGGATCAACCAATCCTAACCATTCAAAACATTTTGAAAATCTCATGAAAAGTAAATTTGAAATGTCCATGATGGGGGAACTAAAATTCTTTCTTGGCTTACAAATCCATCAATCCCCTCGTGGTATTTTTATCAATCAAGCTAAATATACAATAGAGATTTTGAAAAAACATGGAATGGAAAATTGTGATTCTGTTGGTACACCAATGGTCACTTCACCAAAAATAGGTGCTGATTTGTTTGGGAAACCAATCGATCCAAAGAAATATCGGAGCATGATCGGTTCTCTCATGTACCTAACTGCTAGCCGTCCCGATATTCAATTTGCTGTTTGTTTATTAGCATGGTTTCAGGCAAAGCTTACCAAACTTCTCCTCAAAGAGGTTAAACGGATCTTTCGGTACCTACGAAGCACCATTAACATGGGACTTTGGTATCCGAAGGATTTGGGGTTTCATCTAACAGCATTTTCAGATACAGACCATGCTGGTGATCAAGTTACAGCAAAGAGTACATCAGGTGGAGCACAATTTTTGGGTAAAAAGCTTGTAAGCTGGTCGTCAAAGAAACAGGATTGTACTGCGCTATCAACCGCCGAAGCCGAGTATGTGTCTCTATCTGCGTGTTGTGCCCAAGTTCTTTGGATGCGGACACAACTCACAGATTATGGCTTTACTTTTGACAGAATACCTATGTATTGTGACTCAAAAAGTGCCATAGCCATCTCGTGCAATCCCGTACATCACTCTAAGACGAAGCATATCAAAGTCCGCTACGATTTCATCAAAGAACACGTGGAAGAGGGTACTGTTGAATTATTTTTCGTTAAGACTGATTACCAACTCGCCGATCTATTTACTAAAGCCCTTCCAAAAGAACAGTTTGATTATTTAGTTCGACGAATTGGCATGCGAAGCCTAACTCCTGAGGAGCTAGAACGTCTTCTCGAATCTTCTTGAATAAGTTTTCAAAACCCCTTCGCTGTAAATATTTTTTTGAAAAACAAAATACAAAATTTGAAAAACCAACAAAAACAAAATACAAAAATATAAAATTTTCAAAAAATACAAAAACAATATAAAATCAAAAAATCCAAAAATATTCTTCTCACGACATGTCTCTCGTATAAATCAATATTCTGTACGTTTCTAGAAATGTCATTCAACAATGATACGGACATGTACAGATGCTTTAACGTGAGTTCTTTTAAATGTTTTTCTAAAACATGTCGTTTCTCAAAAGTTTCTTCACAATGGCTTTCGTATACCTCAGTACGAAACCCAGACTAAAATGATGACTTCTGATTATTTTCAAATCAAGGACTCGTACGTTCAAAGATGAAATCATTTTCAAAAGTTCGAGTATAAACAAACGAAAAGGATTTCAAACATAAACTCGTTTTTCAAAATACAATTCTTGAGCACTTTTTCAAGATTGTTCAAAAGATTTCTCAAAATCTTTCAAATGAGTGCTCAAGATAACTCCCTCAAAACCCTTAATTGATTTTAAAATGTGCTATCATTAAGGGGGAGTACAAAAAAAAATGTTCCGTATTCATGCAAAATGAAATCTGTCTTTCTCTCCAAAAAGCTTTTTTACTCAGTTGATATAAAAAATATCACTATATGCCATTTTTTAGGGGGAGAAGACATGATTAAAATGTGATCAAAGATGTTTAAAGTTTGTGACTGAATCTCAAAAAAGCTCGACTCAGTAAGTACCAATGAATTGACGAAGCTTAAAATGTCAGTAATCGAAAGGACTTGTCCTAGACGGGTAATAATTTCAAGCTAGTCTAACTAGTGATGTAAGCGTGTCTCGAATAGGACTTGTCTGAGTAGAATGTACCATATCGAGAGACTTTCTTTGGACTTGACCAGGACGGGTAATAATTTCAAGCTAGTCTAACTAGTGATGTAAGCGTGTCTCGAATCGGTCATGTTCACTGAAAGTGGATCAATTCAAAAAGTGCAAACTCCTCACGCATGTGCAAATTTCTTAAAAATTCATTACACTTATCTTTTGCAAAAATACCTTTGGGTGAAGTTAAGACTAGGCCAAAACAACAAAGTAAAGTATTTCCACCATTTAGTTAAAAACATGATTTACCAACAATAAAAATAAAGCATGCATATGGAAGCAAATAACAAACAAACAAAATTAAAATCACACAAAATCATGGGTTGCCTCCCAAGAAGCGCTTTTCTTTATTTACGAGTCTTGTAGCTAGACTCAAGGTCATGGGTTACTACGTGATACGGGTGAGTTCCTCATTGAAGACATCTTTGGGATCAAACTTAGGTTTCAACTTCCTATCGGTTTTCTTAGTACGGTATGACCTTTCAAACTTTTCTCCATCCGGATCATACACAGTCATCTTCATATGCCATGATCCGTCACCTTCTTTAGGTGGCTTATCCTACCTCCATTTACACTTGTCTCCCTCTCTTTTCCACTTATTCATCTCTATATTAATAGGCATTACGCTCAAGAACTCAATCATCTTCCTAAAGACTAAGGGGTCCTCAAAAGGATCTAGCTCTTCATCTCTAGCTATGAGTGGTTCCACCGAATGTGTCTTTTCAATGAAATCCTTTTCAAGATAGAATGGGCGTTGAGGTCCTATGAAGTTCCTTTCTATCCAAGGTCCATATCTAGATGGTCTCCTATTAATCTCTACCCAATGTGGTGTCGGTTCATCATCACAATCATAACTGTGCTTCTTAACATCGTATACCGACCAAGTGTCGCCTTCACCTACCGCTATCTTAGACTCCTTACAATCTATCATGGCACTAGCGGTTGCTAAAAATCCTCTTCCTACCAACAATGGGCATGTAGTGTCACTAACCATGTCTAGGACGTGAAAATCCGCTAAGATAGTTAACTTTCCTACGTGAACAACTACATCCTTAATCATTCCAACCGGGTGGGCAATACTTCCATCCGCTAGACCTATCAATACCTCCGTTTCCTCTAACTTTCCTAGCTTAAGAGTGGTGAATAGGGATAAGGGAATCAAGTTGTGGCTTGACCCTAAATCGGCTAGTGTGTCGAAAGCTTCGGATCTTACTATCTTACAAGGCAAAACAAATATACCCGGATCATCAAGCTTTTTAGGCAACTTGTTTTGAACGAAGGCGGTCCCATTTTTACCTAGTTTATACTTCTCATATTTTTCTAGGAGGGCACTATAGTAGAGAGCATGGGCTAAGATATCAATAACGGGGCGTTCAAGGTGAAGTTCCTTGAATTCATCGTCAAGGTCTTGCGTAGGAGGTGTTTCAACTATACTTTTGACCGGTTTTATATCGGGTGTTTTACTTGATTGGTACTTTTGGAGAATTTGGTTTTGTTTAAAACACGTGCTCGTTGATTTAGCCGAGTAGTATTGTGGACACGATGTAGGTGACGAAACTGATGATATGGAATTAACGTTTAGTTTCGGATTCTTGACCGTGTCGCTTGGGAGTGCTCCCATTTCTCGGTCATTGAGAACTTTCAACAATGCGTCAATTTTGGTGGTCATCTCACTTTGCCTTTGTTTGAAATCGGCTTCAAACTTAGATATGCGAGCTTCTTGAGATGCCATGAATTTAGACATCAATCCTTCAAGATTGTTGGTACTACCATAGTTGTTAGAAGGATTGTTGTTGAAAATACTGTTGGAGGGTGGATCGTTTGGTTGGTAACGATTAGGCGGATTGGAAGAATTGGGTTGATTTTGTTTCCACCTAAGGTTTGGGTGATTTTTCCAAGAGGGGTTGTAGGAATCACTGTAAGGGTTTGGCTCATGTTTGAAAGGGTACCACTTATCTCCCGCTTCGTCGGTACGCGAGGATGCGTAGTCCGCAAAAGCTGTTCCGGGGAGTTCCACACAATCACGAATGTCATGGGGACCACTACATAATTGGCATGAAGAAGTGATTTTGTTCACTTGGCTTGAAGGCTTAGGAGCTTCGTAAGATTTCATGAAAAACTTGACTTGGTCCTCAAGTTCCATGATCCTACGGTCGGGAGTGCTAGAGTTATTCGAAGGCAAAGATATTGCCTTGACCGTTTTGTTCAAATCACGGGGATCATTCCAAATTTCGTTGTAATAGAGAGCAAGATCTTCTATGAGTTCCCATGATTTTTCCGCACTTAGATCACGTAGCTTACCACCGGCCGATTGATCAATGGCTCGCCTCGTGGAGAGATCGATATGGTCATAAAAGAGATTCATTTTTCCGCACTTAGACTTGGAGCCAAAGATCTATGCCATGATGAGGGAATTTTTGTAGTAAGTCCTTGAAACGAGTCCATGCTTCATAAAGAGATTCATTTTGACGTTGTTGGAACATCAAGATGTCATTTCTAAGCTTAGTAGTTCTCCCCGGTGGGAAAAATTGAGCAAGGAAACGAGTGGTGAGATCATCCCATGTGGTGATGGATCCCGCGGGTAAACGCTCAAGCCATTGACTAGCTTGATCACGTAGAGAGAATTGGAATAGGCGTAATCGGGTTGTCTCTCTAGTTGCAACATCTAGGTCTATGGAATCTACGATTTTAAGGAAGTCCTTGAGATGTTGATTTGGATCTTCGGAACGAAGTCCATGGAATGCACATCCACTTTGCACCAACCGGATGGTGTCGGATCGCAAGGGGGTCACATTGGCTCCAGTGAGCTCAATGGTGTTTCAATAGCCTTCGTGGCTAGGTCGGGAATACTCTCCTAAGTTTCGGGGCCTAAGAGGTTCTAGTGGTGGGTTTTGTTGTGGTGGGATGACGGGTTCAAAGATGTTCCCATCGTCCATGATGTCGGGTGGTGAAAAGTCACGAACAAAAACATAAAGAAATAAGATAGACTAAAGAAAACCTAAAAATAAAAATAAAATCTTACTAGAAAGGAATCTAGCAAGTAGACCAAATAAAAAGAGATTCTAACCTAGACAATAACTATTCCCCAGGCTGCGGCGCCAAAAACTTGATGCGTAGGGATTGCACCAGGCTTTACCTCTCAAGGGATCTTGAGAAGCTTACAACCCCCACCAGGCAGTGTACCTGATCGATGTAGTATAGTATAATGACAAGTACCAGGGGATTGATCGTTCAGCTAGGAATAGTGTCGCTAGGAATAGTGTCTAGAGATGAGAGATGATTCTTTTTTGTATTTTTATATTTTTTTAGAAAGCAAATTAAAATCTCGGGTTTGAAGGAGTTGGGCGGAATTAGTTGCTAGTCAACTAACTCAATACTAAGATGCAATCAAAATCAAATACTAAAAATGAAAATAAACTATATTAAACTATGGTTGTGAGCAATAAGTGGGAGAAATGTGTTTACTTAGATTTCACTACGCCCTAGATATCTTTTACACGTTAATTACTTGTTATAGTTGTGTGGATGACGGATTGTATTCCTTAATACCATTCATGGGGTGGCGTACTTACTTCCCCAATCCTATGAGTGCCTACTTCACTCCTATATCGAGCCTGCAAGAAGCTCTTAACATGGGATCATTAGAATTTACTCATGCATTAAATACAACCAATAAAACCTAGTACACATCGGTTCATGTTTCCTAAGACGTTCAAGCATGTTACACAATGGAGATCTACCAGTTTTCTTAAGCCTAACATTGAAATCATTCATCCAATACAACCATAAACAAGTAATCAACACATAATCAACATCTAGGTTTCATTAGATCTAGGAAAACACAAGATAAATCTAGCCTAGCATGTTGAAATCAAGACAAGCACAAGATATAGACAACCAACACATAGACATATTGATTGAATTAAGAAAATACTTATCTCAATAGCACATGTAAGGATTCAAGGGTTGAAAACCCCTGAAAAGCTGTAAAATTCGTTCAAGGTTCGGCCTTAGGGTTTCTCCAAACTTGTTCCTCTTTTTCAGTGAAAATTAGAAAACTATATATAGATATTAGAGGCTGACGGCGTCAAGAACAAACTTGTGACGCCGTCATTTTGCCGCCAAAATAATCCTCGGACTGCCTAGATCGACATCTGACTCCGTCATGTAGTCCACTTTTGCAGGCCGTCACACATTTAACTCATGACGCTCTACTTGTGACGCCTTCATGTTTGTACTGGGTCGTCATGGTCTTTACTCTTGACGCCGTCAAATTCTTCCTCTTGACGTCGTCAAAATCTTCCTCTTGACGCCGTCACACACTGTTCCCAGCATGGAAAATTAAGTCTTTGGCGTTTTCTTCACTTTTATGCTCCAAAAACGTCCGAATTGCTTCCTTTTCCAGATTTCACTCCCAAAGTACCTAAAATCACAAAAGGAACGATTTAGGGAAATATTTGATCAAATAAATTCAATTCCGGGCTTAAATGACCCCCTAAAAACGGATCATTTTTCGCCTCATCAACATGGGACTTTGGTATCCGAAGGATTCGGGGTTTAATCTAACAGCATTCTCAGATGCAGACCATGCTGGTGATCAAGTTACAGCAAAGAGTACATCAGGTGGAGCACAATTCTTGGGTGAAAAGCTAGTAAGCTGGTCGTCAAAGAAACAGGATTGTACTGCGCTATCAACCGCCGAAGCCGAGTATGTGTCTCTATCTGCGTGTTGTGCCCAAGTTCTTTGGATGAGGACAGAGCTCACAGATTATGGCTTTACTTTTGACAGAATACCTATGTATTGTGACTCAAAAAGTGCCATAGCCATCTCGTGCAATCCCGTACATCACTCTAAGATGAAGCATATCAAAGTCCGCTACCATTTCATCAAAGAACACGTGGAAGAGGGTACTGTTGAATTATTTTTCGTTAAAACTGATTACCAACTCGCTGATCTTTTTACTAAAGCCCTTCCAAAAGAACGGTTTGACTATTTAGTTCGACGAATTGGCATGTGAAGCCTAACTCTTGAGGAGCTAGAACGTCTTCTCGAATCTTCTTGAAAAATGTTTTCAATATCGCTTCTTGAAAAAACAAAACCAAAAATATAAAATTTCAAAAAATACAAAAACAATATAAAATCAAAAAATCCAAAAATATTCTTCTCACGACATGTCTCTCGTATAAATCAATATTCTGTACGTTTCTAGAAATGTCATTCAACAATGATACGGACATGTACAGATGCTTGAATGGGAGTTCTTTAAAATGTTTTTCTAAAACATGTCGTTTCTCAAAAGTTTCTTCACAATGGCTTTTGTATACTTCAGTACGAAACCCGGACTAAAACGATGACTTCTGATTATCTTCAAATAAAGGACTCGTACGTTCAATGATGAAACAGATTTCAAGCATAAACTCGTTTTCATACAATAATCTTGAGCACTTTTTCAAGATTGTTCAAAAGATTTCTCAAAATCTCTCAAAATTAGTGCTCAAGATAACTCCCTCAAAACCCTTAAGTAACTTTAAATATGCTATCATTAAGGGGGAGTACAAACACTAAAATGTTCCGATTTCATGCAAAATCAAATCTGTCTTTCTCTCCAAAAAGTTTTTTTAATCTGTTGATATCAAAAATATCACGATATGCTATTTTTGAGGGGAAGAATACATGATTAAAATGTGATCAAAGATGTTTAAAGTTTGTGACTGAATCTCAAAAGAGCTTGACTCAGATAGTACCAATGAATTGACGAAGCTTAAAATGTCAGTAATCAAAAAGACTTTTCCTGGACGGGTAATAATTTCAAGCTAGTCTAACTAGTGATGTAAGCGTGTCTCGAATAGGACTTGTCTGAGTAGAATATACCGTATCGAGAGACTTTCTTTGGACTTGACTAGGACGGGTAATAACTTCAAGCTAGTCTAACTAGTGATGTAAGCGTGTCTCGAATCGGTCATGTTCACTGAAAGAGGATCAATTCAAAAAGTGCAAACTCCTCACGCATGTGCCTATTTCTTAAAAATTCATGAGCACATGTGAAGGGGGAGTCCTTCAAAAGAAATGCAAAACTCTCAAAGTGGTAACAACAATGTGTTTTATTATCATAAACACTTTGAGAGATTTTTCATAAATGGTTTCATGGCAGTTATAGGATAGTCATGGAGTTATATGGTGACTAAGGTTAGGAAAAACCGTCCTATGATCCGCCAGAGCCGGAGGGATCTACCCAAGGACAAATCCAATAGATTAGAATTAGAAGTCCTTAGGTATGATTGAAAAAAAGAGAAAATGAGAAAGGAGAAAGAAGGGGTTGAAGAATTAAAAAGAAAAGTTATGAAAAAGGGTGAAAAGAAATAGCCCTCCATATGTTCAACCTTAGGGCAGACACCGGGTGCAACTCATATGCTACTGGTTGTTACTAAGGTGAAGCCGGTATTGAAGACAAAGACGTCATGGACCCAGTGACGCACTGCACTAAAACTTCTTAACCACTCAAGTTCTCTTAAAAGAGCTTGTTTCATTCTCACGGGGAACCGGTGTAATCTATCGACCTGTCTCTTAGAGATGGTTGATATTGAAGCAGGAGACCTCTCCCTAATCTACGCATAGGAAACCAAATGTGCACTTATCGAGTCTAGAGCCCCGAGATTCATCAAAAGATCTCATAGGAACACATAATATTCCTACACTGGTTGTTCATCATTAAGGACGCCAGATGTAAACTTAAGAGTCCTACGCAGATCTTAGCAATCTGCCAGAACATTTATGAGAGGATTCAAATTTGTGATTCTCAATGATTGAATGGAAATTCCTGTCAGGGTCAACATCAAGCAGCCCTGACAGCACGTCACTTCGGTAATTCTTTATGGGTTACGCTTAGTGTTCGCGGTGGTTTCAAATGGTCTACAGTCATGGAGTGATCCCCAGCGACTCACCCAGTCATTGAGCTACTAAGTAGGTCTTGTAAGCTCCCTCGGGAGTATCTGACATGGGAACGGCCTTGGTAAGGGTTAGAAGGAGTCTTCACACTATGCTGTTGACGATATCTAATTCGAACCTGTAAGTACCGGTTGATTTATTGCTAATTGTTTTCATGCAGCTACACATCATCTCCATGGCGACAGATTCCGCATGCTCATACATACATCTGGAAGTTAAAGAAAGCTCCCTCAAAGATCTATACAACACAAAGTTCAGAGAAAGATTCTACGCCAAAAAGAAGAATCTACAAAGTATAAAGACTAAAGATCAAAGTGAAAGAAAGGAAACTACGTGCATATGAATATCAAAGTCCAAAGATGTATGAGCATGTTGGAATGGCAAACAACCACCACAGACGCAGAAGTGACGAAAGGCAGATTGCTCCACATCACAAAAGAACAAAGAATGATGAAAAGTCAATCATCAAAGATCACAAAACATGAAGGAACAAAGACTAATGACTATTCTACAATGACACACAAAGTTCAAGACAAAGAACACGGAAGACCTAATCACGTGGAGCATTATTCGAATGACCACCCCTTAGGGGGAGATTGTTAGCATTAAAAAAATATATATAGAAGTGATGGTCATTCTCATATTATAACTTTGTGTCGTTTGTTAAGATTAGTAATAGTTTAGTCATTGGGCTTTGGACTTGGCAAGCTAATATGTTAAGAGTTATGTTAGTAAGCCTTTTATAATTCATGTAAACCAAGTCCAAGCCCAAGTCCATTAGAAAGCCCATGAGGCCTTTCTCTCTAACTATATAAGGCACTTAACTAGTCATTTGTAAGTGTGCTTGTGTGTGTATTGTATGTGTTTTTACTAAAAAGTTCTCTTCATCTTATTCTCTCTTTATACAAGTTAACGCCACACTTACATATAATCAAGTCACCATCTTTACTTCATCTAATGCTATATTTTTATTAAAGTTGATATATCTAAGGGATGCAGAGTATAACTGAAACAAGACCCTAGGGCAGTTAGTTGTGATGTTGTGTGTGGTGTCTGTGTGTGCTTGAGGTCCCAGGTTCGACCCCAAGTTTTTGCATTTTTTTTCAAATTTTATTTTTATTTTTTTTATTTTCTTTTAACACGACTGCAACACTACTAATACTAACAAAGTTTTATGAAACAACTTTTTACAAAAAGCTAAAATAAGCTCTGAGATAGCTTATTATACCAACAGAGAAGCCTTAATGGCTTAAAATGGATTTTTGGGTTAAATAAGCAGTTAAATATGCAATAAGCTGAACAAAGTGTGAACTATGCTAAAACCAACTGAGATAAGTATACAATAAGCCAAAGAAAAGAGAAAATCACACTGAATAAGCCAAAAAGCATAAATAACCAAATCCACTAAACTGGAAACCAAACAGGCCAAAAGGGCCAAAATAAGCTAAGGGCAAGAACTTTATGAACCAAAATAAGCACTGAACTAACAAGCCAACTTTTTGAGCTTCTCAAAAAGCCAATGAGCTCACGGTGGGTCCCATTAAGAAGCTCAATAGGAGCTTATGAAAGTGGCCTGTAGTTCCTGCTGATGAAGCAATGGAAATAGGGCAAACTTATGGTATAAAAAAAAGCACTCAAATAAGATCTAAAGGACCAAATAAGCACAGATTCCTAAAGCCAATCAGAAGGGCTTTCTAAACACCAAAAAGCTCAGGGTACGGTCTACTAGGGAACAAGCTATGGTTGATTGTGGACTGAGTGTCCTGGTGCAGGTCACTTTCTTGCCCTACAGGCCAAAAGATGCTTATGAATAAGTACTTAGAAAATTTTATAAAAATAAGCTAAAATGTGGATTAAAGAGCTAAGCTACTAATTATTTAAAAATAAAAAGCTTAAAGGTTGAAATTGAAAATTGAGATCATGAAAAATCCCATAAAAATTGGTTTTCTAAAAGACTGTGCAATTTTGACTTTTTAGATTATGAACTAAGGTTGACTTTGGTGAACTTTTACTGATCCTAGATTACTTAAAATGATGTTACAAGCTATTATGGAACTAAATTAACCTACATTAACTACTTATGTATTCACATGAGTGATCAATAATCCAAAATTCTTGACAGTTAAGGAAAATGATGGATTTAAAGATGATCTTGTCTTCTGATCAAAGGGCCTCTGGTTTTTATGACTTAATTGAGCTAATGATACCTAATATTAGTTATAACAACCACAAACAACAATAAAATCTCACTGGAACTCAGTGAGATCAGCAAATTCAAACAACCCTTTATATAACTGATTTTGTGATTTTCAAAGCAAAATGATGAAACAACCTGAGCTACTTATCTAGGATTGTCTAATAAGCTATTGTCACACCCCCAAAATCGGGTCCAGCGGAAGCATACGTGTAGCTAGGGTGTAACTCAATTGGTATTACAACACAAGTTCAAAAATGGTTTTTACTTCAATCATTTAGAATAAAATAGTTAAGTCAAAAATATTGTATTTACATCGTTAAAAGTAGTGCGGAAGTAGGCCCTTAAAATAGTTTAAAACGGTCCCCATATAAATAATCAGAGTCTTCTATGACCATGCCATGCCCTGCCAAAACCTCCAGTAGCGTGCCATAGGTTAAAACCTGAAAATACATGCTAAAGTGTCAACACGAGGTTGGTGAGTTCATAGAGTTTGTTAAAAAAAAATAAAGTTTATAGTAAAGTGATCACACAGCAAAGGCATCGTAAATCCACTCAGTTACAAGTCCCGCCATAAGAGACTTGTAACCTGTGTGTTTACAACCCACTGCTAAATAGTTTATGTCTAGTTGTCAAGCACAAGTGGTCAATATAATATGTCAAATTGTCAATCATATGTACGTGTATTATAGTAGTTAAAAGTGTAAACGTCACCACAAGGGTCTTCCGACATACAGTCCGGATGCACAACACACCTCTAGGGTCTTCCAACAACTTACGGTTGGGATGCATCCAAATTAATGGCCTTCCAATACCGTAGTATTAGGATGTATCCAAATTAATGGCCTTCCAATACCGTCGTATTAGGATGCTGCTCCGTCGACAGGGGAGACTTTATAATGCTGCTCCGAACAAGGGAGACTTTAAATCACTCCACCAATAAGGCGAGAATTATTAGTCACTCCACCAATAAGGCGAGAATTATTTAGGATGCTCCGAACAAGGGAGACTTCATAGTGTTGCTCCGAACAAGGGAGACTTTAAGTCAAAGTACGTACGGTACATAAGTTCAAAAGTTTAAGTCAAGTTCTAAAGGTCAAGACAAGTCATAAGTTAATAATAAAGTTCAAGTCAAAACCATGTTTAAAGAGTCAAGTAATAGTTCAAGTAAAAACGAGCATGTATTCTCCCCCAAAAGTTGACAAAACAATTTAAAAGAGTAGGGGCTATGACTCACCTGGTACGATAGTTACGAAGACAAAAGTGGTTATGATGGAAATGAGGCTCGGTCTCTAACCGCGACCTATAATGAACGAATGATACGATCTACTTAAATTATGAGGGGATGCGATGAATGTACATGCACATGAAGCCTATACCACTCGTAGTTTGAAAATAAGTGTTGGCGTTGATTTATAGTGTTTCCATAACTTTAAGAGAATATGTGCTATTAGAGGTTGTCAAATATATATATAGTTCGCCTAGTTTCAAAAGTGTATATCTTGGTCGTTTTAAGCTCGTTTTCTACGTTCTTTATATCCACGGAATCGTGGGACAACATACTAACATATTTTTGATAAGACGGGACGGCTAGATCAAGTTTTATGCCCAAAACAGCCCGTGACAACTGTTCATCAGCAAGCAGTTTTTCAGAAAACTAGTTTTCGTCGTTAAATTCGGAAAATCATATCTCCTTCGTTATTAACTCGTTTTAATCCGTTCTTTCGCCCACAACTTCGTTTTTGAAAGTATTTTCTAAATCTTTGGTCAAAAATAAGTCACCACCTACTGATTTTCCCACGATTTCAAAATAAGGACAGTAGGTATAAGTATAGTTTCAAAAATCATTTTCCTAGTTTCAAACTTGTTTCAACTTCAACCAAACCACTTTCAATCACCACAAATCTAGTCTAATCTTACCATACACCTTCTTAGGGTGTCATGGGTTCCTAAACATCATAAATCAAGTGGATCTAACAAGGATCTAACTATAATCTATTTCTAGGGATCAAAAGTTATATAAATATATAAATGAGTGGTATATACTAACATATGCATGTAAACCTTGAATGGAAATCATATGACCATAAAAATAACATGAAGAAATTATGAACAAGAGTTTGACAACTTACATAGAAAGATTATAGAGCTTAGATGAGTAAAACCTAAGAAACCTTGAGTTTTTATTACAAAACTCAAACAAGGACAACTAAAGGGACAAGATTAACACTTGATCTTGGAAAAATGATGGATCCTTCTTGTTCTTCTTGTGTTGGCCGATCACCACCCCAAAGAGAGAAAAAGAAAGAGTTTCTAGTTTGTTTTGGTGAAAAATGAATGAAATGTGTAGTTTTTAGGTTATATATATTATTACAAAAGACAAGATCCATGTTTTAAGGAAATCAAGGGGGGGGGGGGGGGGGCTGAATTTGGTGAAAAAAAAGAAGAAAACATGTGACTTTAGTAAGATAGTTGGTATAATGTGTAGATATTATTAGTTTTAGGTGATACCGGGTACCGAGTTAACTAAAAATAAATTGTAACGAGATAAAATAAAATATAATGAAGTTGTAAAAATTGTAAAATAATATTCGTGATGAGAATTGGAAGTTAAAATAATGATCGGGTTGAAATATCGCAAACCGACGGAGTTATAAGCTTCGACCGGAAAACGTAACAGTTGATTTGAAAAGACCGGGTAAATTAATAATATAATTTTTATATTATTATTATGAGTATAAAAATGTGTTAGGACCATAGTTGGGATTGACGGATCAATTATTCAAAATAATAGCTCATAAGATAACGTTTATTAGGTAGATAACCGTACGTATACAGAAATGACGCAACTCACGTATAAATGACAAATTTTCTCCGGAGGTGAATAGTGTTTTATGAATAGTAAAATTTTAAAACGCTTCTCAGAATATCAAACTGACCTAAAAAATGATGAATAGTAAAATGATGAATAGTGGTCGATGAATAGTAACCGATGAATAGTAAATTTGAATGTTCGGGAAAAGACCAGAATTTACGAGTTGTGACAGTCTCTACCCCTTAAGGGAACTTCGTCCCGAAGTTCAGTTAACGTTGGTCTCCGAAGTGTTATAAAGGTGAAGATTCATGAGATGAAATGACTAGTTGACGTGCTTCTAGGCGGTGGTTTACGAGGTGATGAAAAGTATAAGCGTTCTGACAACGAGGGTACGCACACACATGAATGAAACATTTGGAAATTGAGTAGAGGATTCAATCCAGACAGAATTTTATTATAACAATTCTCAGTGTTGCAAAATTCATTTCTGAGTCGGATATAGGTAGTCAGCCTATGTCCCACTATCCCGGGTTGAATATAGGTGACTAGTCTATATTCCACCGAGGTTCCATGAATTTTGAAATACTCAGCTCAGTTATACTAAGACTATGTCCTTCAAAAATACCAAGACGTTCAGAAAGACTAAGGCAGGTGACCAAACTCGAGATCAAATGATGAAACTATGCAAGGAGAAGGCGTAACATGAAGCACACAAGTTATGTAAGCATACTAATAGGGAAGACAATGATAGAAATCAACTAGAATAAATGAACATAATATACCAGATAATGAGACACAAATCTCATCACCTAAGTCAGCAACAAACCACAAGTGCGGCATCATCTTGGCAGGCAGGCATGTGACGGTCATAGGGTTAAGTTTTCGTAAAAGTAGCTATAGTCTAGGTTTTAAAAACACTTAGTTCGCTATAGCCAAAGCTCTGATACCAATCTGTCACACCACCAAAATCGGGTCCAGCGGAAGCATACGTGTAGCTGGGGTGTAACTCAATTGGTATTACAACACAAGTTCAAAAATGGTTTTCACTTCAATCATTTAGAATAAAATAGTTAAGTCAAAAATATTGTATTTACATCGTTAAAAGTAGTGCGGAAGTAGGCCCTTAAAATAGTTTAAAACGGTCCCCATATAAATAATCAGAGTCTTCTATGACCATGCCATGCCCTGCCAAAACCTCCAGTAGCGTGCCATAGGTTAAAACCTGAAAATACATGCTAAAGTGTCAACACGAGGTTGGTGAGTTCATAGAGTTTGTTAAAAAAAATAAAGTTTATAGTAAAGTGATCACACAGCAAAGGCATCGTAAATCCACTCAGTTACAAGTCCCGCCATGAGAGACTTGTAACCTGTGTGTTTACAACCCACTGCTAAATAGTTTATGTCTAGTTGTCAAGCACAAGTGTTCAATATAATATGTCAAATTGTCAATCATATGTACGTGTATCATAGTAGTTAAAAGTGTAAACGTCACCACAAGGGTCTTCCGACATACAGTCAGGATGCACAACACACCTCTAGGGTCTTCCAACAACTTACGGTTGGGATGCATCCAAATTAATGGCCTTCCAATACCGTAGTATTAGGATGTATCCAAATTAATGGCCTTCCAATACCGTCGTATTAGGATGCTGCTCCGTCGACAGGGAAGACTTTATAATGCTGCTCCGAACAAGGGAGACTTTAAATCACTCCACCAATAAGGCGAGAATTATTAGTCACTCCACCAATAAGGCGAGAATTATTTAGGATGCTCCGAACAAGGGAGACTTCATAGTGTTGCTCCGAACAAGGGAGACTTTAAGTCAAAGTACGTACGGTACATAAGTTCAAAAGTTTAAGTCAAGTTCAAAAGGTCAAGACAAGTCATAAGTTAATAATAAAGTTCAAGTCAAAACCATGTTTAAAGAGTCAAGTAATAGTTCAAGTAAAAACGAGCATGTATTCTCCCCCAAAAGTTGACAAAACAATTTAAAAGAGTAGGGGCTATGACTCACCTGGTACGATAGTTACGAAGACAAAAGTGGTTATGATGGAAATGAGGCTCGGTCTCTAACCGCGACCTATAATGAACGAATGATACGATCTACTTAAATTATGAGGGGATGCGATGAATGTACATGCACATGAAGCCTATACCACTCGTAGTTTGAAAATAAGTGTTGGCGTTGATTTATAGTGTTTCCATAACTTTAAGAGAATATGTGCTATTAGAGGTTGTCAAATATATATATAGTTCGCCTAGTTTCAAAAGTGTATATCTTGGTCGTTTTAAGCTCGTTTTCTACGTTCTTTATATCCACGGAATCGTGGGACAACATACTAACATATTTTTGATAAGACGGGACGGCTAGATCAAGTTTTATGCCCAAAACAGCCCGTGACAACTGTTCATCAGCAAGCAGTTTTTCAGAAAACTAGTTTTCGTCGTTAAATTCGGAAAATCATATCTCCTTCGTTATTAACTCGTTTTAATCCGTTCTTTCGCCCACAGCTTCGTTTTTGAAAGTATTTTCTAAATCTTTGGTCAAAAATAAGTCACCACCTACTGATTTTCCCACGATTTCAAAATAAGGACAGTAGGTATAAGTATAGTTTCAAAAATCATTTTCCTAGTTTCAAACTTGTTTCAACTTCAACCAAACCACTTTCAATCACCACAAATCTAGTCTAATCTTACCATACACCTTCTTAGGGTGTCATGGGTTCCTAAACATCATAAATCAAGTGGATCTAACAAGGATCTAACTATAATCTATTTCTAGGGATCAAAAGTTATATAAATATATAAATGAGTGGTATATACTAACATATGCATGTAAACCTTGAATGGAAATCATATGACCATAAAAATAACATGAAGAAATTATGAACAAGAGTTTGACAACTTACATAGAAAGATTATAGAGCTTAGATGAGTAAAACCTAAGAAACCTTGAGTTTTTATTACAAAACTCAAACAAGGACAACTAAAGGGACAAGATTAACACTTGATCTTGGAAAAATGATGGATCCTTCTTGTTCTTCTTGTGTTGGCCGATCACCACCCCAAAGAGAGAAAAAGAAAGAGTTTCTAGTTTGTTTTGGTGAAAAATGAATGAAATGTGTAGTTTTTAGGTTATATATATTATTACAAAAGACAAGATCCATGTTTTAAGGAAATCAAGGGGGGGGGGGGGGCTGAATTTGGTGAAAAAAAATAAGAAAACATGTGACTTTAGTAAGATAGTTGGTATAATGTGTAGATATTATTAGTTTTAGGTGATACCGGGTACCGAGTTAACTAAAAATAAATTGTAACGAGATAAAATAAAATATAATGAAGTTGTAAAAATTGTAAAATAATATTCGTGATGAGAATTGGAAGTTAAAATAATGATCGGGTTGAAATATCGCAAACCGACGGAGTTATAAGCTTCGACCGGAAAACGTAACAGTTGATTTGAAAAGACCGGGTAAATTAATAATATAATTTTTATATTATTATTATGAGTATAAAAATGTGTTAGGACCATAGTTGGGATTGACGGATCAATTATTCAAAATAATAGCTCATAAGATAACGTTTATTAGGTAGATAACCGTACGTATACAGAAATGACGCAACTCACGTATAAATGACAAATTTTCTCCGGAGGTGAATAGTGTTTTATGAATAGTAAAATTTTAAAACGCTTCTCAGAATATCAAACTGACCTAAAAAATGATGAATAGTAAAATGATGAATAGTGGTCGATGAATAGTAACCGATGAATAGTAAATTTGAATGTTCGGGAAAAGACCAGAATTTACGAGTTGTGACAGTCTCTACCCCTTAAGGGAACTTCGTCCCGAAGTTCAGTTAACGTTGGTCTCCGAAGTGTTATAAAGGTGAAGATTCATGAGATGAAATGACTAGTTGACGTGCTTCTAGGCGGTGGTTTACGAGGTGATGAAAAGTATAAGCGTTCTGACAACGAGGGTACGCACACACATGAATGAAACATTTGGAAATTGAGTAGAGGATTCAATCCAGACAGAATTTTATTATAACCATTCTCAGTGTTGCAAAATTCATTTCTGAGTCGGATATAGGTAGTCAGCCTATGTCCCACTATCCCGGGTTGAATATAGGTGACTAGTCTATATTCCACCGAGGTTCCATGAATTTTGAAATACTCAGCTCAGTTATACTAAGACTATGTCCTTCAAAAATACCAAGACGTTCAGAAAGACTAAGGCAGGTGACCAAACTCGAGATCAAATGATGAAACTATGCAAGGAGAAGGCGTAACTTGAAGCACACAAGTTATGTAAGCATACTAATAGGGAAGACAATGATAGAAATCAACTAGAATAAATGAACATAATATACCAGATAATGAGACACAAATCTCATCACCTAAGTCAGCAACAAACCACAAGTGCGGCATCATCTTGGCAGGCAGGCACGTGACGGTCATAGGGTTAAGTTTTCGTAAAAGTAGCTATAGTCTAGGTTTTAAAAACACTTAGTTCGCTATAGCCAAAGCTCTGATACCAATCTGTCACACCACCAAAATCGGGTCCAGCGGAAGCATACGTGTAGCTGGGGTGTAACTCAATTGGTATTACAACACAAGTTCAAAAATGGTTTTCACTTCAATCATTTAGAATAAAATAGTTAAGTCAAAAATATTGTATTTACATCGTTAAAAGTAGTGCGGAAGTAGGCCCTTAAAATAGTTTAAAACGGTCCCCATATAAATAATCAGAGTCTTCTATGACCATGCCATGCCCTGCCAAAACCTCCAGTAGCGTGCCATAGGTTAAAACCTGAAAATACATGCTAAAGTGTCAACACGAGGTTGGTGAGTTCATAGAGTTTGTTAAAAAAAATAAAGTTTATAGTAAAGTGATCACACAGCAAAGGCATCGTAAATCCACTCAGTTACAAGTCCCGCCATGAGAGACTTGTAACCTGTGTGTTTACAACCCACTGCTAAATAGTTTATGTCTAGTTGTCAAGCACAAGTGTTCAATATAATATGTCAAATTGTCAATCATATGTACGTGTATCATAGTAGTTAAAAGTGTAAACGTCACCACAAGGGTCTTCCGACATACAGTCAGGATGCACAACACACCTCTAGGGTCTTCCAACAACTTACGGTTGGGATGCATCCAAATTAATGGCCTTCCAATACCGTAGTATTAGGATGTATCCAAATTAATGGCCTTCCAATACCGTCGTATTAGGATGCTGCTCCGTCGACAGGGGAGACTTTATAATGCTGCTCCGAACAAGGGAGACTTTAAATCACTCCACCAATAAGGCGAGAATTATTAGTCACTCCACCAATAAGGCGAGAATTATTTAGGATGCTCCGAACAAGGGAGACTTCATAGTGTTGCTCCGAACAAGGGAGACTTTAAGTCAAAGTACGTACGGTACATAAGTTCAAAAGTTTAAGTCAAGTTCAAAAGGTCAAGACAAGTCATAAGTTAATAATAAAGTTCAAGTCAAAACCATGTTTAAAGAGTCAAGTAATAGTTCAAGTAAAAACGAGCATGTATTCTCCCCCAAAAGTTGACAAAACAATTTAAAAGAGTAGGGGCTATGACTCACCTGGTACGATAGTTACGAAGACAAAAGTGGTTATGATGGAAATGAGGCTCGGTCTCTAACCGCGACCTATAATGAACGAATGATACGATCTACTTAAATTATGAGGGGATGCGATGAATGTACATGCACATGAAGCCTATACCACTCGTAGTTTGAAAATAAGTGTTGGCGTTGATTTATAGTGTTTCCATAACTTTAAGAGAATATGTGCTATTAGAGGTTGTCAAATATATATATAGTTCGCCTAGTTTCAAAAGTGTATATCTTGGTCGTTTTAAGCTCGTTTTCTACGTTCTTTATATCCACGGAATCGTGGGACAACATACTAACATATTTTTGATAAGACGGGACGGCTAGATCAAGTTTTATGCCCAAAACAGCCCGTGACAACTGTTCATCAGCAAGCAGTTTTTCAGAAAACTAGTTTTCGTCGTTAAATTCGGAAAATCATATCTCCTTCGTTATTAACTCGTTTTAATCCGTTCTTTCGCCCACAGCTTCGTTTTTGAAAGTATTTTCTAAATCTTTGGTCAAAAATAAGTCACCACCTACTGATTTTCCCACGATTTCAAAATAAGGACAGTAGGTATAAGTATAGTTTCAAAAATCATTTTCCTAGTTTCAAACTTGTTTCAACTTCAACCAAACCACTTTCAATCACCACAAATCTAGTCTAATCTTACCATACACCTTCTTAGGGTGTCATGGGTTCCTAAACATCATAAATCAAGTGGATCTAACAAGGATCTAACTATAATCTATTTCTAGGGATCAAAAGTTATATAAATATATAAATGAGTGGTATATACTAACATATGCATGTAAACCTTGAATGGAAATCATATGACCATAAAAATAACATGAAGAAATTATGAACAAGAGTTTGACAACTTACATAGAAAGATTATAGAGCTTAGATGAGTAAAACCTAAGAAACCTTGAGTTTTTATTACAAAACTCAAACAAGGACAACTAAAGGGACAAGATTAACACTTGATCTTGGAAAAATGATGGATCCTTCTTGTTCTTCTTGTGTTGGCCGATCACCACCCCAAAGAGAGAAAAAGAAAGAGTTTCTAGTTTGTTTTGGTGAAAAATGAATGAAATGTGTAGTTTTTAGGTTATATATATTATTACAAAAGACAAGATCCATGTTTTAAGGAAATCAAGGGGGGGGGGGGGGGGGGCTGAATTTGGTGAAAAAAAAGAAGAAAACATGTGACTTTAGTAAGATAGTTGGTATAATGTGTAGATATTATTAGTTTTAGGTGATACCGGGTACCGAGTTAACTAAAAATAAATTGTAACGAGATAAAATAAAATATAATGAAGTTGTAAAAATTGTAAAATAATATTCGTGATGAGAATTGGAAGTTAAAATAATGATCGGGTTGAAATATCGCAAACCGACGGAGTTATAAGCTTCGACCGGAAAACGTAACAGTTGATTTGAAAAGACCGGGTAAATTAATAATATAATTTTTATATTATTATTATGAGTATAAAAATGTGTTAGGACCATAGTTGGGATTGACGGATCAATTATTCAAAATAATAGCTCATAAGATAACGTTTATTAGGTAGATAACCGTACGTATACAGAAATGACGCAACTCACGTATAAATGACAAATTTTCTCCGGAGGTGAATAGTGTTTTATGAATAGTAAAATTTTAAAACGCTTCTCAGAATATCAAACTGACCTCAAAAATGATGAATAGTAAAATGATGAATAGTGATCGATGAATAGTAACCGATGAATAGTAAATTTGAATGTTCGGGAAAAGACCAGAATTTACGAGTTGTGACAGCTATGTTAACCGATTTTAAACAAAAATGAAGCACAAACAAACCTTAACCAAGGTTATGCAGTGAACTTGAGATAAATGGAAAAAATTTGATTCAAAATGAACAACTACGGATACTTAAGCAATAAATCAACTATAACTGCACTAGATAAGCATAAAAACACAGAAAAGCAATAGAGATAAAGCAGTAATAAGCTATGCTATAGTAGTAACTAGGAATTTGCTAAAATTGAGAAAAATTGAACACACCTTAGGCCTCAACTTAATAGAGGCTCCCAAAATGGGTAGCTACAAGCTCCTAGGTTATAAAATAAGCTAAGTAATAGTCCTTCTGGCCAATCCCTTAAGACCACTTCCAAAGCTTTCCACAGTCCAATGCATAGGTACCCTGTGTCATTTTAAACCTAGTTCTATTCTTTTTTATGTTTTCTTTTGTAATTTAAGAGTTTAAGTGAGTTTATGAAACTGCTAAAACATGGTTTATAGCATGATTAGATTAAACATGGAAATTTCAAATTAAAATGCAAATTCTGAATTGGAACTGAAATTCTTGAAGTTTATATATTAGAAAACAATTGAAATACACTGAGAATGCTAAACACAACTTTTTTAAGCTAAGAGGTACAACTGAAAAGTGAATTTAACTAATTTGACATTAAAAATAAGCTAAAAGCAACAAATCTCTTCCTCTTGCTTCTTCTACTTTTTATAGTGAAAATTAGGGTTCTAGGGGACCCACTTGAGCTTTCCCAGCACTAATGTTGACCATTGGATCTCTGGAATTGATCCTAGCCCTCAATTGTAATTTGGCGCCAAAGGGGGTAAATTGCAATTTGGTCTGTGGAGTGTGGGGAGGGAGGAGCATTTATTGCTTGGTGTTTGGGAGTGTTGAGGTGATGGCTTTGGGCGATGGAGAAATGACTGGCAAGTGGAGATGGTGGGGATGGTGAGGTGATGTTTGCAAGTTACAAGTGGGAGAGGGAGGAGAAAGGTTTGACCGGGGTCAACCCTTGGTATTAGTTTTAAGGGTGGGTTTGTTTGTTGGGCTTGTGGAGTTGTAGAAGATCATTTAAGCCCAATCTAGGAATATAGAAACAATGATTTGCACAGCAGAATAGTGATAATAACAATCAAAGTTTCACAAGGTTTTTCTAATTAAACAATGATCCTCTATGGGTCTCTTCTTTTCTCTTAACAAAGTGTTTTTTAAGAAGTCTCAAATAAAAAAATATGCTGTATGTTCCTTTTATACATAAGGAACCATAATACATCAATAAATAAATTATCAATGCATATAACTACTTAATATAACTCATGCATATCCTAACAAACTAATATCTGCTAACAGCAGAAACCATACCAGCAAGAACTATATCACTACCAGCAGAAACCAAAACTATTACATTTCAATAATTCCCAACAATCCTCCCCTAAACCTGAATTTGACTTTGTTAACTTCAAGTTTCCAGATAGATCTTGAACTTCCAGAGAATGAGGATTGATACTTTAACTTCTGCAGCAAAATTAGGTACCAGCAGTAACTTCTATATATCAGCAGCAACAAGAACCAGCAGCAATTTGAGTAGATTTGATGAGCCTTAACCAAGTAGCTACTCACTCTTGGGCTAGTTAGTCCTCTAGTGGAATCATGACATCATCCTGGTGAACTAGTAACCAGTTCAACACTTAGAACGTGAATCATTGGTGTGTTGAAATACCCAAATGATTTTTGGCAAATCATCACAGCCATAATCGATTTGATATGTCTTTACCTGTAGCTGTTTGCTCAGGATCGACTAGCCAATTCTTGGGTTACCCAATAGAGTATCATCCATGGTGAATTGATGACCATTTCAACTCTTAGCAATGAATCATGGGTGAGTTGAGTACCCTATGGTTTTGAGCAAACCATTACAACTATCAATGGAATTGATGTGTCTTTACCAAAAATCGTTTGCTTTTGGACTAGCCAACTCTTTGATGGAATGTCGTCATCATCATGGTGAGTTGATTACCATTTATGGTTTTCCACAGCCTTTACCACAAGCCATAATCTTGTGGGCTAGCCAACTCTTGTGTCAGTAAGACATGATGAGTTGAGAACCATTTGTTGTGTGGTAATGAACCAAACACCCAAACCCGCAAACAAGATAAAACAAAAACTATACAAATATATGTTAGTTTATTTATTTTTTTATTATTTTTTTATTTTTTAATAATCTTTTTTTTTTATTAATATTTTTTTAATAAAAAAAATCTATATCTAATAAAAGAAAGAATGAAAAAGAAATACAAAATATGTAAAATATACCATCAATCAGCAAGAAAAATGTACTACCAGTAGAAACACTAAGCTATCAGTAGAAACAGTGTCCACCAGCAGTAATGAGGATCCAACAGCTGCTAAAATGATTAGAAAACAAATAATACAACAATAAGCCTCCCCTTAGGCTTATGCCTCCCCTCAATCCTTGCATTTGATAAAGTCCATTGTTCTTGGGTACCCAGAATGAACCTTTCCATTGAGTTTTCCAAGAACAACCTGTTGAGGGCTTAACAACAGTATCCCATCTTGCCCCCCACCCCATATACATTGGGTCAAAATAACTAGGCCAAAAACCAGTATGAAAGTAAGTGCTAGTAGGTCTATAAAATGGTCTAGCAACATGTCTTTTCCAACCGGCTAGAAAAGGTCTACCAGCAGAAACTGGCTTACCAGCAAGCACTGACTTATCAGCAGAAACTGATTTATTAGCTGGATTGGGTCTGCTGGTTTTTACATGTTCTTGTGGGACAAATGGAGGAATACTAGCAACATTATTTCATTTGGGTCTAAAGGTCTGTTGTACATAGGAAACACCCATCCTATTCTCATGATAATCACAGTCTTTAATAAGATGAAATTTATTACCACACACAAAACAAGATTTCTTCTTAAAAGACTTATTCTTAACACAACTTTGTTTCTTACACACAAACTTATCAAAAAGAGAATTAGAAACAAAATTTGTTTTAACAGAATGAAATAAGTTTTCTTCTAAAGTAATTGTCTTTGTATTGAGTTCATCATTAGTTACTTTGGACTTGGGTGAATAAGACTTGTCACTTGAATCATAGGAGTCATAGTAATTGGACTTTGTTTCTGAAGACTTGTCACTGATAGAACAAGAGACAAAGTCATTAGATTCACTGTCTGTGACTGGTAAGTCAGTTGACTTTTTGCCATAAACCATATGTGATTCATCTAAGTCTGCCGGGTATTGGGGAGAGGTAGGCTTAAAAGTTCCTGTTATGGGTGGAGCAACAATATTCATACCTCCTTCTTTAATATATTTAACAGGATTTTGAAATTGTAAAGGAGGTTCAGGATCAAATACACTAGATTCATTAGGGTCATACACTTCATCTGGCCCTAAATATTTACTATACCCTAATGCTAGTCTAGACTTAGTGGACTGAGAACTATCAATTGATTTTTCAAGATGTTTAACTCCCTGTTGCTACTTCATACGATCTGCTACTTTTTATCAAACTTATCATGCAATTCTTGTTTTTCCAACTCTACATTTGCCTTTTCTTTTTCACAAAACTTTAACTCATTACTAGTAATCTCTAAGTCTCTTTTTAACACCCTAATTTTCTCTTCATAAGCCAATTGATTATGTTGAAACCAAACCTTTTGTTGCTCTAGGGTTCTAACTGCTTCCTTATAAGCTTGAGCCTGAATATAACACTCTTTATATTTTGGTTAAATTTCATCATAAGATTCTTTAAGTGCAGCATATTTTATATCACAACCAAAAATACAACTTTGTACCTGAGATGTGAAGACCATGAAAGCAAATTCTCCAGCATCACCTATAGAACAAGCTTCCTTTCTCATCTTCTTGGATTCAGCCTTTCCACCATACCTTGCTTTGATTGCATTCCATATATCCCTTGCATCATCCATATAACGAAAATCTGCTACATGATCAGCATGAATAGATTGAAGCAAGGTAGTTCTTGCCTTTGGTTCCCTATGAACTTCAATGTGTACCTTTGCAGTTGTTGGAGGAAGAATAATAACTTTTCCATCGCTCTCTCTTCCAATCCTTTTCATGCTATTGCCATTTTGAATCACCTTCCAGATATTCATATCATTGTTCGTGATCCAGTGTTCCATCTTCATAGCCCAGACCTCGTACTCATCATTCATCAAATAAGGAAACATTGCATTATCCCTTTCATCGTGATCCAGTGTTCCATCTTCATAGCCCAGACGACACTTGAAAAGTGTCACAAAACTGTTGCAAAATCTGTTACAAGATCTGTCACTAACCGATCAGCAGTATCGAGAATAGTAGGAACAAGCAGCAGAAACAAAATAATCTTATCAGCAAAAATGAAAACTACCACCAGCAAACCGTGAGCAGCAATAACAATCGTATCCCACAACTTTATTCACATCACTATAGTCACTCAACAATAAAAACAAATAGCAGCACCTTATTCCCATATTCCAAAATGACAAATCAGTACCAAAAAAAAAATATATATCCTTGAATATCTTTTTTTTAATCTCGACCAATGATATTTACCAATTCACTTTAATGATCAAGAATGCGCAACATGGTACATGGGAATATAAAATCCATACATCACCGACTCCAATATAAATCTCCCCCAAATTTATTAATCAAGAAACCAGTATGAGATTATCAGCATATTAAATGTGTCACCGGCCCATTTAATTTGCTTTGACCAATCAATGTGTAAAATCAATCAAAGATCCATGATGATGAGTACGAGGTTTCAATTAAATGAATTAAGTGAGTATCATGGACTTGCATAAAACGCCAAAAAGAAAATATACCTCCACCAATTGATTAGAACATGTAGGCTACTGACTTTTTCCTAAACACGCACTTTAACCTTGCGTAGACCTTTGTCAATTCTGCTTTCTTCGGATCTGCTATTCTTCAACAATGAAAACCTTATAGATCCCTAGATATCAAGCCCCCTATGCTCTGATGCCAATTGTAGAAGATCGTTTAAGCCCAATCTAGGATTATAGAAACAATGATTTGCACATCAGAATAATGATAATAACAATCAAAGTTTCACAAGGTTTTTCTAATTAAACAATGATCCTCTATGGATCTCTTCTTTTTTCTTATGAAAGTGTTTTTTAAAGAAGTCTCAAATAAAAAAATAATCCTTATGTTCCTTTTATACATAAGGAACCCTAATACAGTAATATATAAATTATCAATGCATATCACAACCTAATATAAGTCATGCATATCCTAACAAACTAATATCTGCTAACAGCAGAAACCATACCAGTAGGAACTATATCACTACCAGCAGAAACTAAAACTATTACATTTCAATAATTCCCAACAGGAGTGGACTTGGCCAAAGGAGTAATAAGGTGGGTTGTTTTTGTTTTATTTTTGGGTTGGATTTTTGGGTTTAAGTAAATAACAAAAGGGTCCGGTTGGTTAATGTTATCACAAGGACCATTCATGTAATTATCAAAAACTTGAGAGGTGAGAATTATCAACTTCCCAAAAGTATTCCAAGGGTAAAACTTGCCAAGCTTCAATAATCTAAGGACAATAATTGATTATTTTCCAAAATTAACTCATCGGGACCATTTTTGCCAATACTTGAAAGTTGAGGTACCAAACTTGTCAAATCTTCAAACTTTTCACCCAAGGACAAATTATGACAACTTTTGATTTCCAAAGGACCTTAGTTGACTTTTATTCCAAAACAAATGCTCAGGGGTCAATTTTGAATCTTAAGGGACCATTTCTGCCAATTCTACAAACTTGATGCGTGGGATTGCGCCCTCGCAAAAGGTATTACCTGTCAAGGAATCTTAAGAGGCTTGCAATCCCCACCAGGCAATGTACCTGACCGTTGTAGTATAGTATAGTGACAAGTACCAGGAGATTGATCGTTTAATTCAAAGAATAGTGTTCCCTAGGGTTAAAACTCGATTAAACTAGGTCTAGAGGTGAGGGATGATTCTTTTTGTATTTTTATATTTTATGGTAAGCAAGTAAAAATCTCGGGTTTTGAAGGAGTGGGCGGAATTAGTTGCTAATCAACTAACCCAATTAACTACTAATGCAAACAAAATAAAATAAAGTGAACTTAAAGTAAAGGTGGCGAAAACAATAATAAGAGAAAATGTGTTCACTTAGATTTCACTACTCCCTAGCTATCTTTTACCGGTTGATTAGTTTGTTACAATTGCATGGATGACGGGTTATATTCCTTAATACCATTCGTAGGGCCGTGTACGATCTTCCCTAACGCTATAAGCTTCTACCTCTTCCTATGTCGAGCCGACTACTAGCTCATAACATGGCCTCATTAGTAGTTACATATGCATTAAATATAACCAATTTATCATAGTACACCTCCGATCATGTTTCTTAAGACGTTCAAGCAAGTTGCCGATTGGAAGTCTGCCAGTTTTCTTAAGCCTAACACTAGTACAAAATTGGGATTTCGTCACACATGCTATTTTTCGAACGGCCACACAGTAACTTTTTTATGTGACTAAATGTACCATAATAAAATAAACAACCACGCTTGATCCGACTTGTGTGACCATTTCGTCTTTCCAACTGAGGCTACAGTCACACATTCAAATATTTTCGTGACTAGAGGTATCTTGTAAATTTTTTTTTGATTATTTAGTCACATATAATTTGGGACGTGTGACGAATACAAATAAGTTTGAAACATTAGTCACATTATATATATACATATGTGACAAATATATGTCACACAATTGAACAGTGTGACCAAAATCCATATATGGTCACATGAAGTAATTGTGTATGTGGCTAAATCATATACTCAAGTTTGTCACACATTATTTAAAGGTGACTAAATCATATAGTCAAGTTTGTCACACATTATTTAAAAGTTACTAAATCATATACATGTACAACACTTAGTTTTTCCCAAAATAAAATTTCCCTCTTCTCAACTTTTCACAAGCCCCGCCTAAATTTTTCACCAAAATCAAATTGTCCTCCTTCCCAAATTCCCAAATATTTCATCAACCATCCCAAATATCCCTTTCAACTTTTCACATAGATCTGCTCTTCTTCTTCTTCTTCTTCTTCTTCTTCTTCTTCTACCACACTCGGACCGCTCGCACCACTACCACCACACTCGTATATGTTCTATCACACCAGGTCTCGACCTTTCTTTATAGTTCTTCTTCTCCACCTTCACCCTTAGAAAAAAAATAACTCTTGTTATACAATATAACATTCCCTGGAAGCCACACCACACAAACACAAAACACAAAACACAGCCACAAAAAAAAACACACCACACGCATTAATTGGATCCCCAGTTCGAAAAAATGGTGTTTTCAAATTTGGGTTTTGTTAATTTGGGGGTTCATATCGATTATCTTGGTTAACGGTTTTGTTTAATTTCATTTTTTTTTCCTTTTTTTGGATTTGTTTTGGGGTTTATGTTTTTTATTATTGTAGATTGTTATTGATGATTTCATTTTTTTATGGCAGGCGCTGAGTTGATTGATTCTGTTCTCGATGTTGTTAGGACGGAAGCTCAAAACTGTGACTGTTTGCAAGGTATAAGATCTGTCTATTTTGTAATTAATTTTGTTAAATTTTTTAAATGATGTTTTGATTTGAAGTAGAAATGATGTATTTGTTGATAATTTACTAGATCTAACAGTTTTTAGATGAATTAATTTAATTTATTTGTTAAATTAGTTCATTTGAATTTAAAATAAGGAATATTTGGGATTGCTTATTTTTTTCTTGATTATGCCTATAAATAAGCCTTTTGAGAAAGAAACCCAATGGAAGCCTAAAAGGGTATGCTCTAAATTTAATGACATTTACTGCCTTGCGATATTTGTTGTTGTTATCATATTTGATCTTCATATCTTGATTTATGCTTTTATGTGGCCACTTGAGACTGATAGATCATCCCAAGGGTAGTATTGAAGTTGGTAAGGTTCAAAGACCGAGCTTTTCCGCTTTCCTAGCAAACAATTACAAATGCCACATTTATAAAGTAATATCGATTTTGCACGGAAATGTATTTCTGGGGTGTTTGGGAGTATGTAATAAAAGTGGGTTTCTTTTGTGTCTTTTTCTTGGAACCACTTCTTTACCATGAATTTTTCGCTTTTATTAATTGAATAGAGTGTCTTAATTTTCCCGGTAATGCTCGATCGGCTACCAGTAAAAAAAATTTGTAGGTCCTTGCTATGCTTTTAATACACACTGCTGTTCAAAAAGAAATTTGAAATGCAACAGAATGGTTGGTTATATTAGTTGTGTTAAATTATATGTTAGATGAAGAGGTTGAAATAAGCGCTAGATAAGCCTGATTATGGTTTATAACTTACTGCTTTTAATCTTTTCTGTAACGAGTTTTTCCTTGAATTAGTCTTTGCCATATAAAATTCTGAAGAGAATTTTGTTTAAATTTTCTGTTGTTTGTCATTTCATTTGCCTAATACTGGAAATGGTCAGGCTAACCAGGGTAAAACTGTGGCGTCAGATAGCTTACTACACATGATGAGTGCTCAAACACTCATCATTTTTGGTCAAATCTGAACTGCAAAACATACAAAAACACTCAGAAATGCATCGAAATACTAAAAATATTTCAAAATTGTGTTTTATATGTTTTAGATGCAAAATGAGCAAAAACAGACGAAAAACGTACAAAGTTTGCAAAACTGGCAGTTTCAGTCCCTCAACTTTTAAAAAATTGACAAAATTAGTCCCTGAGCATTTATTTTGCTAGAAAAGTCAACCCAAGTCCTTTTAAAATAAAAAGTTATCAAAATAACACTTGGGTAAAAAGTTTTGAGAATTTACATGTTTGGCCCCTGAGATTTCAAATTTGGCAAACTAGGTCCCTGGGATTTCTAATTTTGGAAAATTGCAACTTTGATCCTTATGTTATTCACATGTGGGAATTTTGGTACTTATAATAAAATTTTGAAAGTTGCAATTTCAGCCCCTCACATTTCATAATTTACAAAAGTAGTCCTTGTGGTGTTTTTTCTAATAAACCAAACGGATCCTTTTAATTACCTAGCCCACCCAAAAACCTAATACCAAACTAAGCCTAATCCACTACACCCCTTACCACCCAATCCACAGCCCACCTTTACCCTCAGCCCACCACAAGCCCAAAACCTTAAACTAATACCACCCCGTTTTTATTCCCCTCAGTCAAACCACAAGTCAACACCTCCACCCCTTCCCACTTGAACCTGCTATACCACTGCAAGACACAACCCCCCCCCTCCTCCAGCTCACCTTACCCACTCCATATTCCCCCTCCAAACACTAAATAACAACAATCATTAAATGCACCTTAAATCCCTCACAAGTAATCTATAACCTGCCAAGGAACTTTTCCCGCCAAAGAAAAATTAAACGGCCAAGATCAAAGGGACTAATCCAATGGTTCCCAATCAGTGTGGGAAAGAGAAAGAATGCTTCTGGGAGCTATAAAAGTGGAAGAAAAGAGAAAAGGGAGCAAGTAGTTAGCTAATTAGAATAGTGTAGTTTTAGATAATGTCAAATTAGTGTAACCCCATCTCTCAGTTGTAATTTTTATTTAAATTCAGTTGTACTAAGTTAAATTTATGTAATGTAAACTTTCTTTAAAGTTAATTGCAAGCTTTCTTTTATAAAATCCCATTTTGGCATTTTTGAGAAAAATTGACAACTTTGCTCAATCTTGTTTAAGTGTTGTTTTACTGTTCCATTTAGCCTACTTTAAGTCTCTGATAAGCTTTTATGAGATTTCTAATCATTAAATCCAGTTTGAGTTCAAGATTAGATAAATTAACTTAAATACCTAATAAATAGTGGAAAAAATCAAAAAATCAGTTGTGACAGAAGAAGAAGGAGGTTGAACAGGGCATTTTTCTGGTTTGGAATCATTTTAATGGCTCAGTAAGATGCTACTAGGAGTATCTTTGGGTTTTGATTACTTGGATATAAGCTTAAGGACATTTGTAAGAAATTCCTTAACCTTTGGTTATTACTGTGTATTTGCTTATTTTGTGTTTGTTTAAGCTGCTTTGTATTTATTAGGTGTATGTTAGTGATAATATAGCCTAAAGTTTGTTGATTGTTCAGTTGTAATCATTTGTGCTCATATTGTTAAGTTAACTGCCATATTTTAGCATTTTATAGATCATTAGGTTTTAGTTGTTAAGATTGTTGTTTAAATGTTCAATTCAGTTTACTACATCAGTAGAAGTCATTGTGGTTCACTCTTATGTCTTTGTTTAGTGAGTTGCTTTGAAAATCTCTTTTCCAAGATTTTAAAGGAGTGTGTGGATTAGTAGCATATGGAGTGATCCTGTTGGTGTTTTGCTGTAATTTTAGTCTTAGTATATCACATTAGGTATCATTAGGTCAAGTGCAATTTCAAAACTATATCTCATTTGCATAAAAAGTCAAATTCATCTTCCAATCCATTTTGGCTGTTCACTGTTGGAATTTTGTAGTGGAAATCTCATCACTTCAATTCAAAATCAAACTTTTTAGCTCAAATTAGCCTTGTTGTAGCTTAACATGACAAGTTCAATCAGTTAGATGTGATCCAAGTTCAAAAAAGTCAAGTTCTTAAGTTTTTTACAAAAGTCAATTTGCATGCATTTCAGATTTTTACCAAACTTCAAAGATTTAAATAGAATTTTGTGTTTGATTTTATGGATTGAAACTTGTTTACATGTGTTGTCCACCAGCTCAACTTTAAGTTTCCATGGCCATTTGATTTTTACTAATTTTTGTGTGGGCCCCACTTAGCTCCAAAAACACTTGCAGGGGGAGTTCATCCCCTGCACCAGCAGTCACATACCCACACCACCACCTTGGTGGTGGTTATCTGGCCACCATAGTGGTCCACAGCCCTCAACTTTTGTTTCTTCCATCCCTCCTCCTACCAGTGTTGAGATATTGACCATAAGTTTGACCTTGGAACCACTGGGACCCACCTCAATTAACTCCACAAATCTGTCCCAGTTTCTGAGTTCATAGAAGTTTCCAAGTGCTTATTTATAGCTTATTTGCTTAATCTGTGGACCCCACTTGTATTTTCTGGCTTAATTATGTTCCAATAACTAGTTTGAATCAGACTTACCAAGAGTGGGTCCCACTTGTACCCATTTCAGCTTATTTTCAACTTTGGTCAAACAAAGTCAACTGGTTGGCTTATTTCTTTCCATACAGCTTATTTTAAGTTTACAAAAAAGTTGCTTTTACAAAAAGTTCATGTTTTTAGTTGTAAATTAGTTTTCTAAAAGAAAATTCCAAAAAAGTCAATATAATATTAAGTGATAGTTTCTATTTAATTTTAATTTTCATTTTTATATTTTTTCTTAAATTCCTCTTATATTAAAGTATTTATAATAAATTTTCTCAATTTTTATTTTCTCATTTAGTATTTATTAGAATTAATTTTAGTTTTATTAATTATTAATTAATAATTAGTTTAAAATAGCATAATTAGTTTTTATTAAGTAAAACCTAGTTTTTATATTTTTCTAGCTTTTATATAATGTAAAATAATTTTAGAAATTTTCTTGGAATTTTTACTGTTCATTTTCTATTTTTCTTAATTTAAAATAGTTTAATTAGGTAATTAATAATTAATTAGTAATTAATTAGTAGAAAAATCACAAAAAGACAAAAATAATTATTTTTAATTTTAAAACTTATTTTTAGTTATTTTATAATTTTAGAAATTTTATTTTCACCTTTTTAGTATTTAATTAATATTATATTATATTTAAGTTGTTTTAAATATTAATAATTAAGTATTAATTAATATTTAATTAATAATAAATAATAAATAATTAATTAGTGTTAAAATTTATTTTCTTTTTCTAAAAATTTTCTTTTACCTTTTAGTTTGTAAAAAAGTCATTTTCACCCCCTGGGTGTTTTCAGATTTCAATTTTCACTTTTTATTTTGTACTTTTACGTTTTATTCAAACGTGAACGTACGTGTTTTAAGTTTTAATCGTTTCTGGTTTTTCTTAGCTTTCCTGTCTTATTCATATAGCTTATTTAAGCTATTCTCTTGTAGATTCCTTAGTGTAATCCATCACAAACCCTTTTCCTATCCAAATTCACCCGATCACGAAACCGTTTGATAACCTTCCACACCTCGTCGGGACATAACGACCCGGGGAAACCACTATATTCCGCGGAGCATTGACTCTAGGCTGTTTGACCATCTTGACCACATCCGTGGTTGACTTTGGTTGACGGTTTAGCATCAATCAACAAACGGTTAACGAGTTAGGGCAATTTTAACCCATCTGATGGAAAAGGGAGTTATTTGATATTCAATGTAGGAGATACTTTATATATTACAGACCTTACTTCGGAAGAAAAGGTACTCATAATATTGATACCTTTAAGTTTTAAATGATAAATGATATATTAGAATTAGATCTTTGACCGATAGACTCTATTTTCCTAGGATCCAGTAAAATCAATCACTTTTGGTAACTCAAACCCTATCTTCCATGCATTTGATTCCAAAGCAAAAGATGGGCATGACTTTCTAATCGGGCTGAACTCGGGAGATGGTAACGCTTTTTTCCAGATTCTCTGTTCAAAATGGATTTTTGATATTGCATTAGTAGATGTAATCAGCTTCGTTGCTTACTTTTTAGTACTTTTTTTCTGTAGTATTCTCGGTATCCTTGAGACTGTAGTTGCAAGATTTCGGAAAGAAGCTCCTTGGTGCTCATCATTATAACAAAGATGGGGCCCTTAACATTAGGTAGGCTATTTTGTTATATTAATCTTATATACAAAAATAGTGGTATGCTGGTAGTTCTATTTAGTTTTTTCTTCATCCAACAACATTCTAGTCATATACTTTCTAAACAATTAAACACTCCAAAGTATGACATACCTCTAGAGTTGACCGTAAATTGATTTTAAAGTTGCGCATAGTTTACATAAATTGTAACAATCAGTTGGTCATCATGTAAATTTTGTTGACCACACTTATTAGCCTTTTCTCAACAGTCAATGCACTAGTGTGGCATGGATAACTGAACGAGATGGTGCTTTTGTTGCTGCTCATGCTGATGGGAACTTGTATGTTTACGAGAAGGCCAGCCTCAATTTGATCATAAATGCTTCTTTATATCATTGTATGCTGCTGCTTGGGGTGTTTGATTGAGTGTCATCTAATATACATATTTTCTGTTCAACTTATATAGAGCAAGGATGGTCCTGGTGATTCTACATTCCCTGTAATCAAGGATCAAACTCAATTCTCGGTTGCACATGCGCGTTCCAGTAAGGTACATGACCAACTCCTTTTTATATTAAGACATATTTTCAATCGATTAGGTTTATATACTATTATCAGGTTCACAATAGGTCTCACTGATCAGAAATATCATCATGTTAATTAGGCCAAGTTAAGGTGCTTATCAGTGGTCATCCATCTAGTGGAATTCACATTGACGCTCCCATAACTAAATATATAACTACTTCTGGTCTTTTATTCGTTTTTGTTTTGGCTTTTTATGAAATTGGCGAAAAATAAGGGTATAAAATCAGAAATTCACAAAAAATCAACTACCATGACTTATTAAGGTTAGGATAGCAACGTGGGGTGTGGTGTGCTTGAAACCACTTGAGGAACTTCCGGTGTACTTGGTACCACGCCATCTAGGCCTAGAAGTATGATTTTACCTAGAGAATATCCTGGATTACTGTGATTTACATTACTTAAATTATTACCGTATTCGTTCTCATACATGTGAAGTTCATCATCTTCGTAACTAGGATACATCCTCACTTTCTAAATCTGATGTTTAGGATGCTTCATGCAAATATGCTTAAATATTTAATAGATTGATAATCAGATAAATAAGTAAGGTAACAACAAGAGGTACATATAAGTAGATGTTTTATTGTTCTTAGAAGCATGCTAAACCATGGCCTTAGTCTGACCTTGGTTGATTGACCGTTTCGGTAAATGTAACCTGTAAAATGCATTCTTGCTTCACAGATTCAGTAACATCAACTAGAACTATAAACTTGTCTAAACTTTCTTTTGGCGAGATTCTTGTTGCATTTCTGTCATTCATTTACTTTTTTTTTGTATGGCTAAGGTATGTTGCATCTGAATCTTGGTTGCAAGCCGAGGCTTTCTACACGATATCTTTCAAGAACCTTGCACTACCAGAGGTCAATATAGCAACTTAAATTCTGCAGTTCAAGCTGTTTCAATGGATGATTTTGGGCTTGAAGTTCATACTGCTAGTGTATTAGTTACAACTATTAGTTATAAGTTAGTACTGTTGGTTCATATAGTGTATTAGCTACAACTGTTATTATATTTGAATTTGTTTTAATATATATTTGAATTTGTTTTAATATATATTGATTTCTTAAATGTGACTGAAAGATGTATGTACATTTATCAACACTTTTGGTCACTGTTTGCTTAATTCGTTGTGTGACTAAATATTACAAAAGGCCACACAAAAAAAATTAATCTGGCAATTGGATGATCAATAGTCACACAAAATATATATTTCTTCACTTTAAACAACATATGGTCACACTTATTAACACTTTTAGCCACTTTATGCTTAATTGTATGTGACTAGATACCCAAAACAAACATTGTTTTGTGTGACTAAATATTACAAAAGGCCACACAAATATAAAATTCATATGACCATTGGATGATCAATAGTCATACAAAATACACATTTCTACACTTTAAACATCATATGGTCACACTTATTAACACTTTTGGTCACTTTTTGCTTAATTGTATGTGACTAACTCAAAAAAAAAACAACACCCGTTGTGTGACTAAATCATCACAAACGTCACATTTATTATATATTTATGTGGTCATAGGACAGGAAATAGTCACACAAAATACATATTTACTTGAATAAATCATCTCAAATGTCACATATATTATACATTTATGTGGCCAAATAACAAACAATAGTTACTCTCAAAAAACATTCGTGTGACTATAAAGTATTTACGGTCACACATACTGATTAATCCAACAAAACTTGTGCATAATTTGTCACACATATTCGGGTTTTGGTCACTCTTTTTCAATGACAATGGTCACGAACTCAACAATGTCACCATATGCCACCTACGGTGGCGCCACCTATGGTGTCACACAACGAAAAAAACGTGTGTGACTATATGCATATCGTCACACATTTCTGGCGTGACAAATTCCACTTTTTGTACCAGTGTAACATCGAAATCATTCATCCACAACAATTATAAGCAGACAACCAACCAATAATCAATATCTAAGTTTCATTACATCTAAGCAAACACAAAGAAAACCTAGCCTAACATGTTAAAGAGAAGACAAGCATAAGATATAATCAAACAACATATAGACATATTGAATGATTGTTGGAAAATTTATCTTGAATTAAGTATGGATGAAACAAGGGTTTGAAACCCTCAATAATACAGTAAAATTCATCTAGGGTTTTTCTCCTCTCAAAGTTGCACACAATGATTGAAAAATCAAAAACTATATATAGAATAATGGGTCTGACGGCGTCAAGAGTAAGGTCTGACGCCATCAACTCACTGCCATAATTATCGTCGTATTGCCTAGATCCACTTCTGACATCGTCATGTGTAAACTTGGTCTTGGCTGTCACATGCAAATTACTCTTGACGGCCTCGGTGACGCCGTCATGTAAAATTCTTCCAAAACCTCTATGGCGCGTCACGTGTAACTTAATTTATCCACCTCTTTGTCAAAGGGTGACGGCGTCACATGCGATTTCTGACGCCGTCAGGTACAATTTCCAGCATGAATTTGAGACTTTGTCGTTTTCTTCACTTTTTCGCTCCAAAAACGTCCAAAATGCTTCCTTTTATAAATTTCCTCTCAAAAGTACCTAAAATGACAAAAGGAAAGATTTAGGGCAATATTTGATCAAATAATCTCGACTTTGGGCTTAAATGACCCCCCAAAAGCGGTACACTTTTCGTCTCATCAAGTACCCTTACACTTGAGATTTGTTGTCCTCAAGAAAATGCGCTTTTATTCTAATCAAAATAAAAGTTAGGGGTCATTTAACACTAATATAAAAGTAATTACAACAAATAATCGTTCCACTTCAACCAATAACAAGCACGGAAATTTTACACTAGCACCTCACAAATAGTGTTTAGATACTCATATCTCTCGGGTGTAATAAAGTATATATCACAATATGAAAATGGTAAATATCTCTCACTACCTGTCATAGCAAATAGATTACCATAGGTTTGGGAAAGGATCAAACCTCCACTACTTGGCGTAAGCACCTAGAATAAACTATCAAAGAGGTCTTTTAAAGGGTTATAACGTGAGGTGTAGGGATATGGTAAACACGGTTTTGTTGGATAAAAGCAATATTTACTGGTGGCGAGTTAATCATCATGGTTAATTACATGTACAATGTGGAGTTGCTAAGCCAAGACTCGACTCGACTTAAGCTATTCAAAAACTAACAAAACATAAAATAAACATAAAAGGAAATGGGATGGTAGTCCGTATGTTTTTCTCTTTTTCTTTTTTTTTTTTTTCTATTTGCATTCCCCTTACACTTGAACTTTTACATACGTTACAATTAACTATTCTAATGACTCGAATTAAAATAATCAAAACACTTGGAGTACTTTTTATGATTAACGCACATATAGAGATAATAATTGACGTCCTTCGCTATTACTCCATAAAACTAGTACTTTACCCATGAGTCCCAATCATTCCAAAATAATATGTACAAGATATGACTCGACTTAGCAACCATGTAATCAATTAGATAATTAACTAAGGGATTAAACAAATAACAATAATGCACTAAAGATGAGTGCATACAAGGAAGGCTAAGGGGATTTGGTTGCACATTTGGGGTGGATTGTAAACAAATTCTTCCTTTAAGTAAAATGCTTAAAGTCAGAAATGAAAAAGATAGGCTCAGAAGGGTGTACTAGGGGTATCGTGTACTAAAAATGAGTACAACGCAAAGGTGTGGGAAAAATTAATCGACTTTATTAGTCAAGTAGTTTAACTTCATTGGTCAAGTAATTATGATATGGGTTTAAACAAAAGGGTTATCCTAATGCCTCTTTTCATGTAGTAAATCCTACTACACGAATGTAGTCTCACTAGCGGGCTCGGGATGCATCAATAACGCAAGTTCTAGAATCTAAGTACTACCAGTACACTCATAAGCATCTTTTCCTAAACAAATCTAGGGGCGAACCTCACATATTTGGGGAGGAAAATTTTGAGTGGTACAGTTTTTGTGCTAGTTATACAACTCCTATCCATAAGACACTCATTAAGACTAAAGCTTCACTCCTAAATGTAGTAAAAAAATTAAATTTGGCGCTAAAATTGCCCTAACAAGTATTTCTCTTAGTTTTATTACACACCTACTATTGAACAAACAAACTCAAGTGCAATTGTATTCTCTAAGGTATCATCATTTACCCTCCCCTTACACTTACGCTGAATATTGTCCCCAATGTTCAATGAAAAGGATGTAAAAGTAATGAAGGTAAAAGAATGAAACAAATACTCCCCTGATTCGTTCGGTGTGGATAAATGGATAACATGGTTAAATCCTCCTCCAAGAAAATGAACGTTGAAAGCTTCCATCCAGAAATATAAATCATCTTCTTGTCCAATATAACCTGTTAAACCTGAGAAAAGAATCATGGCAAACCACGCGTAAAATTCGGCGGCAATCTATATATATATAAGGATATAATGCTTATGGAATGAATGTTTGCAGATTTCTTGGAGTTTATAAAACTAAAGAATTAACAAAAACTTTAAGAATCTGGTAGAAAAACAAAAATTGCAAAATTTTTCAGAATTTTTACACCTGACGCCATCAGGTTATGATCCTGACGCCGTCAGAGTGTTCTGACAAAAATCTCATGTTAAGTTTCCCGAAAATTTCTTGGAAAAACTCATGCCTTAATTCCTGGAATTCCTACAAAACATCATTATGACTCGATACAAGCATTTGACTCAAACAAATACTAATATACATGTTCATTTAATATTGTTGTAGTTCATGTTCAATCCCGTTCTTAGAAACAAATTTCGATTTCCCTTACACTTATCTTTTGCAAAATACCTTTTTTATGAAGTTAAGACAAACAAGTAAAGTATTTTCACAATTTATTATGAAACATGATCCACAAACAATAAAAATAAAGCATGCATACAGAAACAAATAAAATCAAACGAACAAAAAATCAAACAAATAAAACAAATAAAACTTGGGTTGCCTCCCAAGAAGCGTTTTTCTTCATTTACGAGTGATGAGTGTTTAAATACTCATCATTTTATACTAATCTGAACTGCCAAAACATACAAAAACACTCAAATATGCATCATAATACTTAAAATATCTTAAAAGTGTGTTTTATATGTTTCAAATGCAAAATATGCAAAAACAGATGAAAAACGTACAAAGTTTGCATAATTGGCAGTTTCAGTCCCTCAAGTTTCATAAATTGGCAAAACTAGTCCCTGGTCATTCTAAAACTTGAAAAAAGTCATCAAAGGTCCTTTTTAATCATAAAATTACATATTTAGTCCTTTGGTGCAAAGTTTCATAAAATTACAAGTTTAGTCCCTGTACTTTTCAAATTGACAGAAATGGTCCCTGAGATGTTAAAAACTTTGAGAAATTCAATTTTGGTCCTTGTACTAATAATCTTTTGCAGGAATGGTCCTTGGTGATAAGTTTGGTGAATTTACATGATTAGTCCCTTAACTTTGCAAGTTTGGCAAAAATAGTCCTCGGATATTTAAAATATGAAAAACATCAAAAATGTCCTTGTACTATTTATTTATGGCAATTATGGTCCTTTGAACTACTTTGGGAAAATACCATTTCAGACCCTCAACATTGCCTAAATTACAAAATTGGTCCTTGCGTAAATCCTAAAAAACCAAACCGGATCCTATCTTTATTATTATTACTATAAACCTAATCCAAACCCAACACCTAATCCAACCCACCCTTCTATTCCCCTGGCCCAAATTTTCCCAGCCCAGTCCACCTTTAGTATTAAAACGGGGTCAAAGCCCCACCCTCGGTCAACCCTCCAGCCAAACCACCCTTTTCCCTCCCAAACCACCTCACCACCATTGCAAAACCATACCACCCACCACCTGGCCTTCCAGCTCACCACCAACTTGTCTACCCACTCCCCTCCACCTCCACAACACTCCAAGCCCCATTAAACCCTTAAAATCCTCCCCACGTTATCTACAGTGCCCCCTTGACCCTTTGGCGCCAAGAAACATTTTAAATGGTGGAGATGAGTTAGACTAGATCAATGGTTCTAAATTGGTGGGATATGTCTCTGTGGGTCCCACAAGCTCAGAAAATAGCTACAAAAGAGAAAAGAAGCAGAAGGGAAGAGTAATTAGTGTAGTCTTAGTTTAGCTCAATCGTAGGTAGTGTAACTTATAATTCCAGTTGTAATTTCCATTTGAATCAGTTGTATTAAGTTATTCTAGTGTAATTTAATCTTCCTTGAACCTTGAATTACCATTTTGTTCATCAAATTCGAATTTGGCATTTTCATGTGAATTTGACAAATTCACTGAAACTTGTTAAAGTTGTTGTTTCAGTGTTCATTTAGCTTCATTAAGCTCACTTGTGAGCTCCTTTAAGCTTCCAAAGTTCTTACTCAGCATCATTTAAAGAGTTCTCAAAAATATTAAAAATACAATAGAAAAAAAAATAAAATAAAAATTCTGAGTTAATAAAGAATTAAGAATGGAGCAGGTCTAATTCTGGATGGATATGGTTGTGATACCTCATGGGAGGTTTAGAAAGTAGGTTATGGTTCATGGTTCTTGAGTTTTCAGCTTGAAGCATTTGTAAGTTCACTATTTAATTTTTATTGTTTTAGTATAAAAGTATTAGTTGTAGCTTTTATATATATCTTTTGTTGGTTCATTACTTATTAGAGTATTAGTAATCATTAGATTGTGTTTAATACACATTTAAATCAAATTTCAAGAGTATTCTATGGATTCAAGGGTGTTTGGTACTAACTGTGTAATAGTGTCTAAATTGATCCAATTGTCTTGTGGTTGTTCACACATCATACTCAGATCCTTAATAGACTAATTCAAACAAGTTTTTGATAGTTGTAATAAACAAAAGTCAAAATACTAGTGTAAGTTCCCTCACAGTCAACTGTGAGGGATTTGAGATCCACAAACCATCAATTTAGCTTGTTAGTTGTATGTTTATGTTAATTTAGCCTTATCTTAGCTTAATACAGCTTATTAAATTAGTAGTAGTGATTAGAATCTCATAAAAGTCAAATCTTAGGTTATTATCAAAAGTCAAATTTTGCTCTTCTCAGATTTTCTCAAATCTTGGGAGAATTGTTTAGAATTTAGGAATAGGTTTTAGAACCTGAAACTTGTTATATTAATAGCCTACCAGTTCATCTTTGATTTCCCATTGTTGTTATATTTTTAGCAATTTTTATCTGGGTCCCACTCACCTTCAAACACACTTGCAGGGCAAAGCTGTGCCCTGCATCAGCAGTTATCAGTTCATCACCACCACTTTGGTGGTGATTTCTGACCAACTCAGTGGGCCCCAGACATCCTAATTAGCTTTTCCCAACCCCCCTCCTACCAGGGATAATTTCTTGACCAATTGTTTGACCTGAAACCCAGTGGAACCCACTTAGTTTTACCCTTGAACTTTGTCCCAAATCTGTGTTGTAACTAAGTTTTTGGAATAGCTTATTTGGCTTATCAGCTTGTTTCCGTATGCATGCTTTATTTTTATTGTTTGTAGATCATGTTTCAAAAATAAAATGGTGAAAACACTTTATTTTTATTGTTTGACTTAGTCTTAACTTCATCCAAAGGTATTACGCAAAAGATAAGTGTAAGGGGAAACCCCAAATATGTTTTTAAGAAACAAAATCGATCATGATTCTCCACAATATTTAATGGACATGTATATTAGTATTTGTTAGAGTCAAATGCTTGTATCGAGTTATAATGATGTTTTGCAGGATTTTCCAGGAAGTAGGACATAAGTTTTTCCAGAAATTTTCTGGAAACTTAGCATAAAGATTTCTGCAGATCACTTCTGACGGCGTCAGTAATTAATTCCTGATGGTGTCATGTGTAAAATTCTGGAAATTTTGCTAGTTTTGTTTTTCTAACGGAGTCTTAAAGTTTTTGTTAAATCTTTAATTTTATAAACTCCAGGAAATCTGCAAACATTCATTCCACAAGCATTATATCTTACATTGTTTTCTAGAAATTGTTAGTATATATAGATTGCCGCAGATTTTACGCGAGGTTGCCCTGTTTGTTTTCTCAGGTTTAACAGGTTATGTATGACAAGAAGATGATTTATATTTCTGGAAAGGAAGCTTTGATTGTTCATTTTCTTGGAGGAAAATATAACCTTGTTAACACACTATCCACACCGAACGAATCAGGGGAGTATTTGCTTTCATTCTTTTACCTATTTCACTTTTACATTCTTTAATTGAACATTAGGGACAATGTTCATCCTAAGTGTAAGGGGAGGGTAAATGATGATACCTTATAGGATACAATTGCATTTGAGTTTGTTTGTTTGATGGTAGGTGTGTAATAAAACTATGAGAAATACTTGTTAGTGTAATTTTAGCGCAAAATTTAAATTTTTTTACAACATTTAGGTGTGAAACTTTAGCCTTAGCAAGCGTCTCATGGATAGGAGTCGTATGACTACCACAAAACTGTACTATGCAGAAAAATTTTCCACCCAAATATGTGAGGTTCGCCTTTAGATTTGATAGGAAAAGCATTCATTATTAGTGCTTATGAGTGTACCGGTAGCATTTAGATTCTAGAACTTGCGTTAGTGATGCATCCCAAGACCGCTACTGAGACTACATTCGTGTAGTAGGATTTACTACATGATAAGAGGCATTAGGATCACCCTTGTGTTAAACCCGTATCATAATTACTTGACCGTTTAAGTCATATTACTTGGCTAGTAAAGTCAATTAATTTTTCCCACACAACTAGCGTTGTACTCATTTTTAGTACACGAACCCCCTAGTACACCCCTCCGAGCCTATCTTTTCATTTCTAACTTGAAGCATCTTACTTAAAGGAAGAATTTGTTACAACCCACTTAAATGTACACCCAAATCGCCTTAGTCATCCGTGTATGCACTCATCTTAAGTGCATTATTGTTATATGTTTAAACCCTTAGTTAATTATCTAATTGATTACATGGTTGCTAAGTCGAGTCATATCCTTGTACATATTGTTTTGGGACGATTGGGACTCATGGGTAAAGTACTTGTGTTATGGAGTAATGGGGAAGAACATCATATATTACCCCCATATGTGCGTTAATCTTAAAGGTACTCCAAGTGTTTTGATTATCTTAATTCGAGTCATTAGATTGGTTTATTGTAAAGTATGTAAAAATTCAAGTGTAAGGGGAATGTTCATTCCCTATGATGTATTATTTTGGATGGTAGGGTAAGAGTGTATGCAAAAAAAAAATTAAAAAAAATAATAATAATAATAATAAAAAATAAAAAAAAAGATCGAAAAATTAAGAAAAAGGAAAAAAAAATAGAAAAAAAAAAAAAAAAAAGAGAGAGAAAAACATACGGACTACCATCCCGTTTCATTCTATGTTTGTTTTATGTTTTAGTTATTTTTCATTTATTATCTTAAGTCGAGTCTAGTCTTGGCTTAGCAACGCCATATTGTACATGTAATTAACCAAGATTATTAACTCGCCACCAGTAAAGATTGCCTTTATCCAACAAAACCGTGTATTCCATATCCCTACACCTAACGTTATAACCCTTTGAAAGACCTCTTTGATAGTTTATCCTAGGTGCTTACGCCATGTGGTGGAGGTTTGATCCTTTCCCAAGCCTATGGTAATCTATTTTGTTATGACAGGTAGTGAGAGATGTTTTCCATTTCCATATTGTGATATACACTTTATTACACACGAAAGATGTGAGTATCTAAACACTATTTGTGAGGTGCTAGTGTATGACCTCCGTGCTTGTCTTTGGTCTTTAGTGGAACGATTATTTGTTGTAATTACTTTTATATTAGTGTTAAATGACCCCTAACTTGTATTTTGATTAGAATAAAAGCGCATTTACTTGAGGACAAGCAAATCTCAAGTGTAAGGGTATATGATGAGGTGAATAATGATCCATTTTTTGGGGGTCATTTAAGCCCGAAATTGAATTTATTTGATCAAATATTGCCTTAAATCGTTCCTTTTGTGATTTTAGGTACTTTTGGAGTGAATTCTGGAAAAAGAAGCATTTTGGACGTTTTTTGAGCATAAAAGTGAAGAAAACGGCAAAGTCTTAATTTTCCTTGCTAGGAACAGTACCTGACGGCGTCACCAAATTCTACATGACGGCGTCAAGAGTAAAACAAGAGGTGAAGTGGATAGAGTCCATGACGATCCAGAGAGTTTTTAAACTAAGGGCATGACGGTGTCACCATAGGCCGTCATGGTCCCATTACACGTGATGGTCAGAGGAAAGTTGCACTTCACGGCGTCAAATTTGGATCTAGGCAATCCAATATTATTATGGGCGGCGAGTTGAAGGCGTCAGATTTCTCTTCTTGATGCCGTCACGTTGGAAAATCTATATATAGTTTTGTAATTTTCATTCATTAAGAGAGGACAATTAAGGGGATAACTTGGAAAACCCTAGCACGATTTTATCAGTATTTTCAAGGGTTTTTACCCTTTGAAACCTTTCATGTTCAATTAAGAAAAGTATCCTTTCAATTCATTCAATATGTCTATGTGTTGTTTGAATATATCTTACGCTTGTCTTGATTTTAACATGCTAGGCTAGATCTCTTGTGTTTGCTTAGATGTAGTGAAACCTAGATGTTGATTATGGGTTGATTGCTTGTTTATAATTGTTACGGATGAATGATTTCGATTTTAGGCTTAAGAAAACTGGCAAACTTCCATAGGGTAACTTGCTTGAACGTCTTAAAAAACATGAACCAATGCATACTAGGTTTTTATGGTTGTATTTAATGCATGAGTGAATTCTAATGATCCCATGTTAGGAGCTTCTTGTAGGCTCGACATAGGAGTGAAGTAGGAGCTTATAGAGTTGGGGAAGTACGTACGCCACCCCACGAATGGTATTAAGAAATATAACCCGTCATCCACGCAATTGTAACAAACTATCAACCTGTAAAAGATATCTAGGGAGTAATGAAATCTAAGTAAACACAATTTTCCCATTTATTGTTCACATCACTAGTTTAATTAGCTTTATTTACATTCTTGTTATTTTATTTTGATTGCAACTTTAGTTATTGGGTTAGTTGATTAGCAACTAATTCCGCCCACTCTTCCAAAACCCGAGATTTTATTTGCTTTTATAAAAATATAAAAATACAAAAAGAATCATCCTTCACCTCTACACTTAAATATTAGGCTTTCTAATCCTAGCGACACTATTCCTGAGTTGAATGATCAATCCCCTGGTACTTGTCACTATACTATACTACAACGATCAGGTACACTGCCTGGTGGGGGTTGTAAGCTTCTCGAGATCCCTTGAGTGGTAAAGCCTGGTGCAATTCCCACGCATCAGCTTGGAAGCCTCCTCTTTGCACCCAGTACAAAGTGTTTGGCTATGAATTGAGAACTTGTATATTTAAAGAGGTTACTGTGGAAGATGAGATTGAAAAGGCTAAGAATGTTGGAGTTAATTCAGTTAAAGTTGATGGTAATAGTAAAATTGTTGAGGAATGGCAAGAAGCTAGGAAGTTTAATAGAAATGGAGCTCGTACTGGTAGAACATATGGGCAACAAAGTAATGGTTATGTTATGAATAGAGGGGGTTTCAATGGTAGAGGTAGAGGAGGTATGCAAGGCAGCGGTGGTATGTTTCAGAGAAGTGGAAATGAGAATAATAATGTGAAATATGCTCCTGTGGAGAGTAGTGGTAAGAAAGTTGATGATGGTTTAGTTATGCAAGATAAGAATATGGACAATACACATAATAAGGGTAAGGGCATTGCTGGAAGTAAAGAAAATATAGGTAAAGCTAAAGCTAAGAATGTTATGAGTGTTAAGAATACTTTTGATGTGTTAGCAAAAGAAGGAATAGATGATGTGGATGTTGGAAGTGATGAGTGGGTGCAAATGAGAAAGAAAATTTATTTACCTTGTGATTTGGGGATGCAAATTGCTGAGAGTGAAAAAAGTAGATGGTCTAAGGACATGAGGAAGTATTATGATGATAAATGTAATGCTAAGGCTAGAAATAAGTTAATAGAAGGATTAAAATGGAGAATTGCTAAGTTACAAAAAGATATTAGTTATGGTCATAACAATTCAGCCATGAATGCTAAGAAGAATGCTGATGAATTATGTAAAGTGATGAAGAAGGAATCTGGTATAACATAAAACCAAGCCTATATGAAAGCTTATGATGAGTGCTATAGAGCTGAGCTGGTTACTATTGAGGGTTGGACTAGAGAGAACCAAAAGGATGAAGTTGAATTGTTTTTTCTATCTGAATTAGTATTAAATGATGGGGTTAGAAACACTTGGACAGAGGAGATGATTCAACAACCTGAAAGCCTTGTGGGTTAGAAAGTTGATGGTATGATACAAAAGCATTTTGAGGAAGGAATTTTGGAAACTATGAATAGTGCAGTGGCTCATGAAAACCGTGGAAATGCAAGTTTCATGACACAATATATAGTATCTAATGGGGTTGGAAGTAGTGCTACATGAGATGCAATGTGATATTGCATCTAACTCCTCCTTATTTTAGTGATATTAAATATAGCTTCATGGAATGTCAAAGGGATATGTGACTCCCTGAGACAAAATGAAGTTAAAAATCTTATTAGGAGTAATAGTATTTCCATGTGTGGTGTTCTTGAAACACAGTTGAGGAAGAAATTTGTAAATAACGTATGTAATGACGTCTTTGGTAGGTGGAGTTTGGTATCCAATTCCGTTGATAGCCCAAAGGGTTGTAGCATAGCTGTAGGGTGGGATCCTAGTATTCTTAATACTATTTTACTGTCTCAAACTAGTCAAGTGATGCACTTCTTGGTTAGTGATATTAGTGATGATAAGTCTATCTATGTCTCTTATGTTTATGGAGACAATACTGTTAAGGTTAGATTGAAGTTATGGGAGAATCTTAATGACCATAAAGTCATTATAGGTAACTTTCCTTGGATTATGATGGGTGATTTCAATACTACTCTTCACCAAAATGAGAACTCCAATTGTTTCAATGTGAAGAAAGTTTTAGGAATGCAAGAATTTAAGGATTGTGTTAGAAATTTGAAATTTGGAGATATTAACATGAGTGGCTTGTTCTATACTTGGATTCAGAAGAGGAAGGATCCTAGGGAGGGTGTTATTAAGAAACTTAATAGGATTGTGGGTAATGATTGTTTTATAACCATGTATCCTAAGAGTGTTGCTAAGTTCCTCCCTTATTTATCATCTAATCATTCTCCAGCCATTCTTTGTATGCATGATGTGATTGTCAAGAATAGGAAAACTAAATCTTTAGGTTTTTGAATTTCTTGACTGAGAAAAAGGGTTTTATTGAAATAGTGGAGAAAAAACAAGTTTATTAGTGTTAAGGGCTATGATATGTTTGTTTTTGCTAAGAGATTGAAGGTTATGAAAGGTCATTTGAGAGACTTAACAGAGAGAATGGAAATGTTTTTGATAAAGTGAAGTGTTTAAAGGTTGAATTAGATAGAGTACAGAGTAGTATAGATAAAGACCCTCACAATGTGTTCCTTAGAGAAGAAGAAATGGTGTATGCAGTAGCTTAAAAAGAAGCTGTTATTGATGAGGAAAGGTTATTAAAGCAAAAAGCTAAGATTCAATGGTTGAGAGAGGGGGATGCAAACAGTTTTTATTTTCATAATATGATCAAGGGTAGCGTGAGTAAGAGTATAATTGATGAGGTTAAAGATATGCAGGGTAACTCTTTTCATGGAAATAATGTTGCTGCTAAGTTTGTTACTCATTTTGAAGAATTTTTCAGAGAGGATAATGATATCTACCCAAATGATGACCCTGATAGCCTTTTCACTAAGAAGCCTGATGCTGAGCCTGCTATGGGTTTGATTGGTGGTGTTTTTGATGATGAGATCAAACTTGCATTGTTTGACATTGATGATGACAAGGATTCTGGCCCTGATGGCTATACATCAATGTTTTTCAAAGCTGCTTGGAAAGTGGTGGGTAATGATACATGTGTTGCAGTTAAAGAATTCTTTTCAAGTGGCTAATTACTTGGTGAGTTTAATTCTACACTTATATCTCTTATCCCTAAAACAAAAACTCCTTTACTGGTTTCTGATTACAGACCTATATCATGCTGTAATGTTATATATAAAACCATTAGTAAAGTCATTACCAATAGAATCAAGAGGGTTTTGAATGATTTGGTTAATGTCAACCAAAGTGCATTCATTCCAGGTAGACAAATATGTGATAACATCCTTTTAGCTCATGAGTTTATGAGGGGTTATGGGTGGAATTGGGGTGCTAAAAGATGTGCTTTTAAAGTTGATATCCCCAAAGCATATGATACAGTGAATTGGAGATTTTTGAAGTTCATTCTTAATAATTTTGGATTTCATCCTGTTATGATCCAATGGATTATAGTATGTCTAACCACTGCCCATTTTTCTGTGTGCATCAATGATGAAACTCATGGCTTTTTCAAAGCTAGAAGGGGCTTGAGACAAGGGTATGCAATATCTCCTTATCTCTTTACTTTGGTGATGGAAGTACTTAATATTATGATTAGAAGTCAAGTGAGGGCTGAAAGGAAGTTTCAATACCATTTGGGTTGTAAAGAGCTCAAGATTACAAGTTTATGCTTTACGGATGACTTGTTGATGCTTTGCCATGGGGATCTTATCTCTGCTTCAGTCTTGAGAAGAGGTCTTAATAATTTGGTATGTCCTCTAGTATATACCGTGGTATGGATAAAAGTGAAGAATTCTTTAGTAATATAGATGCTGATGTTATTAATAATATCAAAATGGTTATGCCTTTCAAAGAGGGTAAGTTGCCTATTTGATACTTAGGTGTTCCTCTAGTTTCTAAGGGCATAAAGATTAAAGATTAATGATTGTAAGGTTTTTATTGACATAGTGGATAAGAGGATAAGTGATTATTAAAATAAGAGCATTTCCTTTGCTAGTAGATTGCAATTGATATCTTCTGTGCTTGCATCTATCCAAGTTTATTGGTCTACTCCTTTTGTCTTACCTGCATGTATATGTGAAACCATTGATAAGATATTTAAAAGGTTTATGTAGAATAGGAGTGAGTCTGCTCAGGGTAAAACTAGTGTAGCTTGTAAGGATGTATGCAAACCTAAGTGTCAGGGGGGTCTTGGGATTAAATCAGTGCAACTTTGGAATAGAGTTTTAATGTCTAAACATCTTTGGAACACTGTGACTAGGAAGGATACTGTGTGGGCGAAATGGATTGATATTTATAGGTTAAAGGGTGAAAGTATTTGGAGTATTAAGTTGAGGAAAGGTGCTCCTTGGAGTTGGAAGAAGCTTCTTGACTTAAGAGACAAGATTAGGGGTTTTATATGGGTAAAAATTGGAGATGGTAGAAATTGTAATGTGTGGTTTGATAAGTGGTCTGCTAATTGTCCTTTGAGCAATATGATTAGTATTAATGATCTTGATTTAGCTGGTATGAATCATAAAGCTAAGATTGCTGATAGGATTAATGGTAATGAGATTGGCCTATGGAATGGGATGGGAAGTTTGATACTGTTTTAGATGTTCCTATTCCCACCATTGATGCTAACAAGAATGATAGAGTCGTGTGGGTAAAAAAAAGGTAAAGAAGTAGACTATTCTGTTAATGCGGTTTTGAAAGCTGTTTTGGATGATGATGAGACGAAAAGTGTACCGCTTTTGGGGGGTCATTTAAGGCCAAAATCGAGATTATTTGATCAAATATTGCCCTAAATCGTTCCTTTTGTCATTTTAGGTACTTTTGAGAGGAAATTTACAAAAGGAAGCATTTTGGACATTTTTGGAGCGAAAAAGTGACGAAAACGACAAAGTCTCAAAATCATGTTGAAAACTGTACCTGACGGCGTCACAGATTGCTAGTGACGGCGTCAAGACATGACAAAGAAGTGGATAACTCAATTACACGTGATGCGCCTGAGAGGTTTTTGAAGATTTGTACATGACGGTGTCACCAAGGCCATCAAGAAGAAATTGCACATGACGGCCATGACCAAGTTTATACGTGACGACATCAGAACTGGATCTATGCAATACGAGTATTATTTTGGCGGCGAGTTGACGGCGTCATACCCTACTCTTGACGCCGTCAGAATGTAAAATCTATATATAGTTTTCTAGTTTTCATTCATTGTCTGCAACTTTGAAGGGAGAAAACCCTAGACGAATTTTACTGCTATTTTGAGGGTTTCAAACCCTTGTTTCATCCATGCTTAATTGAAGATAAGTCTTTCAACAAATCATTCAATATGTCTATGTGTTGTTTGATTATATCATAAGCTTGTATTCTCTTTAACATGCTAGGCTAGGTTTTTGTTGTGTTTGCTTAGATGTAATGAAACTTAGATATTGATTATTGGTTGGTTGTTTGTTTATAATTGTTGTGGATGAATGAATTCGATGTTAGGCTTAAGAAAACTGGCAGACTTCCAATTGGTAACTTGCTTCAACGTCTTAAGAAACATAATCGGAGGTGTACTACGATATATTGGTTTTATTTAATGCATAGGTAACTACTAATGAGGCCATGTTAGGAGCTAGTAGTCGGCTCGACATAGGAAGAGGTAGAAGCTTATAGAGTTAGGGAAGATCGTACACGGCCCTACGAACGGTATTAAGGAATATAACCCGTCATCCATGCAATTGTAACAAACTAATCAACCGGTAAAAGATAGCAAGGGAGTAATGAAATCTAACTAAACACATTTTCTCTCATTATTGTTTTCGCCACAATTAGTTTAAGTTTATTTTATTTTATTTTATTTTGATTGCATATTTAGTTATTTGGGTTAGTTGATTTGCAACTAATTCCGCCCACTCCTTCAAAAACCGAGATTTTTACTTGCTTTCCATAAAATATAAAAATACAAAAAGAATCATCCCTCATCTCTAGACCTGGTTTAATTGAGTTTTAACCCTAGGGAACACTATTCTTTGAGTTGAATAATCAATCCCCCGATACTTGTCACTATACTATACTACAACGGTCAGGTACACTTCCTGGTGAGGATTGCAAGCCTCTTGAGATCCCTTGAGAGGTAAAACCTTTTGGCGCCGCAGTCTGGGGAATAGTTATTTTCCAGGTTGAAATTTCTTTTTATTAGGTCTACTTTCTAGATTCCTTTCTAGTAAGATTTTTATTTTTATTTTTATAGGTTTCTTTAGTCTATCTTTTTGTTCGTTCCTTTGTTCGTAACCTTTTCCATCCGCCATCATGGAAGGTGGTAATCTCTTTGATCCATCAACCCACCACAACAAAATTATCCACAAAACCCACCACAACCAAACCAACCTCCTAGACCCCAAACTTTAGGAGAGTACTCCCGTCCTAGCCACCAAGGCTATCGAAACACCATTGAGCTCACTCAAAGAGCCAATGTGCCCCCTTGCGATCCGACACCATCCGGTTGCTGCAAAGCGGATGTGCATTCCATGGACTTCGTTCTGAAGATCCTAATCAACATCTCAAGGATTTCCTCAAAATCGTAGATTCAATAGACCTTGATGTTGGAACTCGAGAGACGACCCGATTGCGTCTCTTCCAATTCTCTCTACATGACAAGGATGGTCAATAGCTTGAGCATTTACCCGCGGGATCCATCAACTCTTGGGATGATCTCACCACTCACTTCCTAAATCCTTCCTTTTGTCATTTTAGGTACTTTTCAGAGGAAATTTACAAAAGGAAGCATTTTGGACTTTTTTGGAGCGAAAAAGTGAAGAAAACGACAAAGTCTCAAAATCATGATAAAAATTGTACCTGACGGCGTCACAGATTGCTAGTGATGGCGTCAAGACTTGACAAAGAGGTGGATAAATCAAATACACGTGACGCGCCAGAGAAGGTTTTGGAGATTTCTACATGACGGCGTCATCAACGCCATCAAGAGGAAATTGCACATGACGGCCAAGACCAAGTTAATATGTGATGACATCAGAAGTGAATATAGGCAATACGAGTATTATTTTGGCAGCGAGTTGACGGCGTCAGACCTTACTCTTGACATCGTCAGAATGTAAAATCTATATATAGTTTTCTAGTTTTCATTCATTGTGGGCAACTTTGAAAGGAGAAAACCTTAGACGAATTTTACTGCTATTTTTAGGGCTTCAAACCCTTGCTTCATCCATGCTTAATTGAATATAAGTCTTTCAATAAATCATTCAATATGTCTATGTGTTGTTTGATTGTATTTTATGCTTGTCTTCTCTTTAATATACTAGGCTAGGTTTTCTTTGTGTTTGCTTAGATGTAATGAAATTTAGATATTGATTATTGGTTGGTTGTTTGTTTATAATTGTTGTGGATAAATGAATTCGATGTTAGGCTTAAGAAAACTGGCAGACTTCCAATTGGTAACTTGTTTGAACGTTTTAAGAAACATGATCGGAGGTGTACTACGATATATTGGTTATATTTAATGCATAGGTAACTACTAATGAGGCCATGTTAGGAGCTAGTAGTCAGCTCGACATAGGAAGAGGTAGAAGCTTATACAGTTAGGGAAGATCGTACACTGCCCTACGAATTGTATTAAGGAATATAACCCGTCATCCATTCAATTATAACAAATTAATCAACCGGTAAAAGATAGATAGGGAGTAGTGAAATCTAAGTAAACACATTTTCTCTCATTATCGTTTTCGCCACAATTAGTTTAAGTTTATTTTAATTGCATCTTTAGTTATTTGGGTTAGTTGATTAGCAACTAATTTCGCCCACTCCTTCAAAAGCCGAGATTTTTACTTGCTTTCCATAAAATATAAAAATACAAAAAGAATCATCCCTCATATCTAGACCTAGTTTAAGTGAGTTTTAACCCTAGCGAACACTATTCATTGAGTTGAACGATCAATCCCCCAGTACTTGTCACTATACTATACTACAACGGTCAAGTACACAGCCTGATGGGGATTGCAAGCTTCTCAAGATCCCTTGAGAGGTAAAATCTTTTGCGAGGATCCAATTCCATGCATCAAGTTTTTGGCGCCGCAGCCCGGGGAATAGTCATTGTCTAGGTTAAAATTTATTTTTATTAGGTCTACTTGCTAGATTCCTTTCTAGTAAGATTTTTATTTTATTTTTAAAGGTTTCTTTAGTCTATCTTTTTCTTCGTTCCTTTGTTCGTAACCTTTGCCATCCTCCATCATGGAAGGTGGTATTCATTTTGATCCCATCAACCCACCACAACAAAACCATCTACAAAACCCACCACAACCAAACCAACCTCCTAGACCCCGAACTTTAGGAGAGTACTCCCGTCCTAGCCACCAAGGCTATCGAAACACCATTGAGCTCACTCAAAGAGCCAATGTGTCCCCCTTACGATCCGACACCATCTGGTTGGTGCAAAGCTGATGTGCATTCCATGGACTTCGTTCCGAAGATCCTAATCAACATCTCAAGGATTTCCTCAAAATCGTAGATTCCATAGACCTTGATGTTGGAACTCGAGAGACGACCCGATTGCGTCTCTTCCAATTCTCTCTACATGACCAAGCTAGTCAATGGCTTGAGCGTTTACCAGCGGGATCCGTCACCTCTTGGGATGATCTGACCACTCGTTTCCTTGCTCAATTTTTCCTACCGGGGAGAACTACTAAGCTTAGAAATGACATCTTGATGTTCCAACAACATCAAGGTGAAACTCTCTATGAAGTATGGACTCGTTTCAAGGATTTACTCTAAAAAGTCCCTCATCATGGCATATATCTTTGGCTCCAAATCAAAATCTTTTACGATGGTGTTAATCATCAAACTAGAAGGGCCATAGATAAAGCTCCAATGTTAGACGTCATACCCCCAAAATCGGGTCCAGCGGAAGCATACGTGTAGCTGGAGTGTAACTCAATTGGTATTACAACACTAGTTCAAAAATGGTTTTCATTTCAATCAGTTAGAACAAAATAGTTAAGTCAAAATATTGTATTTACATTGTTTAAAGTAGTGCGGAAGTAGGCCCTTAAAATAGTTTGATATGGTCCCCATATAAATAATCAGAGTCTTCTATGACCATGCCATGCCCTGCCAAAACCTCCTGTAGCGTGCCATAGGTTAAAACCTGAAAATACATGCTAAAGTGTCAACACGAGGTTGGTGAGTTCATAGAGTTTGCTTAACAAATAAAGCCTATAGAGAAAAGATCGCCCAGCAAAGGCATCATAAATCCACTCAGTTGCAAGTCCCGCCATAAGAGACTTGTAACCTGTGTGTTAACAACCCACTGCCAAAAGTGTTAAAGTCTACGTGAACATAAGTAATAATGGTATCCAAATTCCCAGATAAATATAGCAAAACGGCTATATAAAAAAAAATTCAGTCAATGAGGTTATATAAACAATACTGACAATGTCGCCAGATAAATAACGCTGACAATGTCGCCAGATAAATAATACTGACAATGTCGCCAGATAAACAATACTGACAATGTCGCCAGATAAACAAATTATGACAATGTGGTCATGTAAACAAGGATAATCAATCCCATGAAATACCAGAAAATCAAACATACCAATGAATGCAGGTGGTTAAATATACCAAAGAAATACCGGTAGTCAAGCATACTAATGAAGTGCAGGTGATCAAATATATATTTAGATAAAGCTGGGAATATTTGAGAAATCAACCAGGTAAAACAAGTAATGCGTTTTAAGTAAAACGAGCATGTATTCTCCCCCAAAGAGTTTACCAAAACAATTGAAAAAGTAGGGGCTATGACTCACCTGGTGCGATAGCCACGACGACAAAAGTGGATACACTGAAATGAGGCACGATCTCTAACCGCAACCTAATATGAGTAATAACGATCTACTTTAGATCATGACGTGATGAAATGAATGCACGTGCACATGATGCCTATACCACTCGTAACTTGGAAATACTAGTTATTGTCATAGTAAAATACTTTCCATACTTAGGAAAAATAAGTCCAATTGGAGTTATAAAAACTTGTCGTAATATATATCGTATAAAAATGTTAGGGTTAAATTCCTTGTATCGAAAACCTTGAAATAACGTCGTTAAGTCGTATAAATATTCTCTTAGGTCATACGTATTTCATTTGTTAAGAATATAGTCCTTGGTAGCATTTCTAGAAAATATACCATTTGGTGCATAAGTTATTATTTTCTAGTAGTGACTATATATATATATAGTTTTGACGATGTTAAAACGCGTATAACTTGGTCGTTTTAAGTTCATTTTCCTCGTTCTTTATGCCCACGGATTCGTTTTAGTAAGTACTAATATATTTTTGATAACTCGGCTCCTCTAGGTTACGTTTAATACCTCTTTTTACCCATTGAAATCTGCCAAACAGCAAGCAGTTTTTGTAAAAGTAGTTTTCGTCGTTAAATTTGCAAAAATCATATCTCCTTCGTTATAAGCTTGTTTTAATCCGTTCTTTCGCCCAAAGTTTCGTTTTTGAATGTATTTTCTAAATCTTTGGTCAAAACTTGGGCACCATCTACTGATTTTCCCACGAAATTAAAATAGGGACAGTAGGTATATCAAAAGTTTCAAAAACCATTTTCAAGTCTCCAAACTAGTTCTAACCTCAATCAAACCACTTTCAAACACCACAAAGCTAGTCTAAAACTACCATACACCTTCTTAGGGTGTCATGGGTCCTTAAACATCATCAATCCACTAGGTCTAACAAGGGTTTCTTATATATCCATTTCTAGGGCTTCAAAGTTACATATGTACAAAATAAAGTGGTATAAGTCATTATATGCATGAGTTCTTGTAAGAAATAAATGTAAACATGGTAATAACTTGTAAAAATCATAAAAATGAGTTTGTTAACTTACTTGAAGGTTTAGGAAGTTTGGATGATAAAAACCTACTAATCCTTGAGTTTTTATTTCAAAACTCCAACAAGGATGATTATATAAACAAGTTTATGCCTAGATCTTGTAAAATCTTGTTGTTCTTGCTCCTTGACCACCTTGGTCGATTATACCATAAGAAAAAGAGAGAAGAAAAGTTTACTTGCCTTGTAAAAATGATTTTGTGATTAAAATGGATGAAAAAGTTTCTTTTATACTTAGAGACAATTGTTTAGTGAGCCATTAATAAGGTTGGTGAAGTTTTAATGTTTGAAGACCATGGGGGGGGGGGGGGGGGTTGGCCGGTCCTAAAGGAGGGAAAAGGGGGGGGGGGGTTTGTCTTGGGTTTAATTAAAAGATTAGTATTAGTATTATGTAGTTAAGTTAGGTTTAGGTTTAATCGGGTACCAGGTTTGTTAGAAATAAATTTTATTGAAGTTATTCGGGACATAATAGAGTCGTAAAAATTGTAAAAATATGTCGGGTACAAGTGCGGAGAGTTTGGGTGATTATCGTTTAATTTTGTTGAAAACCGTCGTTATTAAGTTAAACGTATGATACGTAATAAATAAATTTCCAAAATACCGGGTAAATTAATATTATAATTTTTTTATTATAAAAATGAGTATAAAAATATATTGGGACAATAGTCGGGAGTGTCGGACATGTTAGACACATTTATAGTTCGCGTATTAGTGTTTATTTAAAGTAAACATACGTAAATCGTTAATTATACCAAAAGTATAAATTTAATTATCCTACGAGTGGAATAGTATGCAAGTGACACAATGATGATACGTAGACTATTTCTAGTCTGTATGAGATGTCCCAAAGGATAATGCATGAATTCATACTTGAACCAATACGGTTACGCGAATTTGAATACTCGTAAACTAAATTTACGATGAAATGAGTAATGCACGTGAATAGTGAAATTTCTTCCGGAAATGAATAGTGTCAAGTGAATAGTAAAATTTTTGAACACTTCTCGGAATATCAAATTGACCTCAAAAACGATGAATAGTACAATGATGAATAGTAATCGGTGAATAGTAACTGATGAATAGTAAATTGTCAAGGTTTGGAAAATGACCAGAAATTACGAGTTGTGACAGTCTTCCCTTCTAATAGGAACTTCGTCCCGAAGTTCAGTTTTGGTTGGTCTCTGAAGTATATTGGTGAAAAGATGATAATAATTGAGAATTCCAGCGAACCTCCACGATAGGAATTCGACTCCGCATCAACCGTTTGACCTAACAGTCCATGATTTCTATTGGTTCTCACCAAGTTTACGTTTGTCTTTGGGTTGGATTCCTTTCCAAATTGGATTATGAGTGACTAATCTGAAAGTCATTTCCTGTGATTTGAATAGGTGAAGCATGGTTATGTAATCCGGTTGTTCTCTAACAAGGCTCAAGTCTGACGGCCACCAGGCCTACTCTGTCTGAAATATTACGTGGTCCAGTGTATATCGGGTTCAAATTTCCCAGTTTTCTGAATGATATCATGCCTTTCCTAGGCAGAACTTTCAACATGATCTGGCTACCAACTTGAAGTTTTAATGGTTTACAACTTATAGAATTTGTAATTGATTCTTGACTCATAGGAAATTTCTGGTTATTTCATGAATGCTTACTGGACTAGTGAGTTAGGCTTTTTCCAAATTTCGATCCGCCAATGGATGTTGGCACTTCGACCATAGAGTGCTTCAAATGGTGTAGTCTCTAGGCTCGTGTGGTAACTATGGTTATAAAGGAATCTGATTTATGGAAAATGGTTAGTCCAACCATTTCTAGAGTCAATCACTCATGCTCTGAGCATATCTCCCTATGTTTGAATCGTTCTCTAATTCTGACCATTGGTCTACAAATGATAGGTGGTGTGGTTCCAAAGAGATCTTAATGAAATCGCTAGGAGTTGAGGTGAATTAAATTCCTTTATTAGGAATAATTGAAATGGGTATCATGAATCTTGTTTTGAAAGACTTACAGGGTTAAATCCGTAAAAGGGTGTTGTTGAAAATAATAGATTAGGATAAGGTTGGGATCCTCCGCAGGATGTCAGGAATTGAGTCTTTCTCCACCTACGGTGCTTAGTCTCCATTACTAAGATTTTCCCCAAGTTATAGGTCATCAAATTACAAACTCCTAAAGGTATAAGTGATGTATTATAGTGATTGATTTTCAAAGTTTGTTTTGAGATTGTGTGTTTTGTTCATAAACCTTTCCTGAGTAAATGAATTTAAAACTTTTAAGCAAACGGCTTTTTAAGTAACATTTTTCTTAATGTTTCAAAACTTAATAGTTATGCAAGATAGAACTATTTTCAACATAAGATGGATAATATGATTTACCAAAAATCGATGTTCAAAATTTCTTAGCATCTAGTAGTTTTATAAAAGATTAACTAAAAGAAATTTGCTTGTCAAAATAAGTGCCTTAGAAAAGTATTTCTTACAAGATATAAGTTTTGCATATCTATAGTTTGAAGAAGAATCCATTTAAAAGTGAAAATATTAAGAGGATAAAATAGTCAGGTATGTATGTCTGCACAAAGGCATAGGTGTCTAACACGTTCGAATAAAGTCTATTGGTGAGGACATGTTCAATTTATAGTCTCGGTTAAAAGTTGGATTTATCTCTATGGTGTTGCTTAGTGAGCACTCGTATCAAAACTAATCCTTATAATTCAGTCAAGCCAAATACTTTCTAGATGATGGAATTTTTGGTGATTAGGCCAGTGATAGTGGTTCGAATAGTTTTGTGATATCTTGGGATTTCTGTTGAGTTTTGAATGGTCTTACTGTACCGAGGGATCCTCCTCATAGATGGTATGGAAAGTCTTTCCTAGGGAGGTCATTGATAATATCCACTTATCAATATAGGGAGTAGTGAGGGATGAGTGACATCGGAATCTATAGAGTGTTAGCTAATTCCATATATATATATGGGGGTGGGGAAAAGGAAATGATAGTGATGGTGAGAAGGGAAAAGACTGTGACAAACGCGACAAAACGAGATTGTGATAAAAGAAAATGTAAGTGCATTGTGTATAAATATGAAGATTTATGAGATGAAATGGGCAGTTGTCAAGCTTCCAATCGGTGGTTCATGAAGTGATGAAAGGTAGGAATGTTATGACAACGAGAGTATACACACACGTAAATGAAGCATTTGGAAAATGAGTTGAGAATTCAATCCAGACAAAATTTTATTATAACCATTCTCAGTGTTGCAAAATTTATTTCTGAGTCGGATATAGGTAGTCAGCCTATGTCCCACTATCCCGGGTTGAATATAGGTGACTAGTCTATATTCCACCGAGGTTCCATGAATCTTGAAATACTCAGCTCGGTTATACTAATACTATTTCCTTCACAAAGACCAAGACGTTCAGAAAGACTAAGGCAGGTGACCAAACTCGACGTCAAATGATGAAGCTATGCAAGGGAAAACATAAAGCGGTGACATATATGATACGTGAACATGCTTATGTGAAAGACAATGATAGAAATCAACTAGAATAAATGAACATAATGTACCAGATAATGAGACGCAAATCTCATCACCTAAGTCAGCAACAAACCACAAGTGAGGCATCATCTTGGCAGGCAGGCACGTGACGGTCATAGGGTTAAGTTTTTCGTAAAAGTAGCTATAGTCTAGGTTTTAAAAACACTTAGTTTGCTATAGCCAAAGCTCTGATACCAATCTGTCACACCCCCAAAATCGGGTCCAGCGGAAGCATACGTGTAGCTGGGGTGTAACTCAATTGGTATTACAACACTAGTTCAAAAATGGTTTTCATTTCAATCAGTTAGAACAAAATAGTTAAGTCAAAATATTGTATTTACATTGTTTAAAGTAGTGCGGAAGTAGGCCCTTAAAATAGTTTGATATGGTCCCCATATAAATAATCAGAGTCTTCTATGACCATGCCATGCCCTGCCAAAACCTCCTGTAGCGTGCCATAGGTTAAAACCTGAAAATACATGCTAAAGTGTCAACACGAGGTTGGTGAGTTCATAGAGTTTGCTTAACAAATAAAGCCTATAGAGAAAAGATCGCCCAGCAAAGGCATCGTAAATCTACTCAGTTGCAAGTCCCGCCATAAGAGACTTGTAACCTGTGTGTTTACAACCCACTGCCAAAAGTGTTAAAGTCTACGTGAACATAAGTAATAATGGTATCCAAATTCCCAGATAAATATAGCAAAACGGCTATATAAAAAAAAAATCAGTCAATGAGGTTATATAAACAATACTGACAATGTCGCCAGATAAATAACGCTGACAATGTCGCCAGATAAATAATATTGACAATGTCGCCAGATAAACAATACTGACAATGTCGCCAGATAAACAATACTGACAATGTCGCCAGATAAACAAATTATGACAATGTGGTCATGTAAACAAGGATAATCAATCCCATGAAATACCAGAAAATCAAACATACCAATGAATGCAGGTGGTTAAATATACCAAAGAAATACCGGTAGTCAAGCATACTAATGAAGTGCAGGTGATCAAATATATATTTAGATAAAGCTGGGAATATTTGAGAAATCAACCAGGTAAAACAAGTAATGCGTTTTAAGTAAAACGAGCATGTATTCTCCCCCAAAGAGTTTACCAAAACAATTGAAAAAGTAGGGGCTATGACTCACCTGGTGCGATAGCCACGACGACAAAAGTGGATACACTGAAATGAGGCACGATCTCTAACCGCAACCTAATATGAGTAATAACGATCTACTTTAGATCATGACGTGATGAAATGAATGCACGTGCACATGATGCCTATACCACTCGTAACTTGGAAATACTAGTTATTGTCATAGTAAAATACTTTCCATACTTAGGAAAAATAAGTCCAATTGGAGTTATAAAAACTTGTCGTAATATATATCGTATAAAAATGTTAGGGTTAAATTCCTTGTATCGAAAACCTTGAAATAACGTCGTTAAGTCGTATAAATATTCTCTTAGGTCATACGTATTTCATTTGTTAAGAATATAGTCCTTGGTAGCATTTCTAGAAAATATACCATTTGGTGCATAAGTTATTATTTTCTAGTAGTGACTATATATATATATAGTTTTGACGATGTTAAAACGCGTATAATTTGGTCGTTTTAAGTTCATTTTCCTCGTTCTTTATGCCCACGGATTCGTTTTAGTAAGTACTAATATATTTTTGATAACTCGGCTCCTCTAGGTTACGTTTAATACCTCTTTTTATCCATTGAAATCTGCCAAACAGCAAGCAGTTTTTGTAAAAGTAGTTTTCGTCGTTAAATTTGCAAAAATCATATCTCCTTCGTTATAAGCTTGTTTTAATCCGTTCTTTCGCCCAAAGTTTCGTTTTTGAATGTATTTTCTAAATCTTTGGTCAAAACTTGGGCACCATCTACGGATTTTCCCACGAAATTAAAATAGGGACAGTAGGTATATCAAAAGTTTCAAAAACCATTTTCAAGTCTCCAAACTAGTTCTAACCTCAATCAAACCACTTTCAAACACCACAAAGCTAGTCTAAAACTACCATACACCTTCTTAGGGTGTCATGGGTCCTTAAACATCATCAATCCACTAGGTCTAACAAGGGTTTCTTATATGTCCATTTCTAGGGCTTCAAAGTTACATATGTACAAAATAAAGTGGTATAAGTCATTATATGCATGAGTTCTTGTAAGAAATAAATGTAAACATGGTAATAACTTGTAAAAATCATAAAAATGAGTTTGTTAACTTACTTGAAGGTTTAGGAAGTTTGGATGATAAAAACCTACTAATCCTTGAGTTTTTATTTCAAAACTCCAACAAGGATGATTATATAAACAAGTTTATGCCTAGATCTTGTAAAATCTGGTTGTTCTTGCTCCTTGACCACCTTGGTCGATTATACCATAAGAAAAAGAGAGAAGAAAAGTTTACTTGCCTTGTAAAAATGATTTTGTGATTAAAATGGATGAAAAAGTTTCTTTTATACTTAGAGACAATTGTTTGGTGAGCCATTAATAAGGTTGGTGAAGTTTTAATGTTTGAAGACCATGGGGGGGGGGGGGGGGGGGGGTTGGCCGGTCCTAAAGGAGGGAAAGGGGGGGGGGGGGGTTTGTCTTGGGTTTAATTAAAAGATTAGTATTAGTATTATGTAGTTAAGTTAGGTTTAGGTTTAATCGGGGTACCAGGTTTGTTAGAAATAAATTTTATTGAAGTTATTCGGGATGTAATAGAGTCGTAAAAATTGTAAAAATATGTCGGGTACAAGTGCGGAGAGTTTGGGTGATTATCGTTTAATTTTGTTGAAAACCGTCGTTATTAAGTTAAACGTACGATACGTAATAAATAAATTTCCAAAATACCGGGTAAATTAATATTATAATTTTTATATTATAAAAATGAGTATAAAAATATATTGGGACAATAGTCGGGAGTGTCGGACATGTTAGACACATTTATAGTTCGCGTATTAGTGTTTATTTAAAGTAAACATACGTAAATGGTTAATTATACCAAAAGTATAAATTTAATTATCCTACGAGTGGAATAGTATGCAAGTGACACAATGATGATACGTAGACTATTTCTAGTCTGTATGAGATGTCCCAAAGGATAATGCATGAATTCACACTTGAACCAATACGGTTACGCGAATTTGAATACTCGTAAACTAAATTTACGATGAAATGAGTAATGCACGTGAATAGTGAAATTTCTTCCGGAAATGAATAGTGTCAAGTGAATAGTAAAATTTTTGAACGCTTCTCGGAATATCAAATTGACCTCAAAAACGATGAATAGTACAATGATGAATAGTAATCGGTGAATAGTAACTGATGAATAGTAAATTGTCGAGGTTTGGAAAATGACCGGAAATTACGAGTTGTGACATTAGACTAAGCAGACTTAGCATTGATAAGTGTTGGGAGGTTATTGAAGGCTTAGCACAATACGAAGAAGAAGGATGGGAGGACCCAATGTTCTTGGAAGAAGGGTGTCTAAATTACGTGAGTGCAACCCAAGAACAGTTATTGGAGAACATCGAAAAGCCGCTTAAGGAATTAATGAAAACTGAAATGCCTGCAGCTGAAACCGAAGTAAGCCCCGACAAGAGGAGTTCGAAGGGATAATGATAACTTTTATAAACAATCACGAGTGGCAGATTCAACAATTAGAAACTCGCATGGATAGCACTAGAAATGCTTTTATGGACTTGGCTGATAAGTTTATATCAAGAATTTAGGAGAAGATTAGGGAAATATCCACACCAAGGAATATCGAAAAATCTTTGAACTCCCGACCCCTATGATGATATGTGAAAGAGGGGATAATGGAGAAACCTCCCCAGGTGATTCACCTTCAAATTCCCCTTACTTCCATGAGTCCCCTCAAGAAGAAAATAACTCGCAAATTCACAACATCTTCGTTGGAAGCTTGCAAGTCACGCTCCCTAATTTGCACGAAGCTAAAAAATGTTCCTTTGGTTTTAAACCTAGTGTGAAAAAGGTGCACCTTAAACACACTTCCACTTCGAAAGCTTCTATGCAACAATTCCTTCCTTTACCCATCACTTACCAATATGGAGATTGTGACCTGAACGGGATTGTGACCAGACCTATCCAAAACCATACCAGATCTTGTGACAGTAAGAAAACATTTGAACCTGGCGGACTCCACTAACGAGAATGGCTATCAAAGTTTATGACCTTGATAAGCTATTGACAAAAGTACAGGGACTCATATCAGAATTGTAACAAAGTACTCATGATTCGGGTATCTGACAGCATCAGAATTTACTCATGACGCCGTCACCTCGCATTTTTAGCAATATTAACTTCCTTTCCATCACTTTCACCACATACACCACAAACCATATCCACTTGATACTCTCACATCGAACCTTCAAGATCAACTCCTGCATCTCTCGTCACCAATCTCCACGTGGAAAATGAGCAAGCGTTCTAGACATAACCGAGGGAGTTCTTCAAGATCTCAATTCAAGATCTCGTCGCCAATCTCCACGTGGAAAATGATGCCTCCACGGCCAAATACGCCGAATTACTCTACCACCAGATTGATAGTGGGGCAGTGATTGATTGGAATTTCTTGAGGAATCAAGGCCTCGAGCAAGCCTTTCTCCAATGGTTCCAAACTGATGCATTCACAGGTCCTCAATGGGAGAGGTTGTTTAGAGTGCGGGAGCCAATTTATAATGAGTTGGTGCATAAATTATTTGCTACTTTTCATTTTGATTTAGCTAAGGCAAGAAATGATATGATGGGTACTACTATTTATTTTAGGTTAGGAGGTGAGCTTAGGACTTGTTCAGTCGCTGAGTTTGGTGGGAGGTTGGGTTTGTACAGTCAGCATGAGACGACTCAGGGAGGATTTATGCGTAGGTTGTTGGGTGGTGAGACGGTGAGGAATGATTTGAGGTGTGCTACATTTTGACCGATCATAGGGAATGGGGGTATACCTCGACTACTGGAGCGACCTTCATCAGGGATCCTAGGGTTAGGTTAGTCCATAGGTGTATCACCTACAGCTTAGCAGGACGCCATAACTCCAACCACCACGTCACTGCTTCTGACCTCTTCTACCTATACACCATTTTCTCACCGGATGTGTACTGAAACATCCCATTCTTGGTGGCAAACTATCTAAAAGGAGGTGTGGGGGAAAAGGGAGGTGATAAGATCTATGGGGGGATGTTTGTGATGCGCGTGGCCCGTTCTTATGGGATTCTTGTGCCTGAGATCATGGGTATTTGTGTGATTGTGGTACATGCAGGGTGGTGAAGGCCAAGTCCCTCAAGTAGATGACCATTGTGGTGGAGTTGGGGGACGGGTCTTTTGCTTGGTATGTTATTGGGGGAGCAGCTACAGCTGGTGATGATGATGATGAAGACGATGATGAGGGTGCACCCCAGTAGCAGCAGTATGGGTATTATGAGGTCGGTTCTGCAGACTACTACCGGCACATGGGTCGGGGGAATTGGCAGGCTCATCAGGGGGCCTGGATGGGTCAGATGGATACCTGGAGAGCCACTACTGACCAGAGGTTTGATTGGATGTACGATCACATGATCCTTCAGATGCAGCATCTATCGACCTGTGATCACATCGAGCCTCATTTGCAGATTGACCCATTCGCTAGACGTGAGCAGGACTATCCACCCTATTGGTACACCGAACATCTCCCTCCTGGTTATGACTACCGCTTTGGTCCTCCTTCTCAGTGATGTTTTTATGATTGTGTCATGATTTCTGAACAATTTATCTATGGTTGTATGTTTCGAACAATTTGGTTTGTATTAACGTAGGATTCGGCCTCTGTTGGCCATTGGATATTTGCTACTATTTCTTTTTATGCATCTAGGATTTTCGTTATTGTGTTTTTTTTACAAGTTTTATTTGTTTTATTTATTTTATTTGTTTTGTTTGATTGTTTGTTTGTTTGATTTTATTTGTTTCTGTATGCATGCTTTATTTTTATTGTTTGTGGATCATGTTTCATAATAAATTGTGAAAATGCTTTACCTTGTTGTTTGTCTTAATTTCATCAAAAGGTATTTCGAAAAAGCTAACTGTAAGGGAAATCTAAATTTGTTTTTAAGAATGGAATTGGACATGAACCACAACAATATTAAATGAACGTGTATATTAGTATTTGTTTGAGTCAAATGCTTGTATCGAGTCATAATGATGTTTTACAGGAATTCCAGGAATTAAGGCGTGAGTTTTTCTAGAAATTTTCCGGAAACTTAACATGAGATTTCTGTCAGAGGACTCTGACGGCGTCAGGTGTAAAAATTCTGAAAATTTTTGAGAGTTTTGTTTTTCTAACGGAGTCTTAAAGTTTTTGTTAATTCTTTAGTTTTATAAACACCAGGAAATCTGCTAACATTCATTCCACAAGCATTATATCCTTAGATATATAGATTGCCGCCGATTTTACGTGAGGTTTGCCATGATTATTTTCTCAGGTTTAACAGGTTATATTGGACAAGAAGATGATTTATATTTCTGGAGGGAAGCTTTCAACGTTCATTTTCTTGGAGGAGGATTTAACCATGTTATCCATTTATCCACATCGAACGAATCAGGGGAGTATTTGTTTCATTATGTTACCTTCATTACTTTTACATCCTTTTTATTGAACATTGGGAACAATGTTTAGCCTAAGTGTAAGGGGAGGGTAAATGATGATACCTTAGAGAATGCAATTGTACTTGAGTTTGTTTGTCCAATAGTAGGTGTGTAATAAAACTAAGAGAAATACTTGTTAGGGCAATTTTAGCGCCAAATTTAAATTTTTTTACAACATTTAGGTTTCAAGCTTTAGCCTTAATGAGCGTCTCATGGATAGGAGTTGTATGACTAGCACAAAAACCGTACCACTCAAAAAACATTTCCACCCAAATATGTGAGGTTCGCCTTTATATTTGTTAGGAAAAGCATTTATTATTAGTGCTTATGAGTGTACCAGTAGTACTTAGATTCTAGAACTTGCGTTAGTAATGCATCCCGAGACCGCTAGTGAGACTACATTCATGTAGTAGGATTTACTACATGATAAGAAGCATTAGGATCACCCTTGTGTCAAACCCGTATCATAATTACTTGACCAATGAAGTCATAATTACTTGACTAGTAAAGTCAATTAATTTTTCCCACACGTTTGTGATGTACTCATTTTTAGTACACGATAACCCTAGTACACCCCTCCGAGCCTCTCTTTTTCGTTTCTAACTTTAAGCATTTTACTTAAAGGAAGAATTTGTTTACAATCCACCCCAAATGTACACCCAAATTGTCTTACCTTCTTTGTATGCACTCATCTTTAGTGCATTATTGTTATTTGTTTAAACCCTTAGTTAATTTTCTAATTGATTACATGGTTGCTAAGTCGAGTCATATCTTGTACATATTGTTTTGGGACAATTGGGACTCATGGGTAAAGTAATATTTTTATGGAGTAATGGGGAAGAACATCATATATTACCCCCATATGTGCGTTAATCTTAAAAAGTACTCCAAGTGTTTTGATTATCTTGATTCGAGTCATTAGAATAGTTTATTGTAAAGTATATAAAAGTCCAAGTGTAAGGGGAATGCAAATCCCCTATGATGTATTATTTTGGATGGTAGGGCAAGAGTGTATGCAAAAAAATAATAAAAAAAAAATAAAAAAAATCAAATCAAATAAATCAAAAGAATCAAGAAAAAGAATAAAAATAGAAAAAGAAAAAGAGAAAAACCTATAGACTACCATCCCGTTTCCTTTTATGTTTGTTTTATGTTTTTGTTAGTTTATGATTAGCTTAAGTCGAGTCGAGTCTTGGCTTAGCAACGCCACATTGTACATGTAATTGCCTTTATCCAACAAAACCGTGTTTATCATATCCCTACACCTCACGTTATAACCTTTTAAAAGGCCTCTTTGATAGTTTATCCTAGGTGCTTACGCCAAGTAGTGGAGGTTTGATCTTTCCCAATCCTATGGTAATCTTTTTGCTATGGTAGGTAGTGAGAGATGTTTTCCATTTCCATATTGTGATATATACTTTATTACACCCGAGAGATGTGAGTATCTAAACATTATTTGTGAGGTGCTAGTGTATAATTTTCGTGCATGTTTTTGGTTGAAGTGGAACGATTATTTGTTGCAATTACTTTTATATTAGTGTTAAATGACCCCTAACATGTATTTTGATTAGAATAAAAGCGCATTTGCTTGAGGACAAGCAAATCTCAAGTGTAAGGGTATTTGATGAGACGAAAAGTGTACCGCTTTTAGGGGGTCATTTAAGGCCAAAGTCGAGATTATATGATCAAATATTGCCCTAAATCGTTCCTTTTGTCATTTTAGGTACTTTTGAGAGGAAATTTACAAAAGGAAGCATTTTGGACGTTTTTCGAGCAAAAAAGTGAAGAAAACGACAAACTCTCAAAATCATGCTGAAAATTGTACCTGACGGCGTCACAGATTGCTAGTGACGGCATCAAGACTTGACAAAGTGGTAGATAAATCAAATACACATGACGCGCCAGAGAAGTTTTTGGAGATTTGTGCATGACGAAGTCACCAAGGCCATCAAGAGGAAATTGCACATGACGGCCAAAACCAAGTTTATACGGGACGACGTCAGAAGTGGATCTAAGCAGTACGAGTATTATTTTGGCGGCGAGTTGATGGCGTCAGACCTTTCTCTTGACGCCGTCAGAATGTAAAATCTATATATAGTTTTCTAGTTTTCATTCTTTGTGGTCAACTTTGAAGGGAGAAAACCCTAGACGAATTTTACTGCTATTTTGAGGGTTTCAAACCCTTGTATCATCCATGCTTAATTGAAGATGAATCTTTCAACAAATCATTCAATATATCTATGTGTTGTTCTATTATATCTTATGCTTGTCTTCTCTTTACCATGCTAGGCTAGGTTTTCTTTCTGTTTGCTTAGATGTAATGAAACTTAGATACTGATTATTAGTTGGTTGTTTGTTTATAATTGTTGTGGATGAATGAATTCGATGTTAGGCTTAAGAAAACTGTCAGACTTCCAATTTGTCACTTGTTTGAACGTCTTAAGAAACATGATCGGAGGTGTACTACGATATATTGGTTATATTTAATGCATATGTAACTACTAATGAGGCCATGTAAGGAGCAAGTAGTCGGCTCGACATTGTAAGAGGTAGAAGCTTATAGAGTTAGGGAAGATCGTACACAGCCCAACGAATGGTATTAAGGAATATAACCCGTCATCCATGCAATTGTAACAAACTAATCAATCGGTAAAAGATAGCTAGGGAGTAGTTAAATCTAAGTAAACACATTTTCTCTCATTATTGTTTTCGCCACAATTAGTTTAAGTTTATTTTATTTTATTTTGATTGCTTCTTTAGTTATTTGGGTTAGTTGATTAGCAACTAATTCCGCCCACTCCTTCAAAACCGAGATTTTTACTTGCTTTCCATAAAATATAAAAATACAAAAAGAATCATGCCTCATCTCTAGACCTAGTTTAAGTGAGTTTTAACCCTAGCGAACACTATTCTTTGAGTTGAACAATCAATTCCCCGGTACTTGTTACTATACTATACAACAACAGTCAGGTACACTGCCTGGTGGGGATTGCAAGCTTCCCAAGATCCCTTGAGAGGTAAAACCATTTGCGAGGGTGCAATTCTACGCATCACCTTGTGCTTACACAAGACGGCCCAGAACCCCTACACCTAGACGGCGTCAGAAGCTATCTTGTGTGATACAAAACCCTAAAAGCCGTGACCTGACGCCGTCAGGAATTATAACCTGATGCCGTCAGACTTGTATATCTATATATAATTTTCGATTTTTCATTCATTGGTTTTGAAGCCTTCTTTTCTTTCATGTTCAATTAAAGACCAGTCTTCCTTTTAATCATTCAATATGTCTATGTGTTGTTTAATTGATTGTTTATCTTTTCTTTACTTTAACATGCTAGCTTAGATTTATTAGTGTTTGCTTAGATCTAATGAAACCTAGTTGTTGAATATCGATTGTTGATTCGTTATTGATTGTTTGGTTGATTGACTAGCGTTAAGCTTAAGAAAACTGGCTAAATCTCCTATACGGTAACTAGCTTGAACATCTTAAGAAACGTAATCGGATGTGTACTACGATTTTATTGATTTAATTTAATGCATGAGGGACTATTAATCAGGCTATGTTAGGATACTAAACGTGTTGACGTAAGAAGAGATAGAAACTCATAGGGTTGGGGAAGGCTGTACACACCCCCACGAATGGTATTAAGGAATACAATCCTTTCATCAAAACAATCATAACAAATCAATAATTCAATAGGAAATAACAAGGGAGTATTTAAATCTAAGTAAATACATTTTCTCATCATAAGAAGTTCACCAATTTAATTTTCTTGTCATTTTATTTTACTGTGTTAATTTTTAGCTTTTGGGTTAGTTGACTAGCAACTAATTCCGCCTAATCCTCCAAAACCCAAGATTTTACTTGCTTTCATAAAAATTATAAAAATACAAAAAAGAATCATCCCTAACCTCTAGACCTAGTTCAAGTACTTTTTAATCTTAACGACACTATTCCCCTAGAGAACGATCAATCCCCTGGTACTTGCCACTCACTATACTACACCGGTCAGGTACACTGCCTAGAGGATTGCAAGCCTCTCAAGATCCCTTGAGAAGTAAAACTTTTGCGAGTTTTGTAATCACGTATCAATCACTTACTTTGAACCAAACCAAACCCAACCACTGGTTCATACCTCAAACCACCATTTGCTGTTTTATAAAATTAAAAAAAAGAAAAGAAAATATTTTCAAATTTTCTTTTAGCTTTTAACCTTTTTCGATTGGCTCGTTTTTAACGTGTATGACCACTCACACTTCTGGCAAAGAATTAAGTACACCACTATCTAATCCCGAAAGTTTATATCGCAAAAAGAGAACCCCATTTGTCCAAACAATCAAAGGATACCAAGAACCGTTAACCCTGTTGATTAGTCGGCCAAAAGGTCGGAAATCATGGTTACCAAAAAAAAACAAAAACAAAGAAAAAAAAGGAAAGTTGGTTCCAGTCTTGGAATTCCTAAAAGAAACACTAAGAAAAGGGTTTGTACATCTTCATTTGCAATATGGTTTGGTGCTGAAAAGGATGGGTTGGGTGCCGGACCAAGTCAACCACCAGTGCAGTCACAAGATGTTGGATCTGAAAAACCGACCTAATTGTCTCTGAAAAGTATTTAAACATAAAATAGCCTAACTCACCATTTGAAGGTCGGTGGGCATCAAGTCTTTGATAACGATCAGAGAGAATGTCACTTCATAACTATCAATGTGAACCTTATAGTTATCAGAAGTGAGATACTCCCTGCTATGTTATCAGAGAACATGTCTCTCTGTTTATTATTTAGAAGATGACTCATTGATAAAGAAATCAGTGAGCGTTGTACATAGCTCAAATGTCTATATGGCTTTAGGGACATCGAAGAACAACTAAAGAAAACGTTTCACAAATTGATTCGATGTCAAGGAGTGATTTACAAGTAGCTAAAAGCAGCACAAGTGTCACTGAAATCTGACAAATGTCTCTATGGCTCTGAGGACTTGATTCTGGCTTACAACCACAAACGCTGAATGCATGTATGGGAAACTTCTTTAGGAAGATAAGTTCAAGTACTTATCGATATATGAGAAACATGCATTATAACTATAAGTTGTCAAATCGGGAAAGACCAAAGTACGCTTTAGACTATCCTACTATGCACGATCCTATATATAGCAAGCAGACAACTTACTATGCAACCCACACACAACCACTATTCCCCTCTATAAGCACTTGGTTGTAACCAAGTTAAGTAGAGATTCATACAAAGAAAATAAAACTAAGTATTATGGTTAGAATCCTCGCCTCCTTGGACCAACAATGCAAATCTAGTTGCCACTTGTTTTTTAGTTAGGAGAGAATCTGTCTTCAACCCAGGGTAGTTTTCTGTAGCTATCCTTTGTAAATCGTTGATTCATTTCTAATAATAATTATAAAGTTGAAAAGTAAATATGGTGTTATTAGTATGTCTGTGTCGTTCACAAGCAAACCCAACCTCATCAATGTTGATGTTCATTAGTTTTCCCCACTTGCGAAAACTATTGTTCATATCTTTGATGGGTTGCATGAACGCGCGTGTGCAATCGGACCTAATAAGTGGTATCAGAGCGGGTGGGGTTTTCTTAATCCAGATCCGTTCTTGTCTAACCGCTAATAACACCAAACGGGTTTGAATATTGGCATAAACCATCCAAACCGGATCCTCAACATCCCATACAAATATTCCCCCTCCATAACATCCTCGAGTGTCTTGTTGTACAAGATATATGCATAAAACCATTCATGTACAAAAGATATTTCTATACCTATCCTCAAACCTTTCATCCATATCACCCTTAGCACCACTATGCTTCAAATGTATCAAGTACCTTTGATAAAAAAGATATGCTTAATTAGACAAAATCATTCTTAGTAAGTATATTAATTTTCAAAGGCCGTTTAGATTGCGAGAGATTCATGTGAACTTAGTTTCTCGAAAGCCATTAAAGTGGTAATGCTTGAAGAATGCAACATGGTTGATCACAGTAACAACCATTATTGGATAAAAAAGGATCATCAGAGGCTATTGAAGGGGCGAATCATATAAGGGGAAGAGGATGCGTCTAAAGGGATAGGTATGCAGTGTACCATCAGGGGTTGTTCAACGAATAAACTAACCCATGTTCCTCAACCACCTAAGACACCAAGCAACAAAGGATGAAAATCAAAGTTCATTTAGACAACCTTTGTTGAAAGTCAGCTTGTAAGTAAGATACTGGAAAACCTATTACAGCCGAGTAAAAATTAGGTTGTTCTGTGGTCAAACAAGGAAGACTGGGAAAGGCCTCCCAAGTGTGTCCACCTATTATTTGGAGCAGTCTGAAAGCCCCTGAACCAACACTATCTGACTTAAGTATGGAGGAGATAGTAAGCAAGTACTACCTCACCCGGTGAAGCCTCTGAAAAAGGGATTAGGATACGCAGCGGGATTAAATCTGGGTGTTACTCGACGGCACAACAGTTAAAATAATAGAAAATGGTCTTTAAATTAGCCGTTTTGAAATATTTATTTTTCAATTATCAGGGTTTACAAAATGAGGTCCCAGTAGTTTTACAGTTTGTCAAATAAGTTATCAAATGATAATAAAATTTTATAGCCTTCTTGATGTATCCGAGCTCCTTCGTGCCATCCTCGCTTATTATGGAACTGAGATAAACATGCTAAAAATGTCAACACAAAGGTTGATCGAATCCATAGTGTTTTGTATATTGATTAGTTGAACACAATTTGCATAATAGTAAAACAGTAATATTGCAGTACAGTATATTGCTCTAAGTCTCATGAATTCAAATGTTAGCGTGTGTGATATCATGAAATGAAATAAATTACTGACATCATAAGGATGATGTAAGTAAAAATGCCCCCGTGTAGGAGCTTGACAACGTCCTATTTAACCTCAAATAATGTGCATTTGGCTATCAATCCGGCTAGCACAAAGGCTATCTATTCGACTAACTAAATGGGGTGTCAACCTCCAATAGATCTATTCACAATATTCGCGTTCACTCGCAAGTGATTAATGGTTCATGACATGAGGGTGTTTTTAGTGGCAATATGTGTCTTAGGCAATATCAAACAGGATTTCATAGAGAATATTACTTGTGTTTGGTTTGTCGCATGTATGTCCCAACAACTTTGAAAAACGTATAAAAGTGAGATTATGAACTCACCTTGGTGATACAGTAGTCTGGATGGAAAACATATCAGGTTTATCGAATAAACTGCTCCAACACGCAACCTAAGTGAATATGTCAAGTTTCAGTGTTCGCATTCGTGATTTAAATATTGCTAACGTAAAGGTTTAACAATTATTCATTAAGTTACGATAACATGAAGTATCTTCAAAAGCTGGTTAATAATAACACGATCATTTTTAAGGTTCATTTGTTAGTTTATCAAGTTCCCGAGCCTTATTAGTGTTATAATTATATTCCCGTGATAATATGGAATATTACACTTTTTACCCTTGTAGTTTCCGGTATTGACAATATTTTCCCCTGAACTATCATGAAATGACAATTCATACCCTCAAGTTTTATATATTTACAACCTATACCCCTCAAGTTTTACATATTTATAATTTATACCCTTTACGTTTTATAAAAATTACAATATATACCCTGAAGTTTGATGAAATGACAGTTTACCCCTCAATTTTAGTAAAATGACAATTTCTACCCTACACTTTCAAATATACCACTTTCTACCCTTAACATTTAAGTTTAATTCAATTTAAGTCTGACTCATAAGAATAGTTTAGATTTTTGACATAAAATACCCCTCATGCAAAAATAACTTTTCACTCGAGGTCCTTTTTAAGCAAAAATGCATTTTTAACCTAGGAAAAGGGCACAAAACTCTAAACTGTTATTTTTGCATATATGTCAAAATAAGTTTTTAATTAAGTTTTCCTTAGCTTATTAGTTTATGATTTTAGCTAATTAGTTCAAAATAATTAAAAATGTGAGTTTGGTTTTGTACGTGACAAGGCAAAAACAAAAGTAATTATAGGCAAGGCAATTAAAGATTTCCACAACGTTCTTGATCTTTTCTGTAGTTTTATAGTTGGTCTATCTATAGGTTCAAACTAGAGGTCGTAAGCTATTGTAGTTTGGTCACAATTAAATTCCAAAGTTGAGTGTTTGGAATTGTTTTTCACGCTAAAATAAAGGTTTTTGTTTTGGTTTCAGCATGCAATAGGTCAAAAAGAACCAAAATTATTTACGAGGCCTTTCAATATTTTTGCAACATCCTTTTTCCTTCTTAATCTATGCTGTGAGGTCTTCAAAAGGGCCAAGTTTTAGAATTTTAGGAGCACGTTTGATAGTCGAAATAATTTCACAAAGTTGGTACCCTGGAGCCTATTCTCGATATGAAACAAAATGTAAAATCAGTTGAGTTTTCAGTTTTAAAGCTTACCAAATGACTCTTTGAGAATAACATGTTATGTTATATACCTAGTGTATCTATTACGAGTTGGGGAACCTCTTTATTAATAAACATGTTAAAATAAATAGGAAAAAGGGTGTTTGTTTGGTTCTCGACAAAACAGAAAAAAAAAATAGTTTTTGACCTATGCTATCTATCATAACTTATTTAGGGACATATGTGAGAGTATATGAAGCCTACAAAATAAATTGAACGGTATTAGGTTACTTACTTGATTATAATTCGATTATAAGAGGATTTTTGACAAAATAGTTTGGAAATAGAATACTAGGCTCTCTCCTCGTTCGAGGCTTATCTATACTCCTTCTTGGCTCCCCTTTAGATCTCCTAGATCAAAAAGTGACTGAGAGTGTGTTTCTTTAATATTTTTTCGAGTGAATGTGAGTAAAATGGTAGAATGGAGCTCGTTATTTATAGGAGAGGGGTGCTAGGACTTCTAAGGTGTGTTAAGTCATCTTGTTGTGTTGTAGGAGACATGTTGAGGTGTGTCTTGTGCCATTTGCAGCCAAATGTAATGAGAGGGAGTATATTATGGTGTGGAAAAACCCTATCCATGTAAACTAACTAACGATGTTGAATTAGGTAGTAGGTTCTTGAGACAACGTGATGTGGAAGTTTAGGGCACCAATAGAGGGTCTTGTGGTGTAGGGAATGCATAAGTAACAATTTAGTTAGGGTTTTAGTTAGGTTCGAACTAGAAAACAACTAGGGATCGATCATGCTTAGCTAATTGTACCTAGGGCTTAGTGAGTTGTACATGTAGGTTTCGGAAGGTAACTAGATTAGTTTAGGGTTTTGGTTAAGTAGTATTTAAGTAAAAATTTGAATTAGGGTTTATTTGGTTAAGTTAAATGTCGAATTGTACAAAAATAAAATATGTGTCGAAATGTGTATTTAAGGGCGGTACTATAGGCTTATGAGGGTTGTACATTATGTTTGGGAATATAGAAAATGTATTTTAAGTTTTTTAGTAAGTTTAAAGTTAGTTTATGATAATGTATATATAGTAAAAATGAAATATTTAGATTTTATGCATTAGGTACTTGTACATAGGGTTATTAGGGTTGTACTGGCGTTTATGGATTACAGAAATATATTTTTAGTATTTTGTTAAGTTAGAATGATTATAAGTTAGTTTATTTAGGTTTTAAATTAGTAAATGTATAGTTTTTAGGTTTATGCACTAAGTGATTGTACATTCGGTTTAGGGACTTGTACTTAGGTTTATTAAATATAAGAAATATATTTTGAAGGTTTGTGCATGAAAGACTTGTACATTGTGCTTTGAAAATGAGTACACTGAGGTTTATAATGAGTTTATGTTAATATTATATTTTCTTGCATTATTGACTTGTACCTTGGCTTGAAAAACTTGTACTCTTCTATTTCATAAAAATAACATATATATTAATTAGGGCTTGTGATTTTTATCACATAAAATCATAGGTTTGTGAGATTAGGGTTTTATACCGGGAGTTAAAGTGGAATTAGGGGTTTTTATGCTTTAGATACTTGTACATTATCCTTGAAGATGTTGTACTTTAGGGTTTTATGTCTTAGATACTCAATATTAATATTATAATAGTTTTAGGGTTTGGCAAAAACCCTAATTGATAGAAAATGTTTAGTATGATTATTTAATAAACGTACTTTAACGAATTAACGTAAAGTGGCAAATGAAATTTCGTGATGTTGTATGTATACTTGACATATAATGATGTTTATGTGAAATAAACGTAAAGTAGGTTAGTGTCGGTCTGCGTGGGAGCACGTTTGTCAAAGATGTGAGTTACGTCACATGAGTTGGTTGTGGTGATGAGATAAACTAATAACGTTTAATCTTTAAAAAAATTATACGTGGAAAATGGACAAGTATTATTTTAATATAAATAAAAATTTACCGGTGGTTACAATATGTCAGAGAACTAACACGGACAATCAAAGGCGAGTAGCAATATGATTCAGCTGCTCGTACTTGGACTCAGAAAACTAAAGAAGGTTGCGGAACTTACTAAAAGCAAAGTTCATGTTGGAACAGCTCCTTGATAGATCTTTGAGCCTTATGGATCGATAGTATTCCAATGTAATCAAAAGCAAACTATATAGAGAGTCTCTTGTAAACTTGTATTTACGCGGAATATAAACACAATAATGAAGAACACAGTTAACTAAAACACTTTGATCCTCTATGGATCTTTTTATTAATCACTATAGATTAAATCTAAATCGTATGTCAAATGCATGACAATGAGTTTCTTTTATACTATAAGAAACCCTAACCTCTCTTACAAGAAAACGTGTAAACCAAAACTATAAAGTATATTACACATCTTGTCCTAAAATAAACTAAATATAATTTTCTAAGAACTTCCAATGCCACGGATTAACTATATCCGCGGAACTTCTATCTTCAGCAGGAACCAGCCCTCAGCAGAAACCACTATTGGTATCAGCAGGAACCTGTCAGTAGGAAGTCATGAGCAGAAACTATCTGTTGTCTTAAATAATTCCTGACAATCCTCCCCTAAACTTGAATTTGACTTGGTTAACTTCAAGTTTCCAGATAGATCTTTGACATAATAAGGAAGAGGATTGAAACTCTAACTTCAGCAACAAAGGGTTAGTAACCAACAGCATCTCTATCAGCAGTAAGATTTTAAATCATTCTTTCTTTGCAACAACAAATGACATAGTGTACATCAATTCATACTGGAGTAGACAAATGTTTAAGTTCAAAAAATATGGTACATTGATAACCATATAATTTTTTAGCAAACCATCAGCTATCAACGGATTTTATATGTCTTTACCTGTAGCCGTTTGCTCAGGACTAGCCAATTCTTTGGTTAAAAACCATGGTGAATCAGTAACCATATATGGTTTTCCACTGCCTTTACCACATGCCATACACAAGTGGGCTAGCAAACTCTTCACTCATAAAGATATGGTGAGTTGAAGACCATACAATTTTTGGTAAATTGTCAACCAAAAACGGATTTGATGATCACACCAGAGTTGTACCCTCATGGTGAATCAACTTTTTCTTGTCTAAAAGACATAGTAAGTTGATTACCATCAAAACCCTGCACAACAAGTTAGTATACAAAAGAATACATTTTTTTTTTTAACTAAAACAAATAAAAAAAGATACAATAACAAAAGAACAGATTACCCAAGTGAAGATTCAATATGAACACCATACTTAGCTGCCAATTCTGGTTTAACAAGAAGACTTCTCCTAATGGTTTTGATCAACTGTTCTGCATGAGTCATATCATTGCCCACCATATCCTTAGGAACAGTCAACTTTACATCAAGCATCTGTTTCAAAACCCCAATGTAAATGGGATATGTAACATCTCCCCACATATACCAAGTCTTGCCAGCCATAGTGAACACCATATGCACATTGGATAGAGGGAAATATTGCCAACTTGCAATATCCCAAGTCTGCTGTCCATTCCACACATTGAATCCTTTGCCAACATAATGTGATGAATCACAAAGCACATATAGATACCCAAGCAAAAACATACCAATACCTTCACCTTCTGGCTTATGTGATCCATAATATTCTGTCACCCATCTATATAAATGGAGAATAACCTGTCTATCCACCATATATAATATTTCACTAAGAAAAGTGAAATGTTTAGTGGAACCATCTTGTCTGTGGATAACATTAATTTGTCCTTGCCCCACTGCAGACTGAATGAGTTCCCATTTGACCAAAGGAGACCACACAACAGGATCCTCATCCTCTTCCCCAACAAATTCAATAAATGAGCTATCTTCAGCGGGTAAGTCAAGAACCTTAGAACCCCTATTTCTCCCTCCACTCTTTTGTCTTGTACCAGGAGTAGAAGAAGGAGAAGAAACAGCTAGAGAAGAAGTCTCTGTATCAGGGGTTTCAGTGTGCTCAACAGAAGGATCAGTAGATTGATTAGTGGCACCATCAGGAGTAACTGACTCTCGTTCATCAGTAGGAATGGGTGTTGGTTCACTAACAAGAATGGACTCATCCACGTCAGCAGTAGCATGTTGTGAGACCTCAGCAAGAATAGATTCCTGAGTATTTTGAGGTTGGGAAGACTCCTCAATAAGCACAGATGGTTCAGGAGGCACAACATCAGTAGAAAAACCTCCAAGGTTATCAGCAGGTGGTTCAACAGCAGAATTAGAAGCAACAGTATCAGGTGGCCAGTCTTGTAATCTGTGGTGAGGCAAAAGGTTGGTCAAAATCAGAAGCCTCTGGATAAACAGGCTTTTCTACATCTGGAGACCTAATTGTCTCTTCAAAACTGCTCACATGCTCATCAGGAGATGATGGTGGTGTGGGACGTCTAGGTGTTGATGGTCTAGGAGATGGTGGTGGCTGGGCATTCATAGCAACTGATGAACTTGCATCAGGAGCAACTAAAGGACCCTTATCAGCATCCACTGGTGCATTGGCACCAGCAGGAACAAGAATAAGTGGTTCTTGTCCACCAACAGCATTGCCCTCAGCCGCAACTACATTACCATCATGCATCATGGCAGGTAACAAAGGCCTATGTACCCTAGTATATTTTGTTTACATTGAAGAAAATAATTTACCATTTAACTTATTAATAGGCATGTGTGTGGGGTCATTGGTCTGAATACCTAAAACAATTTGAAGAAACCTAGGATACATTAGATATTTGTATTTGGTATCATTGATATTTTTAACCATCTCATCAAATATATATTTAGAAAAATTATATGTCATACCCTGAGATAAACACACAATAGCAAAGGCTATAGAAGTTGAGAATTGATCCCAACCTCCTGACTTAGAACTTATGCATTGAAGAAAAGTGTGTACCAAAAATCTCCACTTGGGGCAGAACTTGTTCTTGTACCAGACCTTCTCATCACCTTCATAACCAATGGCATTAAGACACTGAAGAATCTCCTCCTTTGGAACCTCATATTCACCATTTTAATCATCAAGTTGAAGATGAGCCTTAACCATGGACTATGTAACAACACATTCTTCCCCATCTATTGTAGCCACTATTCCGTTGGCTCCCTTAGATCTCTGTAGGAACTCCACTATTTGTACATAATGTTCATCCCCTTTTGCTTTTCCCAAGAAAGCAGTTTTGTGTGATCTCCTTTGAAGTGAAGTTCCGCCATTGAAGTTAAGAGAGAATGAGTTGTGGAATTGAGAAGCTTTGAAATGGTTTTGAGTTTTTAATGAGAGGGAATCAGTTATTTTAGGCGTAGGATACACACGATAGGTTATAAATGGTAATTTCCTAATCGTGGAAGTTATTGGAAAAAATCGTGGAACAAGTTCTTGACCAATTTTGACTTTTATGTTTACCCCAAATAAAACTTAAAACTGACTCCTTCAGCAGCAACCAAAGTCAACCAGCAGGAACTGATGTTCAATCAGCAGCAACCTACGTGTGTTTGACAAAGGTCAACAATTCAACTCATCAGAAGGAAAAGCAAACTATCAGCAGAAACAACCCCTTAGTAGAAATCACTTCTCAGTAGAATATCTTCTTTTGGTCAACTCTTGGTAAATATCTACATCTCTTACCGAATAACATTAAAAGCACATTAACTTCTTTAAAACGAGTTTGACAAGGTTTATAAATAAGGGTAAAAATCCCCAAAACAACCAATCAAGTTATTAATCCCCAATTAACCATCACAACTTCCAATTAGTAGCAACCATGAACCCTAACTACGAGATAATTGATGTTTCATCTGATTCATCTACTAATTTCTCTGATACACCCATTGAACTACCACCTCGTGTGTTCAAGCCACAAAAAGGATGTAGAACCAAGGAACAAGCCCGCAAAAAATAGCACGATGTGAATGCCTCTGCCAAGCCTCCACCAGCTATTCTTCCAGAAGATCTTGCTCACATTCAGCAAGAAAAATTGACAAGGGCATTTTAGAAGGCCCTGGAGGATGCTGCATCAAAGTTTAGGCCAATACCAATGCCTCAAACCACTCAGCCCTCCCAATCCAGTCATGACAGGCCTCCCAAGCAGATTCTAGGCTTGATTTGTCCAAGATTGTGGGAAGGTGTGTCCAAGACAGGTGTGCAGTAGAGCATTCTTGGTTTGATGGATAAGGGCAAAAGGCCCATGGAGTAGTTGTTTAGGCATTTGATGTAATGACATACCCTCTTTTGTAATTCTACAATCATAATAAATAAAGTTGCATATTATCTTTTATGATTGACTTCTTTTCTCCTGATTGTGCTTTGTTTGACTTGAATACCTACAAAATTGTTAGTGCAAACAGAATACAAAACAAACATATACAAAAATTATATAAGGCAAAAAAAATATACAATTAATCCTCACCTTAATCAACAAGCCTCCCCTTAGGCTTATTCCTCCCCTCAAACAGAACAATCAGGGGTTAACCATCCTAATGTCGACTACTAAGTAATTAAACATAGGGCCATCAAAAGGTTTGGTTAAAAGATCAACCACATTTTCATCAGTATGGATTTTTAGCACTTGAATCAGATGTTTTTCATTTGCATCTTTGATAAAATGGTGCCTTATTTCAATGTGCTTAGTTCTTTGACGAAAAACAGGGTTTTTAACAATGCAAATGGTACTTTGGTTATCAATAAAAATTTTAGTGTTCATGAAATTAAATCCATAATCAAGAAGTTCATTTTGAATCCAGAGTACCTGACCACAACAACTGGCAGCAGCAACATACTCTGCTTCATTTGAAGAAGTAGGCACAATGGTCTATTTCTTGCATTGCCAGGAGATCAATCTCATACGCAAAAATTAACACCCACCAGTAGTAGACTTCCTGTCTAGATTAGCACCAGCATAATCACTGTCATTGTATGCCTCTAACACAAATGCAGAATCCCTTGGGTACCAAAGACCCAACCTAGGTTGGCCCTTAAGATACTTAAAGATCTTCTTCAATGCATTCAAATGTGAAGTCAGGGGTGTAACTTGGTGTCTAGAACAAGAACTGACTGCAAACATGATGTATGGCCTTGAAGCTATCAAATACATGAGTTAACCAATCATAGACCTGTAAAGATGAACATTAACAGTAGGATCTAGTTTATTATTGGATTTAGGCTTTGGAGCTTCATATGGTGTTGTTGCAGTCCTAATGTTCCCCATATCAAACTTCTTAAGCATGTCATGAACATACTTTTTTTTACTAATAAAAATCCCATCAGACTGTTGCTTTTCTTGTAGTCCCAAAAAGAATGTCATAGCACTCATTTCAAACTCACTTTTCATAAGTTCTTCAAACTCCCTACAACAGGCCTCCTTAGTGGAGCCAAAAATGATGTCATCCACATAAACTTGAACAAGAATGATATCCCTGGATTTTTTTTTTTTTTTTTGATAAAAAGTGTCTTGTCAGTAGCACCTCTTCTGTAACCATGCTTCAGCAGGAATGAGGAAAGCCTAACATACCAGGATCTAGGTGCTTGATGAAGACCATAAAGTGCTTTCTTGACCCTATATACCAAATCAGGATTATGTGGGTTCACAAAACCCTTTGGCTGTGTCACATAAACTTCTTCTGAAATTTCACCATAGAGAAATGCACTTTTGACATCTATCTGATAAACCATAAATCCCATATATGAGGCAAAGGCTAAGAAAAGTCTAATTGCCTCCACTCTAGCTACTGGAGCAAAGACTTCATCATAGTCAATACCTTCTTCTTGTCTGTGTCCTTGAGCTACTAATCTTGTCTTATTTCTTGCAACAATTCCCCTGGCATCCCTTTTACACTTCAAAATCCATTTAGTCCCAATTGTAAACTTACCTTCAGGCAATGTTGCAAAAATCGTGAATCGGTCCCGAGGCGGTCGGGGGTCGAGTTGCGATTTTTGGCCGATTAATCGGCCGATTTTCTTGACTCGGCCGATTACCTTGGAATTTCCTACAAGTTCCAGGGCCGAGGCCGATTAATCGCCCGCCTCAGCCGATTTTTGCAACACTGCCTTCAGGCAATAACACCAACTCCCATAAATCTTGATTTAGAAATTGTTGCATTTCTTCTTGCATAGCGGCAACCCAATCTGAATTACCAAGAGCTTGAGCTAGGCTGGTTGGTTCAATTTGAGACATAAAGCAAGCAAATAGACAGTGTGGAAATTCCACATGATTGCTTGCCTTGCTCCTTCTCAAAACTCCTGTATTAGGATTACCAAGAATCAAGGACTGTGGATGCATAGTGTTAATCCTCTTAGTGACTTGAGGACTAACATCAACTGAGGTTGGAAGGTGTGTTAGAGTAGGTGCATAATCATCATCATATGAGGAGGAGGTGAATATGCCTGTTTTTGGTTGATGATGAATACTTTCCAACTCAGGACTAGAGGATTGTTCATTAGCAAAATCAGATGGACTTGGAAATCTTGTGAGAATATCATTAAGTAACACTGAGTCAACATATGGGCTATCAGCAGGAACAGAGGTACCAACAGTAGGAACACTACCAGCAGACTGGGTAGTATCAGTAGAAACAACAGTACTTGGGATTGGAACACCATCAGCAGAAACAGAACCACTAGCAGCAGCATCCATGTTCCTGCGGGCTTCAATACCTGCTTGATGCGTGGGAATTGCACCAGGCTTTACCTCTCAAGGGATCTCGAGAAGCTTACAACCCCCACCAGGCAGTGTACCAGATCGTTGTAGTATAGTATAGTGACAAGTACCGGGGGATTGATCATTCAACTCAGGAATAGTGTCGCTAGGATTAGAAAGCCTAAAAATTAAGTCTAGAGGTGAAGGATGATTCTTTTTGTCTTTTTTATATTTTTATAAAAGCAATTAAAAATCTCGTGTTTTGGAAGAGTGGGCAGAATTAGTTGCTAATCAACTAACCCAATAACTAAAGATGCAATCAAAATAAAATGAAAAAAAAATGTAAATAAAGCTAATTAAACTAGTGGTGTGAACAATAAATGGGAAAATTGTGTTTTCTTAGATTTCATTACTCCCTAGATATCTTTTACAGGTTGAAAGTTTGTTACAATTGCGTGGATGATGGGTTATATTCCTTAATACCAATCGTGGGGTGGCATACGTACTTCCCCAACTCTATAAGCTCCTACTTCACTCCTATGTCGAGCCTGCAAGAAGCACCTAACATGGGATCATTAGAATTCGCTCATGCATTAAATACAACCATAAAAACCTAGTACGCGTTGGTTCATGTTTCTTAAGACGTTCAAGCAAGTTACCCTATGGAAGTCTACCAGTTTTCTTAAGCCTAACATCGAAATCATTCAACCGTAACAACTATAAACAAGTAATCAACCCATAATCAACATCTAGGTTTCACTACATCTAAGCAAACACACAAGAGATCTAGCCTAGCATGTTAAAATCAAGACAAGCATAAGATATATTCAAACAACACATAGACATATTCAATGAATTGAAAGGATACTTATCTTAATTGAACATGAAAGGTTTCAAAGGGTAAAAACCCTTGAAAATACTGATAAAATCGTGCTAGGGTTTCTCCAGGTTATCCCTCTAATTGTCCTCCTTTAATGAATGAAAATTACAAAACTATATATAGATTTTCCAACGTGACGGCTTCAAGAAGAAATATCTGACGCCGTCAACTCGCTGCCCATAATAATATCGGATTGCCTAGATCCAGATCTAACGCCGTCAAGAGCAAATTTCTCTAGGCCGTCATGTGTAATGGGACCATGACGGCCTATGGTGACGCCGTCATGCCCCTAGTGTAAAAACTCTCTGGATCGTCATGGACTCTATCAACTTCACCTCTTGTTTTACTCTTGACGCCGTCATGTAGAATCTTTTGACGCCGTCAGGTACTGTTCCCAGCAAGGAAAATTAAGACTTTGCCGTTTTCTTCACTTTTATGCTCCAAAAACGTCCAAAATGCTTCCTTTTCCAGAATTCACTCCAAAAGTACCTCAAATCACAAAAGGAACGATTTAGGGCAATATTTGATCAAATAAATTCAATTTCGGGCTTAAATGACCCCCTAAAAACGGATCATTTTTTGCCTCATCATATACCCTTATACTTGAGATTTGCTTGTCCTCAAGCAAATGCGCTCTTATTCTAATCAAAATACATGTTAGGGGTCATTTAACACTAATATAAAAGTAATTACAACAAATAATAGTTCCACTAAAGACCAAAGACAAGCACAGAGGTCATATACTAGCACCTCACAAATAGTGTTTAGATACTCACATCTCTCGGGTGTAATAAAGTATATATCACAATATGGAAATGGAAAACATCTCTCACTTCCTGTCATAACAAAATCCATTACCATAGGCTTGGGAAAGGATCAAACCTCCACCACATGGCGTAAGCACCTAGGATAAACTATCAAAGAGGTCTTTCAAAAGGTTATAACGTTAGGTATAGGGATATGGAATACACGGTTTTTCACTTAAGCTAATAAATCAAAAATATGGCGTTGCTAAGCCAAGACTAGACTCGACTTAAGCTAATAAATCAAAAATAACAAAAACATAAAACAAACATAAAATGAAACGGGATGGTAGTCCGTATGTTTTTCACTTTTCTTTTTCTTTTTTTTTTCTTTTTTTTCTTAATTTTTTTTTTTTTTTTCATACACTCTTACCCTACCATCCAAAATAATACATCATAGGGAATGAACATTCCCCTTACACTTGAATTTTTACATACTTTACAATAAACTAATCAAATGACTCGAATTAAGATAATCAAAACACTTGGAGTACTTTTAAGATTAACGCACATATGGGGGTAATATATGATGTTCTTCCCCATTACTCTATAACATAATTACTTTACCCATGAGTCTCAATCGTCCCAAAACAATATGTACAAGATATGACTCGACTTAGCAACCATGTAATCAATTAGACAATTAACTATGGGTTTAAACATGTAACAATAATGCACTAAAGATGAGTGCATACAAGGAAGGCTAAGGCGATTTGGTTGCACATTTGGGGTGGATTGTTTAACAAATTCTTCCTTTAAGTAAAGTGCTTAAAGTTAGAAACGAAAAAGATAGGCTCGGAGGGGTGTATTGAGGTATCGTGTACTAAAAATGAGTACATCGCAAAGGTGTGGGAAAAATTAGTTGACTTTACTAGTCAAGTAATTTTGACTTCATTGGTCGTAATTATGATACGGGTTTAAACACAAGGGTTATCCTAATGCGTCTTATCATGTAGTAAATCCTACTACACGAATGTAGTCTCACTAGCAGTCTCGGGATGCATCACTAACGCAAGTTCTGGAATCTAAGTACTAACGGTACACTCATAAGCATATTTTCCTAACAAATCGAAGGGCGAACATCACATATTTGGGGTGGAAAATTTTGAGTGGTATGGTTTTTCGTGCTAGTCATACAACTCCTATCCATGAGACTCTCATTAAGGCTAAATCTTCACTCCTAAATGTTGCAAAAAAATTTAAATTTGGCGCTAAATTTCCCTAACAAGTATTTCTCTTAGTTTTATTGCACACCTACTATTGAACAAACAAACTCAAGTGCAATTGCATTCTCTAAGGTATCATCATTTACCATCCCCTTACACTTAGGCTGAACATTGTCCCCAATGTTCAATAAAAATGATGTAAAAGTAATGAAGGTAAAAGAATGAAACAAATACTCCCCTGATTCGTTTAGTATGGATAATGTGATAACATGGTTAGATCCTCCTCCAAGAAAATGAACGTTGAAAGCCTCCCTCCAGAAATATAAATCATCTTCTTGTCCAATATAACCTGTTAAACCTGAGAAAACAATCATGGCAAACCTCGCGTAAAATCGGCGGCAAACTCTATATATACTAAAATCCTAAAAAGCAAATTAAGATATAATGCTTGTGGAATGAATTTTTGTAGATTCCCGGAGTTTATAAAACTAAAGACTTAACAAAAACTTTAAGACTCTGGTAGAAAAACAAAACTTGCAAAAAAAATTCAGAATTTTACACCTGACGCCATGAGGTTATAATCCTGACGTCGTCAGAGTGTTCTGACAGAAAGCTTATGTTAAGTTTCCAGAAAATTTGTGGAAAAAACTCACGCCTTAATTCCTGGGAATCCTGCAAAACATCATTATGACTCGATACAAGCATTTGACTCAAACAAATACTAATATGCATGTTCGTTTAATATTGTTGTTTTCCATGTCCAATTTCGTTCTTAGAAACAAATTTAGATTTCCCTTACACTGATCTTTTGCGAAATACCTTTTTATGAAGCTAAGACGAAGTTAAACAACAAAGTAAAGCATTTTTACAATTTATTTTGAAACATGAGCCACAAACAATAAAAAATAAAATACAAACATGCATACAGAAATAAATAAAATCAAACAAACAAACAATCAAACAAATAAAACAAATAAAGCGTGGGTTTCCTCCCAAGAAGCGCTTTTCTTTATTTACGAGTCTTGTAGCTAGACTCAAGGTCACAGGCTATTACGTGACCTCGTCGTTGGTCACATTCTCTAGGTCATCCTCCAAATATCTATCGGGATCACTTTCATATTGAAGGTATTTTAGGCCTTCAAATTTAAAGATATCTTCCTGATATTTGGAACCAAGCTTACTGACATCCTTAAAGAACTCACATGATAAGTCAAACGTGTCTTTACATCCTCTCCGAACATCATCATCACATAAAATAAGTTGGGAGCCTAGCTTATCAAGTCCGTCGCAGTCTACTCCTTCAAAATCTTTCATCTTATACGGCGATTGGTATGAGATTCTCCTAATTCCATCTGTGAAAGTCATGATTCCGTTCCGGTCGTCAACCATTAAGTTAGTGATTTCACAAAAGGGCGCCCCGAAAACAACTTGTGATAACCTTGGGTCGATATAATCCTCAATGTTGTCTACAATCGTAAAGTCCATTGTGAATGTCATATTTCCTATGAATACTTGAACTTCATGATCTCTAACGACAGCATTTTCTCCATTATAAATCAATCCCCATCCGCAACTATTGTTGTAATGGAACAAGGACATAACATTCTTGGGCAGGCACACGTCAATGTAAACATTGTAAAAATGCTTGTGACCTATCATACAAGGGATATTGAGGTAATTCGGATCACGTCACTTTATCCTTCCCGACCTTACACCCTGTAATCCATTTGTATTACAATCCAATGATGGTTGGTATTCATACACTTCCTCATTACCCTTACAAAAAATAACTTTCTTGACACCATTAGTGAAAAGTGCACTACCATCGCTCTAATCTAAGGTCACTCCTGTTTCTTTTACAAATGGTTTTCCGAAGACGAGATTAGTTAATGTTGGGTTAATGAAAGAGTCTATGTCATCGATCACGGTTAGATCAATGTTATAGATGAATCCTCCAATCATAACTGGTTCCCTTTCACTATCCTGACGCTGTTGAGTCCTTTACACGTAATTTGTTCAGGAAAGGCTTCGTTGTAAAGGAAGAGAGAGATCGCATTTATAGGGAGGTCAAGATCTACGTAGGTATCAGTTATAAGCTTTTTCCTAGTGGTGCAAGAAATCTTAAAAACTTTGGAATCGCCTTCCTCTATCCTATTTCTATACCCTATAGAAATCTCTACCATGTCTTTTTCTAGTTTCTCCATAATAGAATTATCCAAAAATTCCCAGGTTTTCCTTAGGCCCCTCGGATTCTTCTTTCGACTCTTTCTACTTGCTCGACCCTTGTGTTATGGGATCCTCAGGCAAGTCTATAGGGCTCATAGCCACATAGTGGTCCTTCTTGGGGGCTTCACCTTCAACATCATGACCCCCATTCCTAGTTTGTTGTTGGCTCTGATCGGGTTTAGGAGCAAGTATTGTGGTAATGGTGTTTACGAAGTGGATTGGTCCCGAGGAGTTAACATGGTCCCTCATTTCCTTCACCTTTGGCGACATATGTTTAAAGAGTTTACTAGGGCTCTTTATTTTTACATGGGACGGTGGTTGATTAATGATGGTGACGGATTTTACCTCTTCAGACTGAGTCGATTTACTAGCAATGCGCTCATTGATAGCGTTCAACAAGTTACTAACCTTGTTATTCATATCGGCTTGTTGTTGTCTGAATTGAGTCTCGAGCGCGGAAAGCTGTGTTTCTTGAGAGAGAAAGAACTTTCGCAGTGCTTCTTAATAGCTTTCCTTAGGGGTGTTCTGTGGTGGATAATGCTCGGACCAGGCGAGTGGGGGAGAATCATTGAAGGATACGCTCCGAATCTGCTACCCTCTGAAATTTCGCTTATCCTTTCATGCTTCATAGGCCTCGCCGAAATTTTGAGGCCCTCGATTAGTGGTAGGCCACCTATCCTCTACTTTATCGGCACGTGAGGATGCGAATTCCTTAAAAGCTCATTTGGAAAGTTCCATGCAATTATGAGTTTCATGAGGACCACTACATAATTTGCATGAAGAAGTGATCTTGTTCACTTGGCTTGAAGGTTTAGGAGCTTCGTAGGATTTCATAAGAAACTTGACTCGGTCTTCAAGTTCCATGATCCAACGGTTGGGAGTGCTTGAACTGTTCAAAGGCAAAGATATTGCCTTGACCGTTTTGTTCAAATCACGGGGATCATTCCAACTTTCGTTGTCATAGGGAGCAAGATCTTCTATGAGTTCCCATGATTCTTCCGCACTTAGATCACGTAGCTTGCCACTGGCCGCTTGGTCAATGGTTCGCCTTGTGGAGAGATCGATATGGTCATAGAAAATTTGGACTTGGAGCTAAAGATCTATGCCGTGATGAAGGACTTTTTGGAGTAAGTCCTTGAAACGAGTCCATGCTTCATAGCGAGTATCATCTTGACGTTTTTGGAACATCAAGATGTGATTTCTAAGCTTAGTAGTTCTTCCCGGTGGGAAAAATTGAGCAAGGAAACGAGTGGTGAGATCATCCCAAGAGGTGATGGATCCCGTGGGTAAACGCTTAAGCCATTGACTACCTTGGTCACGTAGAAAGAATTGGAATATACGCAATTGGGTCGTCTCTCGAGTTTTAACATCAAGGTCTATGCAATCAACGATTTTTAGGAAATCCTTGAGATGTTGATTAGGATCTTCGGAACGAAGTACATGGAATGCACATCCACTTTGCACCAACCGGATGGTGTCGGATCGCAAGGGAGACACATTGGCTCCTTGAGTGAGCTCAATGGTGTTTCGATAGCCTTGGTGGCTAGGACGGGAGTACTCTCCTAATGTTCATGGTCTAGGAGGTTGGTTTGGTTGTGGTGGGTTTTGTGGATGGTTTTGTTGTGGTGGGTTGACGGGGTCGAAGAGATTACCACCTTCCATGATGGCGGATGGAAACGGCTACGAACAAAGGAAACAAAGAAAAAGATAGACTAAAGAAGACCTATTAAAATAAAAATAAAAATCTTACTAGAAAGCAATCTAGCAAGTAGACCTAATAAAAAGAAATTTCAACCTAGACAATAACTATTCCCCGGGTTGCGGCACCTAAAACTTGATGTGTGGGATTGCGCCCTCGCAAAAGGTTTTACCTCTCAAGGGATCTTAAAAAGCTTGCAATCCCCACCAAGCAGTGTACCTGACCGTTGTAGTATAGTATAGTGGCGAGTACCGGGGGATTGATCGTTCAACACAAAGAATAGTGTTCGCTAGGGTTAAAACTAGATTAAACTAGGTCTAAAGGTGAGGGATGATTCTTTTTGTATTTTTATATTTTGTGGAAAGCAAGTTAAAATCTCGGGTTTGGAAGAATGGGCGGAATTAGTTGCTAGTCAACTAACCCAAATAACTACAAATGCAATAGAAATAAAATAAAATGACACTAAAGTAAATGTAGAGAAAAACAATAATAAAAGAAAATGTGTTTATTTAGATTTCACTACCCCTAGCTATCTTTTACTAGTTGATTAATTTGTTACAATTGCATAGATGACAGGTTATATTCCTTAATACCATTCGTAGGGCCGTGTACGATCTTCCCTAACTCTATAAGCTTCTAGCTCTTCCTATGTCGAGCCGACTACTAGCTCCTAACATGGGATCCTTAGTAGTTACTTATGCATTAAATATAACCAGTCAATCGTAGTACACATCCGATCATGTTTCTTAAGACGTTCAAGGATGTTACCAATTGGAAGTCTGCCAGTTTTCTTAAGCCTAACATCGAAATCATTCATCCACAACAATTATAAAGAAACAACCAACCAATAATAAATAACTAAGTTTCATTACATCTAAGCAAACATAAAGAAAACCTAGCCTAGCGTGTTAAAGTAAAGACAAGCATTAGATGGAAACAAACAACACATAGACATATTGAATGATTATTGGAAAACTTATCTTCAATTAAACATGGATGAAACAAGGGTTTGGAACCCTTAAAAATAAGGTAAAGATTGTGCTAGGGTTTCTCCAAAGTTCTCCTCCTTTAACAAATGAAAAATAGAGAACTATATATAGATTTTTGAGTCTAACGGCGTCACAGGTAAATCCTGATGCCGTCAACTCGCTGCCATAAAAACTCTCGTATTGCCTAGATCCAAATCTGACGCCGTCATGTGTAACTTGATTCTTGGCCGTCTCTAGAATTTTGTATGTAACGGCCTTGGTGTCGTCGTTGATACGTGGGGATTGCACCCTCGCAACAGGTTTTACCTCTCAAGGGATCTCAAGAAGCTTACAACCCCCACCAGGCAGTGTACATGATCGTTGTTGTATAGTATAGTGACAAGTACCGGGGGATTGATCGTTCAACTCAGGAATAGTGTCGCTAGGATTAGAAAGCCTCCTAAACTATGTCTAGAGGTGAGGGATGATTCTTTTTGTACTTTTATATTTTATAGAGAGCAAGTAAAATCTCAGGTTTTGGAAGAGTGGGCGAAATTAGTTGCTAGCCAACTAACCCAATAAACTAAGATGCAATCAAATTAAAATAACAAAAATGAAAATGAAACTCTCATACTAATGTGGCGGAAACAATAATGAGGAAAGTTGTGTTTACTTAGGTTTCATTACTCTCTAGAAATCTTTTACATGTTGATTAGCTTGTTACAATTGCTTGGATGACGGGTCATATTCCTTAATACTAGTCGTAGGGCCGTGTACAATATTCCCTAACTCTATAGGATCCTACTTCACTCCTATGTCGAGCCGTTAGAAGCTCCTAACATGGGATCATTAGAATTCTCCTACGCATTAAATACAACCAAAAATCGTAATACACCTCCGATCATGTTTCTGAAGACGTTTAAGCAAGTTACCAATGGAAGTCTGCCAGTTTTCTTAAGCCTAACATCGAATACAATCATCCATAACAATTATAAACAAACAATCAACCCATAATTAACATCTAGGTTTCACTACATCTAAGCAAACACAAAAGAAATCTAGCCTAGCATGTTAAATGGAAGACAAGCGTAAGATATAATCAAACAACACATAGACATATTGAATAATTTGAAGGGATACTTATCTTAAATTGAACATGAAAGATTCAAGGGGTTGAAACCCTTGAAAAGCTGATAAAATTCGGACTAGAGTTTATTCCCTCAAAGTTGCACTCTAATGAATGAAATTTGGAAAATTATATATAGATTTTACATTGTGACGGCGTCATGTGTTAGTGACGCCGTCAACTCGCCACCATGATAAAAATCGTATTGCCTAGATCCATTTATGACGCCGTCATGTGTAGTTATGCTCTTGGCCATCACTAGTAATTGGACCATGACGGCCTTGGTGACGCCGTCAGGTCCTATGCTTAAAAACTCTCTAGATCGTCACGTGTATTTTTCACTTTCACCACTTTTGTAACCCTTGACGCAGTCATGTGGAGAGTCTTGACACCGTCAGGTACTGTTCCCAGCAAGGAAAATTGAGACTTTGCCGTTTTCTTCACTTTTATGCTCCAAAAATGTCCAAAATGCTTCCTTTTCCAGATTTCTCTCCAAAAGTACCTAAAATGACAAAAGGAACGATTTAGGGCAATATTTGATCAAATAATATTGAATTCGGGCTTAAATGACCCCTTAAAAGCGGTTTACTTTTCGCCTCATCAGCCGTCACGTGTTAATCCTCCAAAAACATTCTGGCGCGTCACGTGTAACTTGATTATCCACCTATTAGTCAATGAGTGACGGCGTCACATGCAAATCCTGACGCCGTCAGGTACCAAATTCAGCATGATTTGGAGACTTTGTCGTTTTCTTCACTTTTTCGCTCCAAAAATGTCCAAAATGCTTCCTTTTCTAGATTTCTTCTCAAAAGTACCTAAAATGACAAAAGGAACGATTTAGGGCAATATTTGATCAAATAATCTCGACTTTGGGCTTAAATGACCCCCTAAAAGCGGTACACTTTTCGTCTCATCAACAACTTACTATGCAACCCACATGCAACCACTGTTTCCCTTCCTATATAACACTCGTTTGTAACCAAGTTAAGTAGAGATTCACACAAAGAAAATAATACTAAGTATTATGGTTAGAATCCTCCTATCCTAGGAACAACAATGCAAAGCTAGTTGCGACTTGTTGTTTGAGTTATGAGAGAATCTGTCATCAACCTGAGGTAGTTTTTCGTAGGCTATCCCATGTAAATTGTTGATTCATTTCTAATAAGATTTATAAAGTTGCAAAGTACATATGGTGTTATTAGCATGTCTGTGTCGTTCTCAAGTAAACCCAACCTTATCAATGCTTATGTTCATCAATTTTCCTTACTTGCTAAAATTGTTGTTCATATCTTTCATAGTTTGCATGAACGCATGTGCGCAATCGGACCCAACACAAGATGGCCCATTGCATACACAAGACCAAGCTGAAATTGATTTAACACAGTAAAAACTAGTGCAAACTTAAGTGGAGCAGACACAAGAAGTTGAAGTCCAGTGTAGACACAATAACAAGCTGAAATTGATCTAACACAGGAAGAACCAGTGCAGACTCACGTTGAACTGACACAAGAAAAACCAGTGGAGCAAGTGCGTATTCAAAATCAACAAGAAGAGGTCAGATTGAGGAGACCAAGTCAAAGAATATGTTAGCCTCGCTTTTTTATAAAGATAACGTCACACATGTGAATTGGACTAGATTAGTAACATGTAGTACCCACAGGGACTACTATCGTACACTAGGAAAAGTAATGTTGTAATGAGCCTATAAATACCCCTCATGACTCTCCATGAGGGGTGTGAGAAATTGTGTAACCTTCACTTTATCACTAATAAAAACCTTTTTCTTCACCCTCTCTCTACTTTATCTCTCTAAAACCTAACATGGAGTTCATCTATTTTGATCAACCTCGACCTCCCGAATCACATAAAAATCATTACTTTTTAGTCCTACAATTGGCATCAGAGACAAGTTGTGTTGTTTTGATGATTTTTTGCGGTTCGTTGGTGTTAATGAAGCTGTTTTTTACATCATTTTTCAGATCTGGAAATTTTTTTTCCTTATCTTTGGTTATTAACAGTTTTATTAACAAACTTTATGTATCCAAATGGTCAAAACAATTACCTTTTTCATACACAGTTTCAAATATATTGTTTTTTTTTTTCCTTTTGGTCCAAATACATGTATTTGAGTATAATATATTAAAGTGAATGTTTTGTATCAAATACCGTGGTCAACGTGGTCAATAATATTATTCCTGGTCATAGGGGGTCAAATTTATGGTCTTTACACTGGTTTGTATGCTGCTCAAAATAACGAAACCCTCCATCATTTGACCCCCTATGACCAGTGTAAAGACCAAAAAATCAAACACATATCACAATTGATGGACTGGGCTTATATCATTTCCTTCTCGTGGGCTGAAACGAATTATCAAATGATGTGGATCCGGGTGCTGTTTCAAATGTGTTATTTAAATTAGTCAGGATACACTTTTGATAATTATGTGATTAATGTGGTATTTTGGTTCTATACAAATTTCAAGGGGATACATATGTTCATGGCTAGAATTTTTATGTTCAAACAAAAATGACTACGGGGTTTTCGTACGGTATTATTGATTTGACTTTGAAGTGGCATTTCATCAAGTGTACTTATTTATCTCAAAGTCTAGGGGTGGTTGGATGCACGACTTTTGAAGATAACTTGTCTGCGCAAATTAAAAAAATCAATCTTGACAATCTAGTTATTACTGATGTAAGGAGTTACGTTGTAGTGCTCACAGTATAGCTATCACTTAAAGGAGTTACATTGTAGTACTCAGTGTCACACGAAGTAGTGGATTGTTCAAGTGGCGAATATTTCGTGCAACCTCATACTTAAAGGAATTACGTTGTAGTGCTCAGTATAGGTATTAAGTCACATCTATCATACAAGCATTAAGTCACAAGATGGGATGATTACTTCTTTTTCAAGCTGGTCATATCGGACTGTCTCCATATGTGGTCATTACTAGTAGCCGGTGAATTCAAAGGAGGTTCGATTACAGGTTGATTTGAGAGAAAAATATTGAGAGTATATTTTTGCGACATATACACACAAAATGTGCTTCAAAAAACTGTTATGGCTTCTAAATTGCATCAAGTACAAGGTGATTATACGGCATGTACACTACATTATGATGATTCCGATACCTCGCAACCATCAGGAGGGAGAAGAACATGCCAAAAGAAGTAGTGTTTCATCTTCAGCGATTGGATTGACCGAGAGAATTGTGCTTAACATCGTGAATGGAGAAGTAGTGTGTGTACATCAGGGCTTATTACCAACTTGAATGCAATGTTATGTGAGTTATATTGTCATGATGCTCCCTGAACGACAACCATGTGCCTACACTTTTGAATCTACTTTATCCATTGCGTGATGAAAAAAGAGTTGTCGATTCAGGAGGGAGCAGGAAAAAGAATAAAGGCTCACTAGTTAGGAGGGACTAATAACCTAACTAGACCATTACAGTTGAAGTTCAGAGCTACAAAGACCTTTGCAGTCAGTACGCCGAGATCGTCAGAAGAGAGAACTTCAAGTCTGCCTCAGTATCTAGACTACAGAGACTCTGCGCTTCAACAACGTCAACATAGTTTCCTATTGTTGTAATTTACATTGTTTATGTATTTATAGGTCTCATTGTAACCATTCACGTGAAACGATATCTTGGAGGTAGATTGTTAGCCTCGCTTTTTTATAAAGATAATGTCACACATGTGAATTGGACTAGATTAGTAACATGTAGTACCCACAGGGACTACTATCGTACACTAGGCAAAGTAATGTTGTAATGAGCCTATAAATACCCCTCATGACTCTCCATGAAGGGTGTGAGAAATTGTGTAACCTTCACTTTATCATTAATAAAAACCTTTTTCTTCACCCTCTCTCTACTTTATCTCTCTAAAACCTAACATGGAGTTCATCTATTTTGATCAACCTCGACCTCCCGAATCACATAAAAATCATTACTTTTCGGTCCTACAGAATACTTAACAGGAAGTTGGCAAAACATCTTAATGGCTAGGGCAGTACGCCACAGTTTGCTTGAATGTGGATAATGCTTGATGAATGTTAATGTTTATGTGCACATCTTTTGTAATCAATTTAAGTGCACTTTAGTACCATGTGATGGTAAATAGTGAAACAATATCTTGGGTATGTAATATTTGACAATAACTATATAGCACCTTATGTTATTAGTTGATCCAATGACCATCAAACAATAGCCCATTTTATACATCATAAAGGACACTAATTGATGGTCATAGCTAAACTTTTGTTATGAAAGGGAATATGCAATATCTGGAATTGTGCACTTTTAATTTGTGTCTTTTTCATTATGCAGTCTCATTTATAGTATTTTATATTGTACATCAAACCAGTCTGCAGTCTCAGTTAACATACTAAATGTGGAAAATGTTAATATATATATATATATATATATATATATATATATAAACAACAACCAAAATCCACGTGGGATTAAAAATAACGGGGCCAAAAACCTATTCTAGCAACAAATTTTGTTAACATTCCTATTGTAGCAAAATATAACGGGTTGGAAAGTGATTAAGCATTGCTACGTAAAATCCTCCCTGTTATATGGCTAGAATAAGAAGATTATTGAAAGATTTGTATCAAATAGAAAAATTAAAAAATTGTTGCTTGTGGCAAGTTCGATGCCTTTTTAGACATGCTCGTTATTAATTGTATCCATTTAAATATGTAAGAGTTAATGTCATTTTTCGTCCCTGTGGTTTTCCGGGTCAATCACGTTTAGTCCCTGCCATTAAAATTCGTCGGGTTTGGTCCCCATGGTTTACAACCCATACGGGTTTGGTCCCTTGACCAAGGTATCCGTCAGTTGACCGTTAAATCATATTAAAATGTTTATAAAACGGGGGTATTTTTGGTTTTTCACCAATGGCGCGAATTTGGGGGTCTTTATCAATCCCTAACCCATCATATTTCATCCTTATGGTATCAAATCAGAAACACACACACACAATTGTCGATCTAATCAGAAATTGGATGAAACCCTAGTGTAGTAGCACAATGTTGTGTGAGTGGAGGGTGCGTAACAAGGGATCAGCTTCAAATCCATATCATGATTATAGTAAGTAAACACTACCAATTGAATTACTCTGTTTTTAATTCAAATATTAGGTTGTAATGTAAATCGTTATTTTTTGTGTTCAGGTAAGTTTCCAACAGTCCTTTGCTTAAAGATTAACCATGGAGGTGCATTCACAAGCCCTCCTAAGGTACGTTACAAAGGTGGGAAGGTGAATTGGATAGATACAATTGATTCAGAGAGGTTCTCTGTTCTTGAGGTTGCCACAATGATGAAAGAGTTAGGGTATGAAAATGGAAGTTCAGGTATGAACTTTTTTTACAAGTTACCTAACACAGATTTAGATAATGGTTTAAGGAAATTAGAGACTGACAAAGATGTGTTAAAATTGATGACCCATGTATCTAAGTATAAGGTTATTGATTTATATGTTGACCACTGTGTTTCTAAGAATGTAGAACTTGCTTTGGTAGAAAATGTGGTTGATGATAGACAAGATGTATTAGAGAATGCTGATAATGAGGTAGTTGATGATGTAAGTGAGGATGACTGGTTGAGGGATTGCTTAAAAAAGGTTGGAAGGTTGAATAAGAATGTAGGCCAGTGTAGTAGGAATGAAAGCCCAAATGTAGATGTTTGTTCTGAACATGGCTCAGATAGTGAACATGGTTCAGGTAGTGAACATAGGTATACTGACAATGGTTCAGGTAGTCATAATGAATCAAACAGTGATGATAGTGATGATAGTGATTTTGTAGTTGATGAAGAGCAGATGATGAACATTGTAGAAGTTGATATGGCTGAATTTAAGAAGAACATAGACAAAAATTCAAAATGGATAGGATGTGCAGAGAATGTAGAAGAAGTTAATGAGGTGGTTCAGGAGGATGAGGTTGATAATGAAGAGTTATATAGTGGGACTGACTCAGATGATGAAGGTGAGAGGAGAAAAGCATTAAGGAAGGTGGCTAGGATGCATAAGGTTAGTGAGGAGAAAAGCATTTGGAAAGAAAATTTTTTCATTGGTCAACAATTTGCTACTAGCAAACTAATAAAGGAGATGGTTACAAGGGTTGCTGTTGAACAAAGAAGACAGTTGTGGTTAAAAAAGAATGGCAAGGTTAGGGTGAGAGTAGTTTGTAAAGGAAAGACACCAACTTTTACATCTAACATGGACCCTGTGGTTTATAGTGGGCTAGCTGATGGGCCACAAGTAAAGGGTAAGCCCAATAAGTTAAAAACTGCTAATGGATGAAAAATTAGGTCAAAAGGTGTGGCTACAAAAGATTGTGAAGCTCAATGCCCTTGGTTTTTGCAGTGCTCAAAGTTACCAAATGAGGAAACATGGCAAGTGAAAGCTTTTGAGGATGTTCACAAATGTTTACAGTCAAGAATTGTGAAGAAATGCACAGCAAAGTTCTTGTCAACAGAAGTAGAGGCAACCATTAAACCAAATCCAAAAATTCCATTGAATGCTCTTAAAGATCAATTACAGAGAAGACTTGAAATTGGTACGTCAAACCAACAAGTTCAAAGAGCTAAGATGATGGCCAAACAAAAAGTGATTGGTGATTACACTAAGAGTTATGCACAACTGAGAGACTACCTTATTGAGCTACAAAAACAGAATCCTGATACAACTGTTAGGATTGATTTAGAAAGACCACCAAACCCATCAAAGTTCTTGAGAGGAAGTTTAGGAGGGTTTATATATGTTTAGGTGCATTAAAAGAGGGTTTCAAGAAAGGAAAGAGAGATTTGTTGGGGTTGGATGGGTTTTTTTTGTCTGGTCCTTTCCCTGGTCAAGTGTTGACAGCAGTAGGTGTAGATCCTAACAATGGAATTTACCCACTTGCTTATGCAATTCTAGAGGCTGAAACAAAAGATTCTTGGAAATGGTTTCTTGATTGGCTTGGTGATGATCTCAATCTATTCAGCAACTCTAACTTTACCTTTATTATTGACAGGCAAAAGGTATGGTTACTAATTACTTTGTCTAAACTTTATTGTGAACATAGATACTGTCTAAAATTTACTTGTTTTACTCTGTAGGGTCTGATACCTGCAATTGCAGAGACTTTTCCATGTGCTGAACAAATGCACAACTGCAAAAGCAAACCAAGTTGCTTATGTTGTGTGTTGTTTATACCAAGAATGCATGTACACTTTGACTTTCAAAGTCAAAGTCACATTGTTTATACTTTCAACAATGCAGAACTATAACTGCAAATACCAACCAAACGTTTAGTATGGTTAATTGCATTTACTTTTGCATTGACTCTAGTCATTCTTTGTTACTATAAATACACATATACACACAACACACTACACCATAACAATCTGTAAAAAACAACAAAGTTCATCAAAATACTAGTATCAAGAATGAGTTCCAAGCCTCAAGTGATTGACATATCATCGGATTTATCTGAATCAAGTGGTTGGACAAATTACTTTCCACCAATAGCTAATGGTCCAAGCTCAAGTAACAAAAAAGCCAAGGGAAAAATGGTTGAGTCAAGCTCTGATTTCAGCTCATTTAATGATAGTTGGGTGTCTAGCTATCACTCAACATCTGAACAGGACCAATGTGAGTCTAAAAAGGGTACTTTTGACCAAGCTGAGTCCAAGATGGTGATTACAAGCAATCAAGGTGTCTCCCAAAAGGCTATGGGTGCTTTTGCTAGCTATCATGTTAACAATAACCCTGTTGGTGATGTTCCATATGAAGGCAGGGTTCAAGTGATAGGCTTGCCAAATAGGCACACTTGGGAAGTCATTGAGGCACAGAAGTGGAAGAGGATTTACAATCCATCACAAACTGGTACATTAGGGAAAGGGAAAATGGGCTAGGTCATCTATGTAATGCACCTATGTAATGTCTTTAACAATCCTTGTCTAATGCATCTATGTATGCTACAACAAGCTAAATGAAATATGCATCTATGTATGCATTAATGAAATAAAAGTTAAAGACTAATTTGTTTGTCAAGTTGAAATTAATAATTTTCCATTCATTGTGACCTAAAATACAACTTGACCACACAAGAACCAACTGTCTTGACATAACATACATTCTTATGTCTACCAATCTACCCTAGATGATTCACTAGCTGAAGAAGCATATCACTTTAACAATACATAAAAGAAAAACAATCACCAACTGATGATCAACCACTTCTTATTTCTTTTGGCTTCATTAGCTTTTTCAAGTAATTCTCTCTCAAGCCGATTCATTGAATTTAGTAGCCCAGGAATGATTTGAACAACCCTATCACACATAGGAGGATCATACCAATCTACAATCCCACAACTTGCTACCTACAAAGCAAATCACAATATTAGGTCAACTTAGGTCGATTTGGGGGTTTTTTTTTAATCAAAAATTGACTACTTACCCTTTTACTGTAGCAATAAAACCTTCTTCCAGGGTTACTACGTGTCCAAGATGTTTTGATAATGGCTATTGATCCACAACGTTTGCAGCAGACCATTGTTTCTGAGTTTGTGTTTATGTTTTTTAGATTGTGTTGTGTTTGTGTTTGTTCTGTGTTTGTGTTTGTGTTTTAAAAGGGAAAACAAATATAGAGACAAGTATAAAGACTAAATTGCCCCCCACTTATTAGCCAAGTCACAATAATACTTGGTCAACTGACGGATACCTTGGTCAAGGGACCAAACCCGTATGGGTTGTAAACCATGGGGACCAAACCCGACGAATTTCAACGGCAGGGACTAAACGTGATTGACTCGGCAAACCACAGGGACGAAAAATGACATTAACTCAATATGTAATTATATAGAAAAATTGTATGTTATCCCGCTTTTACTACAAAATTTACCAATTGGTGAAGTTTTATAGCAATGTGATTCTTTTGGTTACAAGTAAAGTTTTGCTTTTTATATACGTCCCCGCGATAGCAGCTAAGCGATCGGGGATATGCATCTATAATGCAAACTTACCGGGTCTAAGTCCCGTCCATGTGTATCTTATTTGTGGCTTGCGTGATTTACCTCAACCATGTCGGTTATGACTTATGAGTGCGAGTTACCTTTTTCATCGATCACAAAGAGATAGTAAAAGGGTCATGAAAACATTAGTTTATCTTTAATAAAGAAACTGTCGTTCGTTGAATCTAATTAAACTAACATGAGATTCAATCAAGTATGGTCGGCAAAGACAAAATGACTCTTTTAGAAAGCCGGTCACAACAGTGGGACACAAAAGGGGAAGTGATATATTGGGTTGTTAGGGTGCAGGTGGGCCCACAATTAGATTTTCTTAGTCCAAGTCCTACGTCTCCAACACTTTCATGTTTCATTGTCTTTCAATTATATTTCACGTGTTTAATTTCCTCTGTTTTTATGTGCACCAAAAATATATTGTTATTCTCCACGATAGTAGTTCGATTATATGGGAGATGCAATGTAAAGTAAAATTTATGTTTGTATGTCTTTTTAATTACACTGTTACATGGTTTATTTTTACTATCGATGGACATACATCTTAAACGAAGGCCATAGTTCAAATAAATTCCCCATTCAAGTTATAATTTTAACCGATTACTTCCTCATGCTTACCACATCACGGTCGGTAGAAGTCACTAAAAAGTTGGTTTCCTTCAGAGTTACACTATCATTGACCTGATCTGATTAGTGCCACATGTATGGGCGGCAATTATTGACACCACATAGAACACGACCTTGACACAAACATAAAAAATGATACAGTTAAGGAAAACGGGTTTGGGGAAAAAGCAGGTTGACCCGCCAAATACGTCTAACAAACGGGTCATCTTCGAGTTCGGTAAATGTTAACCAGATCAACATGTTAATCTCTTTAACTATATAAGCTTTTAAAATACAAATACAAATATTGCAAAATTTAAAATGATTAGTTCGAGTTATAAATGTCTAGTAATATAGTGAACAAATAATTTGATTGAGTAATGATTTTGAATTTCATTAAAGTTTTTATGAAAATGCATATTTTCTATGATTTCTTAATTAGAATAAAATTTAGAATTTAAATGAAGCATTTAAAATGTTGAAATTTAAACTAGTTAATTCTATCTAAAAGATCAATTAGAATTCATATTTAACATAGAACCAATTAACAATTCGTAGCCACTTATTTTTTTTATCGAAAAAAAAAATTAAAATTTCACCCTTTTTTTTAAATTAAATATCTCACAAACTGTAAATTGTTACGCGGAAAAAAAATACCATCGCGACGAGAATTAAATTATCTTTCCATAGACATGCATTGTTATATACTTTTGATGAACTTTTTTTTTTTTTTTTTTTTTTTTTTTTTTTTTTCAAAATTTCTGCCCAGAAAAATCATATATGATTCAAATCATATGTGATTCGTTAAAATCAAATCATATTTGATTTTTACGAATCATATATGATTTTTACAAATCGTATATGTTCGTAAGAATCATACGTGATTTTTACGAATCATATATGATTTTTCTGAACGGAAATTAAAAAAAAAAAAAAAAAAAAAAAAAAAAAAAAAAAGTTCTTCGAAATTGTATAACAATGCATATATATAAAAAAATGATTTAATTCTCGTCGCGATGGTACTTTTTTGTAGCTTGAAGATTTACCGTTTGCAAGATTTTTATTTATTTATTTTTTTTTTAAGTGGAAAATAAAAATGGATAGATATGGTTGGTTCATTGGTTCTATGGCAAATATGAGTTCTCTATTGATTTCTTGTTAATTTTATATCATCAACCTACCATTCCCTTTGACTTATTTGGTTAAATGGGTTACGTGGGTCATACACAAATTATATTGGTTAGAGTTAAGTTTCTTGACACGACTAACAAATGAGTCGTGTTTAGGCTGAGGCGATGTTTAAAAACCCTCCAATTTGAAAAGGTCAACTCAAACATGACCTGAAACATATATGCGGTAGGATTTCAAACATGACCTTGCCGCGTCATGTTACAAATATAAGAGTTTTTATATATTAATATTGATTAATATTTTGTATAGATGTTAGTTAGACAGCGAATTTGACTTTTTTTAATTGACATAGTGTTGAAGTTGATGTTGTAAAGTTTGACTATTGATATTATGTTTTAAACATTATGCATGTTTAATAGCACAATGACCATTGAAAGTTGATTTTTCCAAATATCGTTATTTAAATTTTAAAGAAGAATTACATGCATCGTTGTTATATGTAAAATCTCGTGTATTCATTTTCATCTTATTGTAATCGATTAGTCTGTGCCTTTATTTAAATTTTTAAACCCGTGTGCATGCGGATTAAACTTATAAAAAGGAAAAACCATGAGTTGTTATTGAACCAAGATAGTTAAAAAAATATATATAAAAAATAAAAAAATAAATAAAAATTTACTAACATACTTACTAATTCTCACAAAGATGAATAACATGAGTGTTCGTATATATACAATCCAATGTTTTTATTTAAATATCACAGTAACTCGTACTTTTATTCTGAAATTATAAAGAATATCTTAAAAATATAAGGGAGGTATAAAGTGTATTTATTTATTGAATTTATAAAGTGCTTTTATTTTATTTTGAAATTATAAATAATATCTTAAAAATATAAGGGAGGTATAAAGTGTATTTATTTATTGAATTTATAAAGTTTTAAAAAAACATGAAAGTGACAAGTTTACTAAGTCCATATTTTATTTATAAAAGTTAAACTTAATAAATTACTCCTCATTGTTTTAATTTCATTTACAAATTCGACACCCGTGTTTTTATAGATTTGTTTATACTGGATGAAATATCTATGGGTATGACCAGGCCAAAAGATTCGTGTAGAACCAAGTTTTATCATAGAACCAATCAAGCAAAATCTTAGCCATTATTTTTTTTTATCAAAATAAAAAAAATAAACTTTCACTTTTTTTAAAAAAAATTAAGTATCTCGCAAACCGTAAATCGTTACACGAAAAAAATACCATCGCGGCGAGAATTAAATTATCTTTTTATAGATATGCATTGTTATATACTTTTGATGAATTTTTTTTTCGACGAACTTTTTTTTTTCAAAATTTCCGCCTAGACAAATCATATATAATTTGTAAAATCATACGTGATTCGTTAAAATCAAATCATACGTGATTTTTATGAATCATATATGATTTTTACAAATCATATATGATTCGTAAGAATCATATGTGAATTGTAAAAATCAAAAAATATGTGATTTTTACGAATCATATATGATTTTTTTGGTCAGAAATTAAAAAAAAATAAAAAAATCATCGAAAGTATATAACAATGCATATCTATAGAAAGATGATTTAACTCTCGTCGCGATAGTTTTTTTTTTTTTTTTTTTTTTTTTTTTTTTTTTTTTTGTAGCTTGAAGATTTACCGTTTGTAAGATACATTGTTTTAAAAAAGAAGTGAAAAATATAAATAAGTTGCTATATTTGGTTGATAGGTTATATAACATCTATGGTTAAGAGTAGGGCTGAGCAAACGGACCGGATGGACCGGACCGACCGACAAAACTGACCGGACTGGACCGACCACATTCGGTCCGGTCCTCGGTCTAAGCTTTTTTCCAAATTCGGTCCTCGGCCCGGTCGGTCCGGTCCGGTTCGATCCGGACCGACCAAAAACCCAAAAAAAACTTGCCAAATCTTGCCTAATTGGACCGGACCGACCGAAGACCGACCGGACCGGACCGGACCGAGACCGGACTGACCACATTCGGTCCGGTCTCGGTCTATGGTTTTTCCGGTTCTCGGTCTTCGGTCCGGTCCGGTTTTAGGACCGTGATCACCCTTAGTTAAGAGTAAACCATAGTTGGGTAAGAATGAAGTGAGTTGGGAACTAACCACAGTTTGGTTAGAAGTTAACCATGGTTGGGTTAAGAAAGGATATTCCAAAGGATATTCCATTTCTTGGGGAGGAAGGAGAAATGGATGGTTGAGATGTGTTGTAAGAGAATGAATGGTTGAGATGAAGAGTGTGTAAGGAATATAAGGTATGAGTTGGATTGTGTAAGAGTAAAGAGATGTGTGTAAGGGAATATGTAAGTGTGGGATGTGATGGGGAGCCTAATGTGTATAGAGAGTAAGATGGTTGTGAGTAGTGTGTGTATTTTGAAAATAAAAGTGTTGGGGAAGTGATGTGTGTAAGGTTATAAGGAATATGTAAGAAGTGTAAGGGTGTGATAAGATGGGGAGCCTTGTGTGTGTAGAGAATGGGATGGTTGTGAGTAGTGTGTGTATTTTGAAAATAAAGTGGTTGGATGTGTAAGGAATATGTTGGTTGGATATGATGTGTGTAAGAATGAGATGTATGTGTAAGGAATGTGTAAGATTAAAGTGATGGGGAGCCTTGTGTGTGTGAAGAGAGGTATGTGAGTGAAGTATGTGTATTTTGAATGTAAAGGTGTGTGTAGAAAAAGTTGTATGTGTGTATAAGGAAGTGTATGTATGGGTGTATGAGAAATGTGTATGGGAAATGTATAAAGTGAGGGGAATCTTGTGTGGGAATTTGTGAAGGGACAAGAGTACACTTTTGTAAGGAGTGTAAAGGAATATGTAAGAGGTTTTTGGGAAGGATTGTGGAGGTTCGGTAATTTGTCTTTTGTGAAAATGAGTTTAGGAAGGTAATTAAGAAAAAGATTAAGAGATAATCTAATTGTCATTAAGAAGAAGGTTTAGACAATTAAGATTATGAGTTGACAAAATCATATGTTACTTATAATTCCATGCAACACAACGTCGAGAATCCATAGTTTCATAACTCGTGACTTTCCACGACTCGACGTACTCAACTAACACTTTGATACAAACAAGTTAAGTGATTTGCCTTGATGTAAAGCATAACCCAAGTGGGAAAGGATGCGTTTACGCAAAATGACCTTTGACTTAGTTTGACCAATAAGGGAGTAGACCCGTTACGTGATTAGAGAAGACGTAAGCACGGGATATGAGCATATGGATGCTTTCACATGATGTTATGTGAAATATATAAGCTCCCTAAGTTTAGAAAAGCCTTGGCTAGAGGCAAGAGTTAGAAAACATGAGTTGGTGTTATCCCGTAAATGGGTGTTTCAAAAGTTGGATATCTCTAATCCCAAAACTCGTTTTGAGTCTTCTCAATTAAGCACATAGCATATTCATACCTGTATTGAAAGATCCACATTTGTCGGGTAAGGGGAAAGCCGACTTTCAAAATTTGTCCCGATCCATACAAAGGCCTGGCGCGTCAGCCACGTGTTGACGCGTGGGTGACGCGTCAGGAACAGGTGTGGAGATCGGGGAATTTTGGCTACCGTTTGTTATTTTATGTCCTTCGAAGGTTTATTTGTCATCATTAAAACATTAGGAGATCTTGACAATGTTTCCTCAACAATATCCCCTTTTTGATGATAACAAATAAAAACCGAAAGCAAATAAAATTACAAAATGTAGCAAAGACAAAGCGCGCCTTTGTTGTAGCTTGCGTCTTGACCATGCCTTGTAATTTAGTGAAGTCTTTGTTTATTTAACTTGAATAGGTCTTCACGCTCTTGCTTTCTTTCTCCCCCTTTTGTCGAATCAAAAAGGCGGGACTTCCATTTGAAATGGGAAAGTAGCTTGTTTCATTGCACCCGATCGTGTTCCCCCTAGATCGTTGCTCCCCCTTGTTTCAAGGCGGGGATCCATTGGTCAAGAGCCTCACTTTTGCGGTGGCCTAACTACATAAAAACATACATGCAACCAACAAGAAATCCTCACATGTGAAAGTCCAAAATGTGTTAGATGACCAACAAGAAATCTTCAAGGTGAGATGTGATATATATCCAATCACTTTTAAGTGCATATGTGCATAGACTTAATTTGTAACATCTACACAAGTTACTACCTAGTAACAAGACATGGCATAAGTGAGTGAATAACACCGTGTATTACCTTCTCCCTAGATTAATTCAATCTTGCAAAAAAAATACTTATATGATATAAAGGTGATGTTAAGAACGTTTTAGGCTTGACTAGGATGAACAATAACAAAGAACAATATAATGCACAGCGGAATAATAAGAACAATCTTTGTTATTACCTAACAAGGTTTCATCATCATTTTTATACAATGATTACTACAAGCCCCAATCTTACCTTATCAATGGTAAGATGGTTATATCAACAGGATCATACCAATGATCATGGGGCTAGAACATATCACACAAATAACCTGGATGTATTCCCCTAACGCCAGGTTCCCACACACACGTTTACTGGTGTACATTGTGGAACTTGAATTACAAAAACCTGTACCCTATGTCTCTTTATATAATAGAGACATTAGGGTTTACAAAATACTACAAAGGACTATTATGCAAAAACTTCTTTGTATAGCAAGTCCTTATCTTTTGCATTCTTCACTTTGTCTTCTTTAGTCCTTCATCTTTCACGTGTTTTGTCTTATCAACTCAAGTATAATTCCCAACAATCTTCCCCTAGTTGATAATGACAAAACCAAGTAAGCACGAACTTCCCCTAAAGTTAATAAGTCATGAAAGATAACGAACTTCCCCGTAAACCATGATATATCACCAAGGCTCTTCAAGTTGCAGCTTCTATGTATATCTTCTTCCCCTTTTTGTCATCATCAAATAGGGGACAAATGTAAGCAACCTTGATCTTCACAACCACGAATAAATATTACACATCCAATTCATCTTTCCAATGTTTCAAATTCGCCCACCATTAAGTTTTCCGCATCTATAAATGGACTTGAAATAGTAGAAATCCAAACCATCAGTAATAATAACAACTAGCAGTAGCAAATACCTTCACCTCGATGTAGCATATAAATGGTTAAACATTTAAACATTAAGCTTCCCCTGAAACCCATATGTTAACCATTTCTTGAATGTAGACTCTATGCAATGATTACTGATGAAGAAAACTAAGTATTACCAACTTGATGCAAAAGTAGAACAATCCAAACTCATGTCTTAAATATAACTTCAAACGTATACCCAAAACGATGTATAGGGAGACCGCAATCTCTTGACAATAATCACTGAGCACAATAACGTAACTCCTTCAAGTGTTTGTCAATTCGTAGATATAATAAGAACACTAACCCGAATAATTCCACTTCAACGTAAAATAGGTGATAAAAACTTTTCTTCGTAATCAATTGACCAATAAGAACGAGCCATGAATCTTTTAAAAACCGAAGCCAAATCCAAAAACCCTTCTGTGTGTGTTAACTCCATGTGTGTGTATTCCTGACTTATCCAAAAACAATATCTACCCACATCTGTGTCCAATACTAACCAATAACAGTACAAAAATCTCTTCATCGAACAATACCATTTGTTTAATTTGAGCAGTAGTAAATCAGACACGCATCAGTGGAAATAATATAACGAGCAGTGGTAAATTTGGACTACCAGTGGAAAAGAATTAGCAGCAGTATAAACAATAACGCTAGCAACTTAATTTGCTATAACTTCATCATTATACACGCCCAGTTATATCAGTCTCACCTTGAATAGATTTATTCCCAAGTGAATAAATTGAGAAGGAAGAGCAATAACCATAATCGACTATGACCTCAACCAATCAACAATTAAAGATATACCATATATGTAATCACCAACCCATTTGATTGATACCAGGCCCATGTGATTAACTTGCACGATAAGAACCAATCACTGCACTGCTTGACTTGAAACGTCAGACCAGCTCTATGTTTTATGACTATCCATCATATGCAATTAATACGAGGTAATTAATTAACCATGTCTGTCACACCTCGTTGCAAAAGATTACAAATCTCAATAAATTGCATCACTTTTCTACCGACCCATGTGAAGTATGTTGTACTAAGTGAATGAATAATACACCATAGACCCCACGTCTTGAATAATATATCCAGCAAACCAGTAGAATTAAAACACGAATTTACTTGCTCCAATACCCTCGACAATAAAAGTTGAATGAAACTGATGTCAAACTGAATGGGAAAAGTGAGCCAAATCCAAGCAGATTTATTATAAGCTTGGCAGTGGAAACGATCTAAGCGCAGCAGTGGTAATGAAGAGCGAGCAGTGGTAATCGTGAAACGGAGCAGTGGAAAAATCAAGCTTAGCAGTGGAAACATAGAACGATCAGTGGAAACTATATACATGAGCAGTGGAAATGAGAACGCGACAGTACGAACTTGTAGCAGTGTAAACGTATAAGAACCAGTACCTTGGAAGAACCAGTAACTCCAAGAAAATCAATCTTCTTGTAATCGTAATCTTATGCAAAGTAGAGTTATAGTCTTACTCCAACTTTAGTAGCTATACTTCCACAAAGCATACCACTATTATTTTGTTCCAGTAACCTCACAAATATACTTACTCCTATCAAACAATTATGACAAGTAACCTTAGTCTTTACTCACCAAAGAAGTACAGTTACTCATTAACATAAGAAGTAATATAATCATGCTCATGATCAGTAACGTCACTCCTAATCCAGTAACATGTCTGCTCCAGTAACCAACAACGCTTCTTCCTTAAGCCATATCCTTGCTCAAACAAATCAGTCAACGATCAAGTAATAATGAAGCACCAAAAACCCTTAACAGCGTTTTAGGGTTTTAATCACAGTTTATAAATCCTTAGGGTTTTATTGTAGTGACCAGATAAGTAAACCCTTAATCGAATACACCCAAGCATTAACCAATAATCATAGGAAACTTAAGGGCAAACATCAGATCAATCATAAAAGCATTGAAGAACAAACCCTAAATGGCTAGGGTTTCAAAACCCTAAAAATTCAACTTACCAAAAACTGTTTCAGCAGCAGATTTCGACACCCTATATCATACGCATAAAAAGTCAAATTATAGATCCCTCCAGTGCAAAGTTAGCTTGATATACTGAGAATCTTCAGTAAAAATTTAAGCCCGATCCAACGGTTAACGAAGGAGATATCGCGCCTTGAAAACTGGCCTGAAGTGAGTTACGAAAATTGAACCAAATTCGAATTTTTACCTTTTCTTCGAAAACCTTGTAGATCCTAGATCACGAGCCCCCTGGTCTCTGATGCCACTTGTTAAGAACATTTTAGGCTTGACTAGGATGAACAATAACAAAGAACAATAGAATGCACAACGGACTAATAAGAACAATCTTTGTTATTGCCTAACAAGGTTTCATCATCATCTTTATACAATGATTACTACAAGCCGCAATCTTACCTGATCAATGGTAAGACGGTTATATCAACAAGATCAAACTAATGATCTTGGGGCTAAAACATATCACACAAATAACCTGGACGTATTCCCCTAATGTCAGGTTCCCACACACACATTTACTGGTTTACATTGTTGAACTTGAATTACAAAAACCTGTACCCTATGTCTCTTTATATAATAGAGACATTAGGGTTTACAAAATACTACAAAGGACTATAATGCAAAAACTTCTTTGTAAATCAAGTCCTTATCTTTTGCATTCTTCACTTTGTATTCTTTAGTCCTTCATCTTTCACATGTTTTGTCTTATCAACTCAAGTATAATTCCCAACAGGTGACCTCAAAGACTACAACATTTCCTACTTCTTCGGAGTTATATTATTCTTAACCCATACAATACTTTTCACATAATTCCTTAGCACATTGTTTAACCAAAATTTAAGTGTTTTGAAAAGATCAAGCAAGCATAGTCTTTCTAAAGACTCTAAGTAACGCAACATCCTATGTTCCATATCAACCATGAATAATCATTTCTATGACTCAAATTATGCAATTGGGATTTTGGGAAATGTCATGAAAAATCCTAAATATTCCTAAATTGGGACCTAAGGATTCATTCATTCATCTCTCCTACTACTTGTTTTATTGGATTTCCCTTAGCTTTCTTAATTGTCTTAGAAGTTCCTTCTTCTATGACATGGACCTCTATTGAAGGAAACCCATCATGGTATTGAGCTACTTGTTCATCCATGACATCATCAACCTCCACGGATGATGATTTTGTCGCCGATAAACTCTCATAAAAATTCGCGTTGAGAGATTCCTCAACAATCATTATTTCCTTATTAAGCACCATGCATACCTTACTAGTTTTGAGAGTATCCTAAAAACACACTTTTGTAAAACTTTGTGTCGAACTTAGTCATATAATCCTTTGTCTTAAGTATGAAGCATTTACCCTTAAATTTCCTAAGGTACTCTAGTGATTGTTTCCTACTTTTAAGGATTTTATAGGATGTTTTGGTTAAATACTTTCCTATGGTAAAGTGTAACACGTGGTATCTAAGGCATGACACCGAAACCTTTGCGAAAATGGATTGCTTGGCTAAATGCATGATACATCTCTTATGACTTCTTGTTCTTCCTTTGAACAACCTCATGGGTTTGAGAAGAACTAGTGTCCGATAAGTTATGTGAGATTCGATGTTGTTTACAAAATTCCCAAATTGCACCCTATGTTAAAATCTAATACCATGATTAGCTTGAATCGAAGCTCAAATAGGTTTTTCTAATCTTTTTCCTAAGATCCTAAACTTGTCTAGGGCATCTTCCTTAGCACCTAGAAATCGAGTCCATATATAATGTGAATAGTCATCAATTGTCATTAAAGTGTAGAAGTTGCCTCTGTAACTTTGAATATGTGATGAACCAAAGAAATCAATATGAAGTAACTCAAAGACTCTATTGGTCGAAATGGTGTTACTAATCCTATTGCTTGCAAGACCTTGTTTGTCTAAGTAGTACGTAAATGCGCACCTAGTGTTTAATTAAATGTGATACTTTAAAGTTGTGAGCACATGATCTACTATCATTAACAAATATGCAAGCAATAAGCATATTAGCAATATGCACGAAATCAACTAGCATCATGACAAGTGGGCATATAAGCAAATAGCATCAATGCATATTTTCATGCAAATACGACTTTCATATCGACATTCAAACACTATGAAAAGTAAGCATATAATCACATATCATCCATGAACCCACAATCAATCTCATTTCTATGGCCACTTAATCATGTGAACATATGTGAGCAAATTTCATGTTGTCACTTTGTTGATTAAGACCATATAGTTATTAGCAACATAATCATGCATATAACTTATTTGTATATGTTATAAAGATTTCCCTTTAAGATCTTACATATACATATTAAGTAATTAAGCAAGCTACACATGATGAATTGATGTGAAAACTACAATCATCCAACCGGTTTATCTTAATTTATCGTGAAGTTAAACTAAGATTTAAGATGATATTATTTATATATGTCGCACATAAGTTAGTTTACATTCCTAGGTTTAATTACTTAAGTTAACAAGTATGTTCATATGGTCACATACAAACAACACAAAATGGCATATAATGTGCTACAACAAGTAAGTCATGTATATCCTATGTTTTCAAGTTGTGACACAATTAAGCTGACAACCATCAAATAAGTTCACATAGCATTTTTGACAAATAACATATAATGAACTTAAAGATTCATAAGCATAAAGGAAGACTTATCTTGATTATAATGGATGATTTTTGTTTCATGACAATGAGATAAAGATCCACCATTAATGCTTGTACTACCGATGACCTTTCGACAAAGGTTACTTAGGCACACTAAAATAATCTTCTACTACAATCATGTGCTTGGAGAAACCACTTTCCACGATCTAATAGATTGGTTCAAGATTATACCTAACACACATATAACTTAAAAACTTGGTCCCCATGGTTGTTGGGTCCATTGTTGTTAGCATAAGGCACTCTCAAGTTGAACATCCTTGGGTCATGAAGCAAGACACTTAGTGTTTCGAAACCATAGTTTGAAAACATAGACCCAGGGTTGTTTAAAGAATTACTTTGGTTTTGAAATCTTGGTCCAAAGTTTTGATGATTGTGTTGTCTAAAAAATCTTTGGTTTGGGTAGGAGTTTTCTCTCCTTTGGTAAGAATTATATTCACAATATGAAGATCTTTGATTTTTGTAGAAGTTTCTTCTTGACGATGATTGATTCTTTCGATAGGAAGGTCTTTGGCTATATGACGGTTTCATATTTGGTGTGGGCAAGATAGGTTTATGGTCGACTTGAGCTTGTGTGTATCAATGTCCATTACGTGAAACCGGGTTGTAAAATTGTTTTGTGGTTTCACTTCTTGTAACGGGTGTTTGAGTACCTCAAGTATTTGCAAAAGGAGCTTGAGGAACAATTGGTTTAACAAGAACATTAGACAAAACATTTGGTTTTTCATTTTTTCCTTCTTTTACAAACATTATTGGTTTGCTTAAACTTACGGAAGTGGTTTTCTCAATTTTTGAAAATCCAAGACCTTCCTTATCTTGGGATAATTTTTGTTGACTTAACATATCATCCAAATCATTGCTACTTTTCTTAAATTTAGAAAAACTTAATGACTCTTTTTGAAGTTTGGATACTTTGTCATTCAAAGAGTTAACCTCATGTACAAGTTTTTCACAACTTGTGCAAGGTTCAACCACCTCTTGGCGTTGAGTAAGTCTCATTACTTCTCGTTCAAGTTCAAAAACCTTGTTATTAAGAGAGTGTTTCTCCTCAACAAGTTTATCAATAGTTTTAAAAAATTCCTCATTCTCTTTTTGCAAATTACAAATATTTAAATCTTTATTAGAAATAGAAGAGTTCAGAGATACCTCTTGAGTTTCAAACGCCATGAGACACGTTGCATTCTTTTCCGAATGATCCCCATCTTCACTATCACTCCAAGCTCCGCCAACGAATGCCCTATTTTGTTTGGGTTTTAGACATTCACTTATAAAGTTATTCTTGTCTCCACAATTGTAGCACTCGCGTTCGCGCCATGAGCTTCCACCACCTTTATTTCCAACCTTTCTACCATTACTATCACCTTGGTTACCAAACCGATTACCGTGACTAGGATTACCTTCTCGTCTAAAGAACTTTCTAAAGTTCCTTTCCATAAGGTTGAGCTCTTCATCGTCTTCATCACTTCCTTCATCATTATCATCACTAGTTTGTTCCCTAGTGACTTTAGCTTTAAGGGCTAGTGACTTAACCTCTTTCTTCTTTTCTTTAGAAATGACCTTGTCATTTTCTAAAATCATTTCATACACTTTGAGGTTACCAATTAGCTCGCCAAGAGGAAGTTCCACCAAGTTCTTGGCTTCTTGAATAGCCGTCACCTTTGGCCTCCACTTAACCGGAAGAGCTCGAAGAAATTTTCTTACATTGTTCTTATTATAGAAGCAAGGATCTAGAGTCGTGAGGCTTGTGATAATAGCATTGAACCGTGTGTAACCATTGTCAATGGTTTCATCATCCGAGATCGAAAACTTCTCATATTGTTGGATGAGCAAGTCAATCTTGCAATCCTTAACTTGTGAATTGCCTTGATGAGTAATGATGAGTGAGTGCCAAATCTCCTTGGCGGTCTTTGAAACAGGGACTCTCTCGAACTCCCTTCGAGGTAGAGCATTATAGATCAACATCTTTGCTTCATCATTTTTGCCAAGTTTCCTCCTCTTTTCATCTTTTAGATCAAAATGTGGCTTTTCCACCAACAACTTTGTTTCGAGATCTTTCACCATAAACACAAAGTTGCCATTTTGGATGATTTCCAACAAATCAAGATCTTTGGACCTAACATAGGTCTCAAATCGGGTTTTCCAAAAACAACACCCATTGGTTTCTAGCAAAGGTGGTCTTTGCATAGAGCACCCCTCAACAAAGTTCTCTTGAGCCATGAATCTATATTCAACTTTACCGAAAATCTTTGTTAGGATTTTAGATTTTTGGAAAATAAGTTTTTGACTTAAAATGACTTCTCGGGAAGGTTTTAACGCTTAAAAACTTGAGTATTCCACTCTGGTACCAATTGTAGAACCGTAGAGGGGGGTGAATACGGTCTTTTCGGCTTCTTCAAATTTTATTAACTTTAAGCCTCAAAGATCACCAAGAGGTTATACAACAATAATCACAACCACAAACACAAAGAAAGTATATAAAGCATGTAAAGAGACACCACGATATATAGTGGTTCGGGATGGGGGGTTTATACCATCCGTATGTACAGTTGCGAATCCACAACACTGATACTATTATTATAGAATAATCCTTTTGGTTGATTGCAAACCGTTACAATTCACTCTACCGATATTCACCAATATCGATGCTTACAAAGAAGGAGTTACTCCCACGGTATTCCGCCCTCAGAAACCACCATAAAGAATCTCGTGATTCGACTTACACAAGGTCACAAAGATCACAACCAAAACTTCCACCCGGAAGTATCAAACCCCAACTAGATCCCCAATGATCTAGGCTTGGCACCAAGAAGACTTCCCTTACAAATAATTGAATGAATGAATAAGTGTTTGTTCAACCAAGCCCTAACCTAACCTAGAGACTCGATTGTAATAGAAAGGGTATAAGAAGAAGACCCTCGACACAATCACAATAGTGGATTAGGTTCTTGTGATTCTTCCCTTGCAAGAGAGGTGTTATTTCAGAGATGATAAGTGATAGATTAACAACACAAGATGTAGACTTAGAGGGTAGAGAGAAAAGAAATTAGAGAGAAATAATGTTTGGCAAGAGCTGAGGAATACAAGAGCTAAGAGTGGATATTTATAGGCCAAAATCCTAAAGTGGAAATGATATTCCGAGACTGGCGCGTCACCTGGTGCGTCGACGCGCGGGTGACGCGCCAGAATTCCTGAACTATTTTTCTTGGGATTTTGGTCTTTTAAATATCCAACCTTGCTAAACCCCCAATTGTACTTTACACATTGAGCTTAACATTATTCATCCTCAAGGTCAACCAACTGAAATAGCCATTTGATGAAAAATCATTTTCTGAAGTGTTTAAGTGAAAACCATTTATCAAATAAAGAAAGAGGGAATACTTGGATAAGGGTAGTTTGGGTATTCCTCACACGGCATAGATAAGAGAGAAAATATATGCCATGGAATATTCCTCTATTAGGAAGAGTGTGAGAGGTTAAGTTAAGAAGTAACCATGGTTAGGTTTAGAAAGAAGTGTATAGAGATTAAACCATGGTTAGGTTAAAGGGTGTATCCAAGGGAATGTTCCATCCTTGGTGTTGTTAAGAGTTAACCATAGTTGGGTAAGAATGAAGTGAGTTGGGAACTAACCATAGTTTGGTTAGAAGTGAACCATGGTTGGGTTAAGAATGATATTCCAAAGGATATTCTATTTCTTGGGGAGGAAGGAGAAATGGATGGTTGAGATGTGTTGTAAGAGAATGAATAGTTGAGATGAAGAGTGTGTAAGGAATATAAGGTATGAGTTAGATTGTGTAAGAGTGAAGAGATGTGTGTAAGGGAATATGTAAGTGTGGGATGTGATGGGGATCCTAGTATGTGTAGAGAGTAAGATGGTTGTGAGTAGTGTGTGTATTTTGAAAATAAAGTTGTTCGATGTGTAAGGTATATGTTGGTTGGATATGATGTGTGTAAGAATGAGTTGTATGTGTAAGGAATGTGCACAATTGAAGTGATGGGGAGCCTTGTGTGTGTGAAGAGAGGTATGTGAGTGAAGTGTGTGTATTTTGAATGTAAAAGTTAGTGTAGAAAAAGGTGTATGTGTGTATAGGGAAGTGTATGTATGGGTGTATGAGAAATGTATAAAGTGAGGGGAATCTTTTGTGGGAGTTTGTGAAGGGACAAGAGTACACTTTTGTAAGGAGTGTAAGGGAATATGTAAGAGGTTGTTGGGAAAGGATTTTTGGGAAGGATTGTGAGAGGTTTGGTAATTTTTTCTTTTGTGAAAATGAGATTCGGAAGGTAATTAAGAAAAAGATTAAGATATAATCTAATTGTCATTAAGAAGAAGGTTTAGACAATTAAGATTACGAGTTGACAAAATCATAGGTTACTTATAATTCCAAGTAACACAACGTCGAGAATCCATAGTTTCATAACTCGTGACTTTCCACGACTCGACATACTCAACTAACACCTTGATACAAACAAGTTAAGTGCTTTGCCTTGATGTAAAGCATAACCCAAGTGGGAAAGGATGCGTTTATGCATAGTGACCTTTGACTTAGTTTGATCAATAAGGGAGTAGACCGGTTACGTGATTAGAGAAGACGTAAGCACGGGATATGAACATATGGATGCTTTCACGTGATGTTACGTAAAATATATAAGCTCTATAAGTTTAGAAAATCCTTGGCTAGAGGCAAGAGTTAGAAAACATGAGTTGGTGTTATCCCGTAAATGGGTGTTTCAAAAGTTGGATTTCTCTAATCCCAAAACTCATTTCGAGTGTTCTCAATTAAGCACATAGCATATTCATACCTGCATATTCAAAATTTGTCCCGATCCATAATGAGGCCTGGCGCGTCAGCCACGCGTAGGTATGCTGAGGGCTTAACAACAGTATCCCATCTTGCCCCCACCCTATATACATTGAGTCAAGATAAATAGGCCAAAAACCATTCTGAAAGTAAGTGCTAGTAGGTCTGTAAAATGGTCTTGCAACATCTCTTTAACAACCGGCTGGAAAAGGTCTACTAGCAGAAACTGGCTTACCAGCAGGAACTGAATTATCAACAGAAACTGATTTATCAACTGGATTGGGTCTGTTGGTTTTTACATGTGCTTGTGGAACATATGGGGGAATAGCAGTAACATTGGTCCACATTGGTCTAGGTCTCTTTTGGTCAGCACACACACCCATTCTTTTCTCATGATAATTACAGTCTTTAATAAGATGAGACTTACTACCACACAAAACAAGATTTCTTTTTCAAAGATTTGTACTTAATGAGATTGCTCTTATTACACACAAAATTATCAAAAGAATCTGTCTTAGAATTGGAGTCATTAGTAGCTACTCTTGATGATAAGTCATATGTCTTAGGTGTGTCTGACTTGTCACTTGAATCACATGAGGCATAGTCAGTGGACTTAAGGTCTGAGGACTTGTCACTGTTAGAACAAGAGACAGATTCCTTTGTTTTACAATCAGGGTCTGGCAAGTCACTTGACTTTTTGCCATATAAATGGTGTGATCCATCAAAGTCTGTGGTAGTGGTGGTGGGCATATGTTCTCCTCTAATAGGTCCTGGAACAGCATGCATTTCTCCTTTTTTTAAGACTTTTTTATAGCTTACAGGTTCAGGGTTAAACATACTTTTCTTCACAGAATTATTGATTACCTCTGCACCTACATATTTCTTAAAACCTAAGCCTAGCTCAGATGTTACAGACTGACTACTATAGAGCAAGCTAGCTAACTTGTCACCAGAAATTAGCCATTCTTTATGCCTAGCCACTTCCTTATCAAACTTATCTTGCAAAACTTGTTTCTCTAAATCTACTTTTGCTTTTTCTTTCTCAGAAAACTTTAACTCATTACTAGTAATCTCTAAATCTCTTTTTAACACCCTAATTTTCTCTTCATATGCTAACTGATTCTTTTGTTACCAAACCTTTTGTTGCTCTAATGTTCTAACTGCTTCTTTATAGGCTTGGACCTGAATATAGCATTCTTTATATTGTAGTTCTAATTCATCATAAGATTTTTTAAGTTCAGTATATTTTCTATCACAACTAAAAATACAACTTTGTACCTGAGATGTGATGCCCATGAAAGCAAATTCTTCAGCATCACCTATAGAACAAGCTTCCTTGCTCATTTTCTTGGATTCAGCCTTTCCTCCATACCTTGCTTTGATTGCGTTCCATATATCCATTGCATCATCCATATAATGGAAATCTGCTATATGATCAGCAAGAATAGATTGAAGCAAAGTAGTTCTTGCTTTTGATTCCCTGTGAACTTCCATGTGTTCATTTGCAGTCGTTGGAGGGAGAATAACGACTTTTCCATCGCGATCTCTTCCAAGCCTTTTCGGGCTGTTGCCATTTTGAATCACCTTCCAGATATTCAAATCATTTTTCGTGATCTAGTGATCTATCTTCCTAGCACAGACCTCGTACTCATCATTCATCAAATAAGGAAACATTGCATCATCCCTTTCATTGTCAGATGCTGCCATTTTTTTTATTTAATTTTAATTTGAACAGCAACATAATCGATCAGCAGGAATGAGTAAAATCAGCGGTAACGAGTAGCAGCAGGAATAGTATGTGATGGCAGTAGAAACAGAACGATCAGCAGAATTGATCAGCAGGAACCAAAAGGCATCAGCAGAAACGAAAATAGCAGCAATAACCGTCAACAGAACCAATCAAAGTCGTGTCATCATCAAACCATATGAGTATAACAGCGATCAAATTCTTCAAAGTATAAAGACAACACTTCTAAAGTGTCGCTAAAACCCTAAAATCATCAATAGTCGATCATACACATTCACAACTGCTTTCTTTCAAGAATTTTAGACACCAATCAATGTATATCCAACTTCTATAATGATTTAACGCAAGTAAACACGAGTTCCAAGCAGTTGAGATGACAAAAACCCTAAAAATTTGAATTAATTCACCTGTTTCAGCAACAGACTTCGACAATTTTTATCTTTTTACTGATAGCTCAGATCGAGGATCCCTCCGGTGGAACTCTGCCTTGATATGTTGAGAACCTCCAGTAAAAATTTCAAGCCGATCTAATGGTTAACGAATGCGAAATCGCTGTTTGAAAACTGCACTACAGAAAAGTTACGTAAATGTGTACCAGATTCGAATTTTCCTGCTTTTCTTCGAAAAACCTTGTAGATCCCTAGATATCAAGAGCCCCCACTCTGATACCACTTGTAGGAACTACCCTTGATAGATCTTGAGCCAATGGATCGATAGCTTACTAATGTAATCACCAGCAAAACTTTACGGACAATCTCTGTAAGCTTGTATCTATTGCGGAATATAAATACAAACAATATACTAAACATTTTGATCCTCTATGGATCGTTTATTCACTAAGAATATTTTTGATACGTACAGAATACCAATGACCTTGGGTTCCTTTTATAAAATAAGAAACCCTAACCTCTTTTACAAGAAACGTATATTCATTAAACTCTAGAAGATATTTTACATATCTTATTCTAAAATAACAAACTCTTATCTACGGATTAACTATATCTACAGAAACTAATGCATCAGCAGAATCCAGATCATCAGCAGAATCCATCTAAGATTCAGCAGAATCCTGTCAGTAGTATCCATTGGCAGTATCTATATGCTGACTTCAATAATTCCTTACATGACGCGTCAGGAACAGGTATGGAGATCGGGGAATTTTGGCTACCGTTTGTTATTTTATGTGTTTCAAAGGTTTATTTGTCATCATTAAAACATTAGGAGATCTTGAAAATGTTGCCTCAACAATATGAAAGTGAGGTATGTTACTATGTTATACATCATGTGGCTTATTAATGGTTTCAAAATTTTCAATGTTTTTTTACCACCAGTGCTTGTTTCATAGTCATTCTTATTAATTTGAATTTGATATATGAAACAAGTGAGAAGCTTTACATGTCTAGGTGGGCGTTCAAATAGAAAGTTACTTAAAACTAAAAAGTTTGAAAGCCATCCAATATCCATCGCTTGACAACCTTACTCCTTATCATTCTTTTTATATTAACTCTTTCATTATCTTTTTATTTGCTATCATTCCAGCAACATAAAACACACACACTTAAATCAATAAATTCCCACATTCACTATCATATTCCGGCAACCAAAAACACATGCTAGTCACACCTTCAAAACACACATTTAAATCGACTGTCACTCACCGTTACTTAGTGGCGATCGATTTAGATTCGATTTTTTTGTCGACGGAAGGTGACGTTACGAAGGAGGTCAATTACAAGACAGAAAATAGTTTAATGAGATGATGTGTTTATGATAATTAAAAGTAGTAACTAGTGATACGTTATGTGTGGGTTTAAAAGTGGAAGGAATCTTTAGGGGGTTTGGCTTTACATTGTGTTCTCGAGTTTTAATTTGTGAGGAAAAGAAATGAAATGAAATAAAATCAACGAAATTTTGTGTTCTCAAGTGTTTAGAAGGATGGAAAAGAAATGATTTGGATGGGAAATTTGAGCAAAACTTTCCTCCTAACTATGAGATGATTTGGAAGGAAAGATAACTAAGAAATGCATTTTTCTTATATAATGACCCATCTACCCATATAAAATATAATATTCTCACACATATATGTCACCCATGAAGGATATAAACATAAAATTGTCAATTTTTTCCTTTCTTTCAACATATCAAGAACACTAAATAAGTAATGTGTTTCCCTTCCTTTTTTAGCTCTTTCTTTTCTGTTTATTTCTTTTCATTTTATTTAGAACTCGAGAACGTAGCGTTACTAGTTTTCAACGTCAAAAAAGACTAGGGTTCGTTGCAACCGGATATTTGCTTATTTACAATTTCTTTAATTTTTTATTCAGATTTTGTTTGTGGATGCTTTATTGTGTAATAGAGATGGTCAGTTGCAAGGAAAAAGGAAAGAAACAAATGGCCAAGTCATTGTTTTAGCACGTGTTCATGAAAACACCCATAAATTGTTCGATGAAATGTATTAATGAAGAAATTTTATGATTTTGGAGTTTGAAGATATTGAAAATATAAGTGTTTTAGTAATTTATAAAAGCTTCAATATGTCACACCCCCAAAATGGGTCGCAGCGGAATGGTAACCGGAGTGTGACGTTCATGGTATAAAGTTACAGTTATATTGAACGACTTACATGATTCGTTTGAAAATGCTTCGTTTGATTCATTTAAATATAACAGACTTTACAAAAGAAAGTTCCCAAATGTATTTCCCAAAAGTAATGCTACATAAGTTTTTGTTACGAAACAAATGAATAAGTAATGCTGGAAATCTCCGTGGGACGTAACTGAAACAGTGACTCGAATGCTCATGCTCCATGTAATCTCAGTCAATAATCTTGTACCTGAGAATACATGCTAAAAGTGTCAACTAAAAAGTTGGTGAGTTCATAAGTTTAAATAATAAAATCATTCATTCGGACCACAAAGTTTAGTATTTTACAACAAAAGATATACATATTGTCCTAAGCCTGTGAACCGAAACCCAACGTAATAGGTATGCAATCAGGCACAATTTTTGCCGCAAACAAGTGTTAGCCAAACACTTATTCTAACGATAATACAAATGATATGCATCCACTTGACCAGTTGGTGTGACCAACCCGGACGGGGGTGTCAACCCAATAGATCTATCCACAACACCTGCACTTACATAAGTAATTAACGGTTCACTAAAATGTAAGGACTTTATGGCTAACCTCGTACTTAGGCAATATGTAAGGTATCTTGTATTTATGCCGAATGTAAAAACAAGCATGGTATTCTCACCCCAAAGTATTTTAATATGAGTAATAAATCAAGTAAAAGTAGGGCTATGAAACTCACCTCAAACGATAGTAATGCGATAATAGTAAATGTGTATACAAAAGTCGAGGCGTGATACTCTAACCGCAACCTAAATTAATAATACATTTTAGGTCGTGCAATGATGTCGTGTATGCAATTTATAAAATGTTACATTACCCGTACATGTTTGTGTATAGGTTTAGTTGTGAAAATATACTTACGTTTATATTTTGTACCAATAGTCAAAATATATAATTTTGGTGATTAACACGTATATCTCGTAGTTTAGTTATTGTAGTTTCGTTAATAAATATTTTGAAAGTTTTCGTCTCGACTAAGGCTACCCACAGTAATAACCACGATCGAGTCGGTCGTGTAGGTTGATATAAAATGCAAGTTGCATTGCTGAGTTTAAAGGCAAAGAAATTCTGAAAGATAACTGGAAGGAAGATCATTATCAATGGTAATGAGACTGCAGGCTTTGATAAGAAGAAGGTGGAGTGTTACAACTGTAACAAGATGGGACACTTTGCCAGGGAATTCCATAACGTTCACCTGCTATTTTCTTTTGTCTTTATTTTTGTCATCTGCACGATGAGGGATGAAGTAGCAAGAGACGACGAAGGGAGGCGGCCTGGCGAAGAGCAGGTGGCGAGGTGTGGCGAAGGGCCACGTAAGAGTGGCAAGTGGTTGAAGGTCATGATAACGGATGCTCTTAGTATTAAAAACAAAATTTGAAAGTTGTACTATTATTCAACTTTAGTATTTTTATTCTAAAACTTTACATCATACAGTCTTTATAGGAAAGCTTTGGTATTTTTATTCTAAAACTTTACAGATACAGTCTTTACTCTTTATAAGAAAACTTCATTTATATCGTCATTCAGTCATTTGGTTCTTAGTAATAAAAACAACGTTTGAAAGTACTATTATTTTCGACTTTGGTATTTTTATTCTAAGACTTTACATCATAGGATTACAGTCTTTATAGGAAAACTTCATTTATATCGTCATTCAGTCATTTGGTTCATACTTCTCATGGTGCCGTTGTCAATCGGATGATAAATTTAGTTCATACTTCTACAACAAGCGACAACTCTTCTTTTTCATTGTTTGATACTGCGTTTAACAAAACAACAACTTTCCACCACTAACGCTTATGGATCATACAAGTGGAAGACACAAGTTTAGAAAAATACAAAAAGCAGTTTAGTTTTAAAGTTGGCAACAGATGATACATACATACACATCCTATTATATGCTACTGTATATAATATAAATAAATGGGGTTAATATAAATATAGAGAAATTAGTGAACATGAGTCATGACACGTGTAAGTAGGATTAATGTAAATAAATGGTCAAAATGTGCCGACATCATGAACCGTTTGTTTTTTTTATTTAGTGGCAACGAAAAGGGTACTTAACCTGTAAGTGCGAAAGCTAGGTTCCTCCTCATTTTTTTTCTTGTCTCTCCAAATTGAAAACTTGGAAACATAGTGTAAAAGTGCACTTAATCCATTTGATATTTAGAAAGTCAAGATAATTGGTAGCTCACGTCGTTACATATAGTTTAACAACCACTTGGTAAGTTGATATATTTAGCTCCCTCAATAAAAGCACGCTTGATGTACTTTGACTTCAGAAAGTCAAATGGTTAAGCCTAGTTAATGTCGTGGATTATCATAAAAGTCAGCTTTGACTTTAAATAATTACGAGGCATGAAGAACCCGTGCTACGCACATGTTTCGAATCTAATTGTTAATCGCGTATTATTTCTGTGTATTTGCGAGTGTATACTTAATTATTGTTTAGTATGTTGTATTAAACGTTTTGACTTTCTTGTATAAAAATTTAAAAATGTTTGATGTTGTTTTGGTTTTGTGGTGTTGTATTTTATAAATGGGCTTTTGGTTATTAAGTTGTGATGACTTTGTTTCTTTCGCCTATTTCTTATTTGCATGATAAAAAAATGGTTTTGTTTATTTTGGTCTATTACTTAGCCCTACAATACTTATCCATTATATGATTTTTGCATGGTAATCTGAAGCACACGGGGTCTATCTAAATTGTCATAGTTTAATGTGTGTTATATATTTTCTTAATTAAGTTTGTAAGTTAAAGTTTGTGTAATAATGTATATATATTAATGTCACATAAACTGTATAAAAGTCGTTACAAACCTTTTTAGCTTCATCTCATTTTATTGTACAACTAATTTAATTGAAAATTAACATTGAAGTCTAAATAATATTAATAAATTTTGTCAATAAAATCAATTCTAAATAGCTAACTAAATGAATATTAATTAACACACTATTAATAATTCCTAAAACCTTTGGACTCCACTATTATGTCTTAAACTTAATTTTTTTAATTTACAATTGGGTTTGAGCAAAAATTATGTACTTTTTCTTTTATATTGATTATTCAAGTTGCATGCTTATATAAACTAATCACGCTAAAAAGTATCATTTAACCATTTAAATGTTGTTTTCCATACATTTAAATTGTCATAGTTTAATCAATACATTTTCTTTAATCAATTCGCAAATGTGAGATACATCAATAAGAAACACACATAAATTACTTGTATATGAAAATGCATTAACATAATACATATATATATATATATATATATATATATATATATATATATATATATATATATATATATATATATATATATATTGCATTAGGTTAAATCATCAATTATTCTTGCAACCTTTTCAACTTCATCTCAATCCATAACCGACTTTTAATTCTATACAAATTACTAAATATCATGTGATAAATTCCGGCAAGCCTTGCACTTCCATCTCGATGTTGTATATACTTCACATTAAATGCACCATTTTTTTTTTCGATAAAAGTTTGAACTTTTGCTTAAGTTTAAAACTCAACTTTTTTATTTGATATTATAATTTACAAATGGCATTAAGTCAAAATTATGTTATTTTTCCTTTCTATTCATTACTTTATTTGATATTTTTAATGTGTCGTATTTTTCTATTATGGCAAACTCATTTAATGGGCGTAAATATTGGTTTCTCACTAATGATTCTACATATAGAAAAAGAAAACACTTTGCGATGCGCGGACCTTCTTCTTTTCAATAATAATTCAATTGCGCACGATCAATTCATTCTAATATTTCTTAAAGAGCATTCGAAAGCAACTACTTACATAAACTAATCACGCTAAAAAGTACTCCCTCCGTCCCATAATTATAGTCCAGTGTTGACTTTTGAAGTCTTTAGTTTTCAACTTTGACTATAAATATTTTAATTTGTGTGTTATATTAATTAATGTAAAATATATGAATGGATTGAGTTTTAAATGTATTTTTCATTAGTATAATTTTTATCAAATATTATATAACACAAATAAAAATATATAAGGTCAAAGTTACAAGACAAAGACTTAAAAAGTAAACAATGGACTATAATTATGGGACGGAGGTAGTATCATTTAACCATTTAAATGTTGCTTTACATACATGCTCGTGCACATTTTCTTGAATCAACTCGCACATGTGAGTTACATTAATAGAAAACGCACATAAATTACTTGTATATGAAAATGCATTGACATAATATATATATATATATATATATATATATATATATATATATATATATATATATATATATATATATATATATATATATATATATATATATATATAACAATCACCTAAATATGTAAGAAACAAAGAAAATAGTTGGTATCCCAATCTTTGGTTCTATTTATCTGAGCATGAATGATCTTGTGTGATTTTCATGGTACCTACGTATAATAACTAAATTAAGAAAAAAAGAAGACCAACTTAATTACAAAGATCTAAAAGATGTTTGAATCATCTCCAAAATATTGCAAAAGATAATTTACATACCGCTACCAACAATCAAATATCAAAAAGATGTGTGAATCATCTTCAAATGTATATACTGAATGTGATTTTGGCCGGTTTATATAGGCAAGAATTATGTTAAATCATTAATTTTTTTCTTGCAACCTTTCGCAACTCTTGCACTTCATCTCACCGACTTTTAATTCTATACTAAATGCCTTGTGATCAATTCGGGCAACCCTTGCACTTCTTCTCCTTTCATGATTTTATAGTTATTATGAAGCTGTATTGAATTTCGAGCATTATCTATCTTGTACTCTATGCAATCTTGACACCTACACAATAAATTAGAGGGCCTAATCTTATAGTATTATAGATTGATTCCCTCCATCTATAAATAAGTGAGCACTTTTAACTTTTGAAGTATTTCTTTTTCAATTTTGACATTAAGTATTTTTGTTTGTGTTACATAATACTTGATACAAAATATAGGAATGAATTGAGTTTTAAATGTATGTATATTCGTATGATTTTTATCAAGAATCATATAACACAAATAAAAATATTTAGAAAAAAAAAAAAAGGATAAAACAACTAAGTGAAAAATAAACACTTATTTAAGGATGGAAAGAGTACTAGTGTACTACTAGTTCCATTGCTACTTTCAAACGTTTGGAAATCATATTGAATTATGAGTAAATTACACCGTTCGTCCTTGTGGTTTGCGTTGATCGACGAGTTTCGTCCTTTGACCCAAAAAAATGCACCGTTCGTCCTTAAGTGCGAAATGTTATGTATCGTTGGTCCTTCAATTTAACGGCAATAATTAATGATCGTTAAGTCAGCCCACATCAGGGTATTTTAGTCTTTTCCCCTATTTTTATTTCTACTTTATCTTCTTTATTTATTTATCATCTTAAAAGCATCACCACCATCTCTTTTATTCATCTTTATCACCAAAATCCCAATTCCACAACATGGTCTAACAGTTTATATCTTTTGGTTACAACATGCGCATCATTTACGCTCTACCTTCAAACGATATATGTACTTCCCTTGGTAGAAATAACATATTAAAGAAGAATACCCAACTTGATTTTTTGTACATAAATTCCAAACAAACACCACATACAAATAAATTGCTCCATCAAAAACCCCTTTACCAATTTCATATTCCAATCTCAAATAAACATTTTAGCTGAAACTTGTAAAATAAGTTTTTTGGCTTTTTTTTTCTTCTTCTTCTTTATTACGTCGATTCATGATCAACCGGCTTAATAAGAATCTCCATAATACCACCTAAACCTATCTTCATTGATCTCACTCAAGAAGGCAACAGTCCATCACCAAAATCTAAACCAATTTCTCCTCTTGCTCCTATTGCACCAATCAAAACTCCCTCAACTAGACGAGCCTCCTCATCCTCTTCAACACAAAACTATTCTCCTTGCTCACCATTTATAGGAAACCTATCACCTTTACTTAGCCTCTCCAACGCACCACAATTAAACACCTCCTTATCTCTATCACCAAATAGGCCCTTGGATTACACTCCTTCTAGTCCACCACAATCTCCAATTATGGGCTATCCCATTCCTTACAACTTTATCAATCATCATGCCATGAATTGTGTATGTTGTTTACACAACTTCAACCTAATCTCCTCTTTAAGAGATGAGCTTCATTATGTGTTTGTCCATGTTGAGTACATTCTCTCTCAACCTCATGTGCCACCATGCCACCAACTCCACCACCTTCTTCTCTACCTTCTAACTAAACATCTTTATATGTTCAGTAAAAAATAATAAAATACTATCTTTTAGGCGAAGCATGTTCTAGGGACTTAGGTTGTTCTAGAAATAGCTTGTAGTTTTTCTTTTCTCTAACTAGTTTTTCGTGTATTATGTATGAGTCTATCTATGTGTTATGTATGACACTCTATGTTGTGAGACTTGTCATAATTGCTTTTATAAGATGTGATATTAACCAACTTTAACATGGCAATAACTAAAATCACGAGATTCTGTCAAAAATAGCTCCACTGGCGACGGTCCTTTATAGAGGGCATAAGGGACCGTACGTATGTAATTGGGACCTTCCCTAGTGTTTCTGATCTCTCTCTCATTTCTCTTCTAACCACTCTTTCTTATCTCACTTATCTCTCATTTATTCTCTCTTATTTGTGTACACACACACACACACACACATATATATACATATATATATATATATATATATATATATATATATATATATATATATATATATATATATATATATATATATATATATATATTATGAGGTTAATTTACCCTCTACAGCTAGAGCATCTACTTCTCAAATAAGAGAAGAAAGTTTTCCAAAAAAAATTAAAAACCTAACTATTAGAAATAATATTGTTCAAGGAAATTATAATGATGAGGATAATATTACTCCTTCTGAAATGAATTTCTCTATTTAATGGATAATAGAGAAAGAATTGATTTTTCTCCTGGCTCTTCAGCCAGAATGATTATTTCTCAAGAATTTAAGTTACCCAAATGGGAACCTTTTAGAAAACGGTTTTTTGAAAATTATTCAAGCGAAGACAAAAAGAATATGCAAGAAAAATTTTATAATCATTTATTACAGGTTAACAAAATTATTTATTTTGTTCCTTGGTTTATTCATAATTATTTTATAGATTATATATCAGTGTTGGAAAGAGATTATAAATTAATAAATGGTCAAGTTTCTAAACAAATCTTTCCTCCACAACAACCCTTTTTTATAAATAAAGAAGATGTTCATATACATTTTTCAGCTTTTCAAAAATTATTTGAAAATGATACTATATCCATTACAACTGGTCATGTTAACCAGTTAATACAACAACAGAATTTTGCTAATATTTATTTAATAGTTTTGGGAGAACAAATTTTTTCTATTCATGATAGAGTAGAAACTTTTATAGGTCAAATTAATCAATTAAAAATTGAAAAACAAAAAATTGTTAAAGACAATGATGAGGCAAGTTGTTCTCAAGCAGTTGCCGGTATACAACCACCTCCTGAAATAGAAAATTTTAAATTAAAATCGACATTAGAATTACAAAAATTAATAGAAAATCAAATAAAAAAATTAAAATTAAATATTATTGATAATGAAGATGATTTGTCTGATGAAGAATATAAAAATAAAATTAATGATAACATTAATAAAATAGAAGGATATAACAGTAAATATGCTAATAAACCTTCTTAAAGATTATATTATTATCCTAGACCTACTCCTCAAGATGTTCTTCATGAAGAACAGGAATAAGTTATTAATAATAGTTATAGTTGTAAAAATATATATGAATGGAATATAGATTGTTATACAGAAACACAAATTTATAATTTAGTACATCGTATAATGATGTACTCTACTATTGCTAAAAATAATGGTAATAATGATAAAACAGTTGCAAAAATGATTGTGGCAGGTTTTACAGGTCAATTAAAAGGATGGTGGGATAATTATCTTATATGTCAAGATAAACAAACAATCCTTGATACAATTAAAACAGAAAATGGTGTTGAAACGCCTAATGCAGTTTATACATTAATTGTTAATATAATTGAACACTTTACTGTAAGATGGTCTGATAATTCAGAAAATATTAGAACTCTTCTTAATGGATTAAAATGTCCTACTTTAACTTCTTTTAGGTGGTATAAGGATACTTTCCTTAGCAGAGTTATGGAACTTCCTGACTCTAATACTACCCATTGGATGTCAAAATTAATAGATGGCTTACCGAATTTATTTGCTGAAAGGGTAAGAAATATTCTTAGAAAAGATGAAGCAACTATCAATTACGATAGTTTTACTTATGGCAAGTTAATAGGAACTTGTATTCAAGAAGGTTTGGCGTTATGTAATGAAATAAAATTAAATCAACAAATTAAAACCCCAAATAATAATGAAAGAAAACAATTGGCTCATTTTTGCGATCAATTTGGAATGGCTTGTACTGTTGACAAGAAGTTTTATAAATCTTCAAAAGAAAAAGAAAAAGAATTTTTAAAAAATAAAAATTTTTATAAAAACAAAAATCCTTCTAAATTCGAAAAAAGGAGAGAAAAAAGATTAATAAGAAAACAATTTCGAAAAAATGAACCAACAATTACTTGTTATAAATGTGCAAAAGTTGGTCATTTTACAAATAAATGTAGAGTTAAAAAGAAAATTAATAATCTCAATATTGATGAAGAAATAAAAGATAGTTTAAAGAAAATCCTTTTAAATTCAGAATCAGAAAATGAAAATTCTTTATATGACTCAGACAATTCAGATTCTGAGATAAATTGTAATTGTTTAAAAGCAGAAGATTTTATTTCAGGTTATGATTATTATGAGGATTCTGAGGAAAATCCAGATATGGATATTTATAAAATTCAAGCTCAATTTGAAGATTTAAAAATAAATGTTTTGACTAATGAAACATTAGATCTTTTAAAATCAATAAAAGATGATGATATAAAAAATAAGATTATTGAACAATTTAGTAAACCTGATAATGAAAGGGTTCAAGATGATACTCCATATTCTATGGTTGAAGTAAATAAAATGCTCCAACAAAGACAAAAAATTGATACTCCAGTTACTCTTAATAATTTATTACAAGAAGTTAATAATCTTAAAAAAGAAATTAATAATTTAAAAAATAAAAATAAAATTTTTGATAATAGAATATCTAATTTGGAAAAAGGAAAATCTTTGGTTGGAATTAATAAAGATAATGAAATAATTGAAAAAGAAGATAATAATTTTCTTCAAACTTTAGAAATGATAACATCCCAAAAATGGTGGGTAAAAGTAGTTTTACTTATTAATAATACTGAAATTAAAGAATTTACTGCTCTGGTTGATAGTGGAGCCGATTTAAATTGTGTGAAAGAAGGATTAATTCCTACAAAATATTTTATAAAAACATCACACTCAGTTGGTACTGTGAGTGGTGAAAAAATACATATTAATTATAAGTTAAAAATGCAAAAATTTGTAAAATAATGTTTGTATACCTACAAATTTTATATTAGTTAAAAATATGACTAATCAAATGATTTTTGGGAAATCCTTTTATAAATAAAATATTTCCTCTAAAAAAGGTTGATAAAGAAGGAATTACTGGTACTTTTAATGGTAAAAGTATAACATTCGAATTCATAAGTCAACCTGTTACTAAAATGCTTTCAGAATTAAGAGATCAAATCATAACAAAAAATAAACAAATATGTTTCCTTAAAGATGAAATATATATGTTAACTATTGAAGAAAAATTGGAGAATCCTAAATTAAAAGAAAAGATACAAATGATTGCAAATAAATTTTCTTTAAAAATTTGTAATGATCATCCAAATGCTTTTTGGAACAGAGAAAAACATATTGTTAGTCTTCCATATGAGGAAGGATTTTCTGAAAATAATATTCCAACAAAGGCAAGACCTGGTCAAATGAAGGATGAATACTTAGAATTATGTAAAAAAGAAATAGCTTCTTTATTACAGAAAGGGTTAATTAAACCTTCAAAATTTCAATGGTCTTGTACTACTTTTTATGTGAATAAACATTCAAAACAAGAAAGAGGGGTTTCTAGATTAGTTATAAACTATAAACCCCTAAATAAAGTTTTGAAATGGATTAGATATCCTATTCCTAATAAAAAGGATCTATTAGATAGACTTTATAATGCTATTATATTTTCAAAATTTGATTTAAAATCAGGATACTGGCAAATCCAAATTAATGAAAAAGACAGATATAAAACTGCTTTTAATGTCCCCTTCGGACAATATGAATGGAATGTTATGCCATTTGGTCTTAAAAATGCACCTTCTGAATTTCAGAATATTATGAATGATATTTTTAATCCATTTAGTAATTTTATAATTGTTTATATTGATGATATTCTTGTATTTTCAAAAAATATAGAATCCCATTTTAAACATTTAGATATATTTGAAAAAATTATTATTAATAATGGCCTAGTTATTTCAAAACAAAAAATGATGCTTTTTCAAACAAAAGTTAGATTTTTAGGTCATGATATAGAAAAAGGTCAAATTATTCCTATCAATAGAAGTATTGAGTTTGCATCTAAATTTCCAGACGAAACTCAATTACAAAGGTTTTTGGGAAGCTTAAATTATATTTCGGCTTTTTATAAAGATTTAGCTAAGCACACAGCTATTTTATATGATAGATTAAAAAAGACTCCTTCACCATGGACTGAAAGGCATACTCAAGCAGTCCAAAGAATCAAAACAAGAGTTTCTAGTCTTCCTTATTTATCATTGGAAAATCCAAATTGGAATAAAGTTATAGAAACTGATGCCTCAGATATTGGGTATGGTGGGATTTTGAAACAAATAAACCCAAAAAATAAACAAGAAATTTTAGTTAGATTTCATTCTAGGAAATGGAACAATGCCCAAAAGAATTATGCTACTGTGGCAAAAGAAATTCTTTCTATAATAAAATGTGTTTTAAAATTTCAAGAAGATTTATATAATCAACATTTTATAATTAAAACAGATTGTCAAGCAGCTAAATTTATGTTTAATAAGGATTTTAAACATGATGTCTCTAAGAAAATGTATGCTAGATGGCAAGCCCAATTAGCTCCATTTGATTTTACAATAGAATATAAAAAAGGGAAAGAAAATATTCTTCCTGATTTCTTAACCCGTGAATTTTTGCAGTAATGATTCCTCGAGGAAGAGGAGGAAGAGGTAGCCACCTCTATAGGGGTGGAAGAATAGGAGGAGCCAATAATATATTGGTTCAACATGGGAATAACAGGCTAATAGCCAGCAATATTGCTGAATCAGCATCCTCATCAACAATTCTAGGTCCAAATGATCCATTATATGGAGAATTTTTGGAATTCATAAAAAATAAAAAAGGAAATATTCCTTCCTATGCCAATGCCCTTGTTGAAGAGGATAATGAAGATCCTCATAAATATTGCCAATCTCCAAATAAGGAGAGAATTATATTTCTTGAATATCAAGATGTTATAAGATATTTTGAATCAGGGAATGATCCATGGATTTTGATGTCCAGATACCTTGATAATGCTCCATGTGTGGCATATGCGTATAAATCAAGATCATATTATGAGAATATACACATATCAACAGGATCAATTAAAGTCAGACATTTTACTGACCAAAATAGTAATGTTTATAATGTTAGTAAAATTTTAATAAAGCAAGTTATATCTGCAGAAGAATGGGGTTTAAGTACTCTAAAAGAAAAGGAATTTATACATCCTATTCAAAAAATTGTCTTGAAATATAATTACTGGGATTATGTTGAAAGTTTTTATAAAACCTTTCTATATATTAATCCCAAAAAGAAACATTCATGGTTTTTTAAAGTATGTCCAAAGATTTATAATAAGTCTTTACCAAATTGGTTTATAAACTGGTGGATTTCATATGGTCCATCTATTCAAATCCTTCCAGAACTCTATAAGGGTTTATATATTGAATGGATTGACGTTTCTCCAAAATTCATAGACATGGTGACAAAAAATAATGGTGCCAAGGAAATTATTCCTTTATTATTATTTTTTATAGAATTTTCTATTCCATGGATATGGAAATGGGCTTCAGAAGTAGATTATGCTTCTGATCAAATTCCTCAATTGAAAAGAATATTTTTTACAAAATTTTGGAAAAAAGAGCTTTTAAAAGATCCTGAAAATGGAGAGATATACTCCAAAGAAACAATTGATTTAATAAAAAGAACAACTTCTGAATACAAAGCTCAATATGAGTTCGAAAAGAAAAGGGATAATCCAACCCCTTACCAGCAAATTGTTGAGAAATTAAAGATTCAAGGAAGAGAAAATATTTCTAAAGAAGAAATTCTGGAAGCATATCTTAAAGAGATAAAAGAAGATTTGATAAAAAAAACTTTGATTATCAACAATCAGACTCTTCAATGAAGACTTTATCGGAAGATGAAAATCAATACAATTGTTTAGCAGGAGAGTCCCAACCAGAGGATACTGAAGAAATACCTTTAGAAGATATTTTTGAAGAAATTAAAAATACGGTTTCTAGACGTATTTCAAAGTGGAAAATAATTGCTCCTTGTCGGCCATTTTAATAATGATGTAAGCAATGACGTCTGTAATAGTAGTCTTCCCTTCTATATAAGGAAGGTTCATTGGAAGAAAGAGGGCATCTCTCTTTCACCACCACTTGTAATATTTCACTCTTTCTTTATAATCGTTCGACTGATTGACCGACTATTTGTAATAAAGTTTGTATAATAAATAAAGAATCGTCCGGTTAAATCTTCGGCCATTGGCAACAAAATCTTTGTAAGTTTCTTTTCTTTTAATTTTCAGTGTTTAATTTAATCTAATGACAGGTTAAATTTTGATGTTGAATAACATTAAGCAAACATATTTCCAGACTCCATGAATCTTATAGTATATTAAAGTTTTGTTATGCTTAGATATATCAGCCATCCAAAGTCTGGGTCGGTAACAAGCCCATACAGGTGTTATAATAACCATGTCATAATAACCATGTCATATTCGTGATCCAGCCCTGTTTAGCCGAATGAATGGCATGTTAAGGGTATTTTATACATATGTATATATATATATATATATATATATATATATATATACATATGTATATATATATATATATATATATATATATGTATATATATATATACATATGTATATATATATATATACATATATATATATATATATATATATATATATATATATATATATATATATATATATATATATATATATATATATACACATATATATGTATGTATACATATAGAATGAGGTTCAAGTGAGATAGTTGTTAAAATAGAATAGTGTAAGAAGCCAATAGTTACATGCCAAGTGGAATTTATGTATTCCAATTAATGTAAATTTTGGTCAAACTAAAAAGGGCAATATTGGAAATTAACACTCCCCTTTTATCTCTTAACTAACCTAGATATATGCATTATTTCTTCTAAGAATCAAAAAGCCGCATCTTTCTTTCTCTCTTCAAACCTAACTACCGCTGTGACCATATGCTGTATATCAGCATCGTTACTAGATTGACAAATCCGTTACCGTAAGTAACAACCAGAATAAAAGCCACATAAAGCGGTCCTTTTTTTTTCTAACAGACCACAAACGTCTTTTTTTTTTCTAATATTCCGGCAAGAATAAAAGCCACATAAAGCGGTCCTTTTCCTGGCGACATGGTAATCTAGTTACTGGTAACGTATCAATAGCATTGTTACGTCATGTGTATCAAGTTTATAATTGTTGTCTAACAGCCGACGAAACCAGAATCATGAAAAAAAATTTAGGCCGACTCCACTGCTGAAAGTTGTTGTGTTATGTATCAATTCAGGACATGCGACACCTCACCATCTCGGGCGCGTTCGGGATCACAATCGAAACTAAAAAAGCAAACTGCAGCCAACACTGCCGAAATATATTTTAGAATGAATGAAAAAATTTACTAATTGTGAAAAAAATATTACAGAGCGTGTGAGTTATAATTTGTCCAAAAATTTACTAATTGTGAAATAAAGAATCTGCAAAAGTAAAACTGTTGGAAAAAGTATAATACAAAAAAATGCCAAGAGAAAGACACAAGATAGCTGTAGGCGTGTGAATTGTCTATGGATGTGACTGACAAAAGTACCTTGAAATTCAAATTATTTACCAAATTGCCATTCGCTTAAATCTAATCTAATCAAATAATTATTGATACATCTAACGGTTACAATTACTTCCTATACTTCCTACTTTAAGCCTCTATCTTACGATAACCTCCCTCTATATATATATATATATATATATATATATATATATATATATATATATATATATATACTAGTCTCAAAGCCCGCCCAATGGGTGGGCATGACTTGTAATTTTACATTTTAATTTAATTATAATATTTTTATTTTTAATTTACTTATATATATATATATATATATATATATATATATATATATATATATATATATATATATATATATATATATATATATATATATATGTGTGTGTGTTTTTTATTGTTATTGTTTATCTTAAATGTGTTTATTATTATTATTTTAATTATTTAGTTGTAATTCTTCTTTGGGTAGTATTAGGTGACGGAAATTAAAGCGTATATAAAATTGACGGTAATTAAAGCGTGTATAAAATTCTATTATTTTTATAATATGATTGTTGTTATGACTTATAAATATTGTTGGCTTATACAAAGCTTTTTAAAAGAATAGGATCGATGTTTGTCAAATTTTTTGTGTTTGTTTCAATGTTATTTGTAACAGCATAGTATATGATTTAAACTCAAATGCGAAATAACCCTTCTTTATAAACAACGTTTGTAGTAGCATAGCTCATCCGATGGGTGGCCGAGCCTTATAAATATCGTTGAAAAAATTAAGTTATTCCAAATAAGTTATAAACATAACAGCGACAAGTGATTATCGTCAGTCTTTGCAGTTCAGGGATTTGGATGAAGAGAAGAAGAAGATGTCAATTCAAGTTACCAGGAAGGGATACAGACAAAAGCTATCAATATATGAGTTACTTCCTGGTGATATTGTACACCTTGGTATCGGAGATCAAGTCCCTGGAGATGGAATTTTTCTTTCAGGGTTTACACTCTCTATTAACGAATCAAGTTTGACTAGAGAGAGCAAGCCAGTAAAGGTCAATACTGAAAATCCTTACTTTTTTTTTTTTTTTTTTTCTGGAACTAAGGTCCAAGATGGTTCATGGAAGATGTTAGTTGTAACAGTCGGCATGAGAACCCAATGGGGAAAACTGATGGCAACTTTTACTGAAGGCAGAAATGATGAAACCCCATTGCAGGTTAAGTTAAATGGAGTGGCAACTATCATTTGAAAGACAGGTCTTATTTTTGCTATAGTGGCTTTTGTTATTTTGGTGCAAAAATTGTTCTGATGCGTTATTGTTGTTGGAATACTTTGTTATTACTGTTACCATCATTGTGGTTGTGGTTCAAGAAGGTCTACCTTTGGCCATCACAGTGAGCCTTGAATTTGCCATGAAGAAGATGATGAATGATAAAGCACTTGTCCGCAATCTGGTTGCATGTGAAACCATGGGGTCTGCAACAACAATATGCAGTGACAAAATGGGGACGTTGACTACCAACTACATGACTGTGGTCAAATCATGCATTTGTATGTAGGCACTACTGAATACATTCCTAATATTGCTAAGAAGATTCTTGTACAATCAATATTCACTAATACAGGTGGAGAAGTTGTTAGTAACAAAGAAGGAAAACGTGAGATACTCGGTTCACCAACAGACACAGCCATATTAGAGTTTGGGTTGTCACTTGGTGGTGATTTCCAAGTTGAATGCAAGGCAACCAAAGTTCTCAGGGTCGAACCATTTAAATGTACAAAGAAGCAAATAGCAGTGGTGCTTGAGCTTCCTGGAGGTGGTGTAAGAGCTCACTGTAAAGGTGCTTCAGAAATAGTTTTGGCTGCTTGTGACAAAGTGATTAACAAAAACGGTGAAGTTGTTGCTCTTGATGATGAAAAGTTTACTTTTTTAAAGAGTACAATTGACTTATTTGCTGGTGAAGCTCTTCGAACTCTATGTCTTGCATACATAGACCTTGAAAGTGGTGTTTCAGCTGAAACACCCATTCCTTCTTCGGGGTATGCTTCTATTGGGATTGTTTGTATTAAAGATCATGTCCGTCCAAGTGTCAGGGAGTCAGTGGCTCTTTGAGCATCAGCTGGGATAACTGTGTGTATGGTTACAGGAGACAACATAACTACTGCTAAAGCCACTGCCAAGGAATGTGGAATACTCACAGATTACGGTATTGAAATAGAAGGTCCAGTTTTCCGTGAAAAGAGTCCAGAAGAGTTGCTCAAAATAATTCCTAATATTCAAGTTCGTAATCATATCATATTTCACCTGTGATGTGTGTAAGTTACTTGACAATAATTTAATCATAAGGTAACCTTTTTCTTAAATTCATGTAGGTTATGGCTCGATCTTCGCCTCTAGATAAGCATATGCTAGTGAAACATTTGCGCACCACATTTGGTGAAGTTGTGGCAGTTACTGGAGATGGAACTAATGATGCCTCAGCACTTCATGAAGCTGACATAGGCCTTGCCATGGGCATTGCTGGAACTGAGGTAAGCAAAATGGAACTCATGTGCATTTATTCAAATCATAGTGAATACACATTATCTGATGTGTTAATATCCATAATTTCGGGTAGCCAAAGAGAGTGCAAATGTTATTATTTTGGACGACAACTTCTCCAAAATTGTCACTGTTACCAAATGGGGATGATCATTCTACGTTAACATTTAGAAATTTGTATAGTTTCAGCTCACTATAGTCCTTACATAATCTATCTAGCTTCATTGGTTTGAAATGTCAATTTGAACGAACTACTAAAAATTTAAAAATATATACTTACTGTTCTTTATTACTTCTGTAGGGAGCGCTCCCCTCACGGCTGTACAACTTTTGTTGGTCAACATGATCATGGATACATTGGGGGCACTGGCATTTGCGACCGAGCCTCCAAATGATGAGCTAATGAAAAGAACTTCAGTTTGAAGAAAAGGAAATTTTATTAGCAATGTCATGTGGAGGAACATCTTTGGTCACGCTTTGTACCAGTTTGCAGTCATTTGGTTACTTCAATCCAAAGGAAAATCATTTTTCGGCATTGATGGAGATGATTCTGATCTATCGTTTGCAAATTTTTCTATAACGAAAGAAGGTTGGTCATCAATCCAATCTCTTTCGTGATCATAGAAAATGTGACTGAAAAATCAAATGTGATATACTTTCTTAATTAACCAAATTAAGATTCATTACACAAACTGAATTCGAATAACCCATAACGTTCTGTTGAGGCAACATGATCAAGATCTTTTTATGTTTTAATGATGACAAATAAACCATCGAAACACATAAAATAAAAAACGTTAGCTCAAAATCGCCGGAGCCCATATTTGCTCCTGGCGCGCTGCCCGCGCGTCAACGCGTAGGTGACGCGTCAGGACATTGTATGGTTTCGGGTGAATTTTGAAAGTCGGCTTTCCCCTTACCCTAAAAATTTGGATCTTTCAATACAGGTATGAATATGTTATGTGCTTAATTGAAAACACTCGAAACGAGTTTTGAGACTTGAGAGATCCTACTTTTAAAACACCCATTCACGGGAAAACGCCAACTCGTGTTTTCTAACTATTTCCTCAAGCCAAGGCTTTTCTAAACTTAGGGAGCTTATATATTTCACGTGACATCGTGTTGAAGCATCCATATGCTCATATCCCATGCTTACGTCTTCTCTAATTACGTAATGGGTGTACTCCCTTATTGGTCAAACTAAGTCAAAGGTCACTTTGCGTAAACGCAACCTTTCCCACTTGGGTTATGCTTTACATCAAGGTAAAGCACTTAACTTGTTTGAACAAAGGTATTAGTTGAGAACGTCAAGTCATGGAAAGTCACAAGATACGAAACTATGGATTCTCGACATTGTGTTACTTGAACTTATAAGTAACCTATGAATTTCTCAACTTATAATCTTAATTGTCTAAACCTTTTCTTATTAATGACAATTAGATTTCTTCTTAATCTTCTCTTAATCTCATTTCTACAAAAGACAAACACAATCATATCCAATCATATCTAAATCATATATTCTCTTACACATTCTCTTACACTCTTACATATTCTCTTACACACTTTACATCTCAACCATCCATTCCTTTACAACACATCTTAACCCTTCATTTTCAACACATGGGAATTGTTTGAATTCCTAAGGATGCTCATTTGATCCTAGCCATTGAATTCAAATTACAACACATCTCAACCATTCACCTCACCCTCTTCTCTCTACCATCACATGTGTTTAATCCAAGCCATCCATTTAAAACCAAAACCATCTCAACCATTGATTCACCCTTTCCCCCCAAGCAAAGCATATTCCTTTGGAATATCCCTTTTGAATCCAAACCTAGGCTCCTTTGATCCTAGCCATCTATTTTAAATCAACACATCTCAACCATCCATATTCAACACATGCCAAATAATTTGAAAACCAAAGGAGGCTCCCTTTGATCCTAGCCATCCAATTCAAACCATCTCATCTCAACCCTCCATCTCATTCTTCCCCCCAAGCAATGGAATATACCTTGGCATATTCTTTCTCTCTTTTCTATGCCATGTGAGGAATAACACTGCTATCCCTTCCAAATTACCCTATCTACACTTTCTACCCTTGGTATTTGGTTTTCTTATAAACACTTCAAAAAACATTTTCCAAATTAGCTATTTGAGTTGGTAAACCTTAGAATGATTGATGTTAAGGTTTAGTGTGAAGTACAATTGGGGGTTTAGCAAGGATAGGTATTTATAAGATCCAATCACCCAACACTTGGGAAATGTTTACAGAAGCCTGGCGCGCTGCCCGCGCGCTGACGCGCTTGCCTCGGTAAAATTTCCCAAGTTTGGGTTCTTGGCCTATAAATACCACCCTTGCCTCTTGTATTCCTCACCCCTTGCCATTATTCTTTCTCTCTATATTCTTTCTTTCTAAGCACTCTCAAATCTCTCTATCTCTAATCTTGTGTTCTTGATTTTCACATTAACATCTTTGAAAGAACACATCTCCTTGCAAGGGAAGAATCACAAGAACCTAATCCACTCTTGTGATTGTGTCGAGGGTCTTCTTATCTATACCCTTTCTACTAGAATCGAGTCACTAGGTTAGGTTAGGGCTTGGTTCAAAGAAACGTATATTTATTCAATTGTTTGTTAGGGAAGTCTTGTGTCTTGGTGACCAAGCCTAGATCATTGGGGATCTAGTTGGGGTTTGATACTTCCGGTGGGAAATCTTGGTAGTGGTCTTGGTGACCCTTAGGTGAAGTCGAATCGCGAGATTCTTTTTGGTGGTTTCCGAGGGCGGAATACCGTGGGAGTAACTCCTTCTTTGTGAGCATCGATATTGGTGAATATCAGTGGAGTGAATTGTAACGGTTTGTAGTCCACCGAAAGGATTATACTAGTGAATATTATTGGAGTCGCGGATTCGAAATTGGACGTACGGATGGTATAAACCCCCCATCCCGAACCAATATATATCGTTGTGTTCTTACTTACTTTATATACTTTGGTTGCATTAGTGGTTGTTGGATTATTGTACAACCACTTGATGTTCTCTTTGGCTTAAAGTTTTTAAACATCAAAAATGCCGAAGAAACCGTATTCACCCCCCTACGGTTCTACAATTGGTATCAGAGCGGTATACTCAAGTTTTTGAGCGTTAAAGCCTTCCCGAGAAGTCGTTTTAAGTCAAAAACTTCTTTTCCAAAAATCTAAAATCCTAACTAAGATTTTTGGTAAAGTAGAGTATAGATCCATGGCTCAAGAAAACTATAGAGAGGGGCGTTCTATGGAAAGACCACCTTTGTTTGAATACGAAGGATTCCGTTTTTGGAAAATCCTATTTGAGACCTATGTTAGATCTAAAGATTATGACTTATGGTATATCTTCCAAAATGGTGACTTTGATGATAAGGAAAAGAAGATGGCCGACAAGAATGTTCAAGCCAAAATGATGATATATGATGCCCTACCTCAAGAGGAGCTTGAGAGGGTATGCATGTGCAAGACCGCAAAGGAGATTTGGGACTTACTCCTTTTTGTTCATGATAATACTACATATGTCAAAGTCAACAAGATAGACTCTCTCATTCAACAATATAAAGAGTTCTCTATCACAGATGATGGAACTATTGATAGCGGTGTAATGAGATTCAACGCTATTACTACAAGCTTGAACTCGTTAGATCCAAGCTATTATAGCAAAAATCATATTGAAAAGTTTGTTCATGGTCTATCCAAAAATTGGCAACTTGAAGAAGCGGAGATTGAAGAAACAAGAAGTTTGAGACAATTATCTTTTGAGAAGATAATTGATGATCTTCATACTTATGAAGAATTTATAGATAAAATTAGAGCCATCATCGAAGAAGAGATCGATTCACTTGTTCTTAAAGACGAAGGTATAGAAGATGAAGAAGTCATTACGTCAACAATGCAACCTAGATGTTATGATGAACAAGATGATTGTAAAGATCAAGAAATTGCACTCGTTGGAGTCACGAGGAGTGATAATGAGGATGGAAACCTCTCGCGTAAAGAAGTCACTTGTCTCAAGACACTTGAAGCCCTTGAGGTATTATCTAACTCTTCTCCGTCTAATAATAATTTAGATATTCATAGATTGCAAAAAGAAAATGAAGAATTAATAAAACTTAATGAACACATATTAAGAGATATTTGTTGGGATATATAATATCAAAGTACTTCTGTATGTCAAAGTACTGCTGCATAAAGAATAAAGTCAAAGTACTGCCGAAGATGAAAGTCAAAGTACTGCTATTTACTGAAGAATGCTTAAAGTACTTCGAAGGAAACAAGGACTTATGTGCAATATTAGTTAAAGGATTAATGTGTAATATTGAACGAATATTCTAGAATTAGTTAGGGATAATGACTTATCGTTCAAGTTATATGTTGTAAACCGACTTAAGGTTGTCTATATAAAGAGCCTTAAGGGGTATTAGTCGATATAAGTTTTAGAGTTGTTCAAAGTCGATAAAATAGTTAGGGATTGTTAGTGAAGCTGTGTAACAAAGCAGGTTGAAAGTTTGGTTAATATAAAAGTTCTTCTTAAGCTTTGTGTTAGTAGATTCCGCATACTTTACAAGGTTAAACAGTGTTTCAATATTAATAGTGTTAAGTTTACTTAATATTATTAAACCTTTACAAGCTACAAAGTAGTTTGATCAGAGTACATCGATCCAACAAGTGGTATCAGAGCTTGTGTTGGAAACTCTGATTAAGAAGACAAACCTTTAAACCGATTTCACTACAAACCCTTCAAAGATGTCGACAGAAGCTGCACCTGCTCCCTCAATCACTGCTATTAGAATTCCAACTGTTAAGAAGTGTGAATATGACTTATGGGCCATGAAGATAAGGCAGTACATTGCCATCACAGACCATGCACTGTGGGATGTGATTGTCAATGGTAACATGCAGATTGATGAACCAGTAGAGGTACCTGGACAACCAACACCACCTAAACCTACCATACCTGCTGCTACCAAAACAAATCAAGACAAAGCTCTCAACATACTGCTTTCTGCTATTCCTGATGGTCACTTATTAAAGTTTCATGATGCCAAGGATGCCAAACAACTATGGGTTGCAATTAAGAAGAAGTTTGGAGGTAATGATGCTTCCAAGAAGATGCACAGGAACTTGCTGAAGCAACAATTTGAAACTTTCACTGTTGGTGAAAGAGAAGGTCTTGATTCTGCTTATGAACGATTCCAAAATCTTCTGAGTATGCTAGAACTATATGATGCTGAGGCATCAGGTGAAGATGCTAATCTGAAGTTCTTGAGAAGTCTGCCATCAGCATGGCATGTAGTTGCTACTATGATCAGAGGACAACCAGGGCTGGATACAATGGACTTTGATGATCTTTACAACAATCTGAAGGTGTATGAGCATGAGATGAATGGTACTACAGGTTCAAACACACATCAGAAATCCCAAAACATTGCTTTTGTCTCTTCTGAAAGCAAAAGCAGTACTTCCATATACAACTATGGTCACTACCAATTCATCACAATCAATAACCCCCACCTCAGATGATGTTCTATGTTCATTCTTTGCTCAACAAGCATCTCTACCTGTCACCTATCAAGAAGATGTATTGCAAATAAATGATGATGCTTTGGAAAAAAATTGATATCGGATGGCAAGTTGCCATGCTCACTGCAAGGATCAAGAAGCATGTGAATAAGACAGGTAAAGGCATCAATTTCAGAGCTAAACAGGGAATAACATTTGATAAGTCCAAGATTGAGTGCTTCAACTGTCAAAGGACTGGTCACTTTGCAAGGGAGTGCAAATTTGCAAAGTATCAAGCAAACAATAGGATTGAACCACCCAAGCCTGAAAGGAAAGAGATTCCTATTACTGAACCAAAACCAAAAGCTTTGGTTGCTCAAGAGAATCTGTCAGAGATTGATTGGTCCAATGAATTTGATGATGAACCAGTAACCTATTCAATGGTTGCATTGGAATACTGGAGCACAACATTTGATGAAGAGCCTGGATATGCTGCTTTGGAGTCAAGAGATGGTCTAGGAAGCTTTGATTGGAGCATGGAGTTTGAAGAAGCACCTGTTCAGCTTGCTATGGTAGCTGCTTCACCAAGTTCATCCACTAGCTCTGAGGTATGCTCTAAGTGCAATGATATGTATCAAAAGTTACTTAGTGAATATGTAGCTGAAAGAGATAAATTTCAAAAGGCAAGGGCTGAAATAGCTGGCTATCAGTTGACTTTAGAGTCAATGGAGGACAAAATCATTACACATGAAAACAATGAAGTAGCATGGGCTGAAACATATAAACAACAGGATTACCTAGTTAAGTTAAGTGAATGGAAACTAGGATGTAAGGTTTCTGAACTAGAGAAAGTTATTGCTGAGAGAGATAAGTTATTAGCAAAACTTGCTGTTTGGAATGAATCAGGTCTGTCACATGTTCAATTTGTTGAAAAGCAAAGAACATCAAACCTTAAAACTGGCCTAGGTTATGATAATGATAGCAATGAAGGCATTCCATTTAAGAGTAAGGATCTAAATCTTACAGTAGATACCTCCACTAGTGTTGAAGAGTTCATAAGTCTATATGAAAACACTTCTAGTGATGAGGAATACCCTAGTCCAACACCTCCTGTATTTAAGAAAGAAAATGAGTATAATGCAGTTCCTACTCCCCCAGGTAGCTTTCAACCACCTAGAAAAGATGTTGACTGTTATAGGGTAGATAATCTAGAGTTTAGGAAGAAGCTTAAAAGTCAATCTAACCCTGAAACTTTAGAAAAATCTATTGAAGCACCTAAGGTTGATGAGAACAAGTTTTCAAAACATGCAGTACCTTCAAACACTTTTCGAAGTACTGTTGATCACTCTGCAGTACCTCAAAGAAAATACTTTCAAAATACTACTAATTTTAGAAAACCTTATGGAAAGGGATTTAGGGATATTGGTCCAAAGGTCTGTTATGTATGTTATAGTCCTCATCATTTGATTAAAGACTGTGATTATCATTCAGAATACTTAAGTAAATATCCAAAGACCAGAACTGCACAACCAAGTCATAAGGAGAATAAGCCAAGGGACAACAAGCCAGTTTGGAATTATACAAATAGGGTTAACCATAGTAATTTCTCTAAAGACTATAGGTACCCTCATCAGAAAAGATCATACTCCAAACCCTCAGTACCTTCACAAAGTACTGATAGAAAGTTCCCTAACCAAGATGCTTCTAGCAAACACTCAAGTGTAAGACCTAGGAGGTACAACCACTACAAACCTAGAAGGCCTTACAACACAAGAAAAGATGCTAGAACACAGAACCCAACTCCTAAAGTTACAACTAAATGGGTTAAGAAAGAAAGTACTGCTGGGGTAGAACCAGTACTTTCAGAGGTTAAGGGTGAAAAAGGGAAAATTGATCATGATAAACCAACAGTTTTGGAAACAAAAAACTTAATTCTTGATCATGTTTTCAAAGACAGTGGTGATTACATACTCAAAAATATTTAGTATGTCACTCCACAAGGGGAACACAAGTCAGTAATGGCTTGGGTTCCTAAAAATAACTAACCTTTTTCATGTGTATGCAGGGCAACCCAGAAGAGGAGCTTAAAATCATCTTACTGTAGATAGTGGTTGCTCTGGAAGTATGACAGGAGAAAAGGAGCTCTTGTCAGATTTTAAAGCTTATTTTGGAGGAAAAGTTGCATTTGGGAATGATCCTGATGGAGGAAGAATAACTGGCAAAGGAACTATCAAGGCAGGAAACATTGATTTTGAGGATGTTAGATATGTGAAGGAGCTCAAATTCAATCTTTTGTCAGTCTCTCAGATTTATGATAAGAAGTATCCTGTGTTATTCTTTGACAAAAAATGTCTTATACTTTCTCCTGACTTTAAGTTAGAAGATAGAAACTTGGTGATGCTGAGAGCACCAAGAAACAATGATGTGTACAGCATAGATTTAAAGAATGTCAATTCTACTGAAAGAGCAACATGTTTGATTGCAAGAGCAACAATGGAAGAAGCACATCAATGGCGCAGAAGATTGGGGCATGTAAATATCAAGAACATCAATATGCTGGTCAAAGGAAATTTAGTTAGAGGTTTACTTTCTAAAAAATTCAAGAATGATCACTCATGTCTTGCTTGTAAGAAGGGTAAACAACACAAGGCTTCCTGTAAGAAGATTGATGAGAAAACGATTAGAGAGCCTTTGGAATTGCTGCACATGGATCTGTTTGGACCTGTTTCAGTTGTTAGTCTGAACAAGAAGAAGTACTGCTTGGTTGTAACAGATGACTGTAGCAGATTTTGTTGGGTCTTTTTCTTATGCTTCAAGGATGAAACTTTTGATGTTATTCATGATCTTATAATAGCACTTGAAAATCAGTTAAGACACAAGGTAAGAGGCATTAAATGTGATAATGGGACTGAATTCAAGAATCAGCTAATGGATGACGTTTGTGCCAAGAAATGAATTAAAAGAGAGTTCAGTATTGCTAGAACTCCTCAGCAAAATGGAATTGCAGAAAGAAAGAATAGAACTCTTATAGAAGCAGCAAGGACAATGCTTGCAGACTCTCAATTACCTGTTCCATTATGGGCTGAGGTTGTAAGTGCTGCTTGTTATGTATTGAATAGAGTATCAGTGACAAAACCTCAAATGAAGACACCTTATGAGTTACTCATGGGAAAGAAGCCAAGCATCAAGTTTATGAAACCTTTTGGATGTCCCCTAACCATCTTAAACACTGCTGATAATTTGGGCAAATTTGATGGGAAGTCAGATGAAGGATATTTATTGGGATATTGTACCAATAGCAAAGGATTCAGAGTGTACAACAGTGCTACCAAAAAGGTTCAAGAATGTCTTCATGTTGATTTTCTAGAAGAACAAGAAAATTCTAAAGGTAAAGGTCCTGATTGGATGTTTGATCTTGATTTAATGTCTTCATCAATGAATTATGTACCTGTAAGGGAAGAAAATCAAGCTGCTCCCACTGAAGAAGAAGCACAGTACATTGTTCATGATATTAACTTAAGATCTGAAGATGAGCCAAATGATAATGCCAATGATGAGAAGAAAAGTACTTCTGAGCCTCAAGGTACTGCTGAACCTAACAGTACTGCTGATCCTCAAAGTACTGTTCCACCACAAATACCAGTATCTGATGAAGATCAAGCCATTCAAGATGAACTTACTAAAATGCTTTTTCAAGAAAGAATGGCTAAGTCTTATGAAGATGATCAAAGGAGAGCTTATGAGGCAGAAAAGAAGAAGACAAAAGACACTGACAGTACTTTACCCCAAAGTGCTGCTAATCCATTTGAAAGTACTTTTCAACCTTTAGATACTTCAAATTGGATAAATATTGATGCTGTGAATGATTCTAATATGCCTGACTTGGAAGATACTGATGATCCAAACACGATTACTTTAAAAGACACTGATGATGAATTGGATCAAGAAGGCATTTTCTCAGATAATAATGAAGATCCTGATTTAACTAATTTGGAAGATAATCTTGAAGTCTCACCAACTCCTACTCTCAGAATTCACAAAACTCATCCTGTTACCAACATAATTGGACCCTCAGCTTCAGGGGTGCTCACCAGGACTAAGGCTAAGAATATGTCTCAACAACATACTTCTTTAATTAGTTTTATCTACAAACAGAACATGGTGAATCACAAGAATCAGAAGTTGTGTTTATTTGCTTGTTTTCTATCTCAAGAAGAGCCAAAGAATATCAAACAAGCATTAGCCAAAGAGAGTTGGGTGGAAGCTATGCAAGAAGAACTCCTACAGTTTAAACTTCAAGAAGTGTGGGTCTTATGTGATTTACCTGATGGAAAGAGACTGATTGGAACAAAATGGGTCTTCAGGGTAAAAAGAGATGAAAGAGGGAATGTTATCAAGAACAAGGCTAGGTTAGTGGCTCAAGGATATAGACAGGAAGAAGGAGTAGACTATGATGAAGTTTTTTCTCCTGTGGCAAGGTTTGAAGCCATCAGGCTATTTTTCGCTTTTGCATCCTATATGGGATTTCCTGTATATCAAATGGATGTTAAAAGTGCTTTTTTATATGGCAAAATTACAGAAGAAGTTTATGTCAAACAGCCTCCTGGTTTTGAAGATCCTACACACCCAAACAAAGTCTACAAGGTTATCAAGGCTCTGTATGGCCTTCATCAAGCTCCAAGAGCATGGTATGAAAGACTTTCCAATTTTCTACTACAACATGGTTATAGGAGAGGAGCTATTGACAAGACTTTGTTTATCAAGAGAGATAAGAAGGATATCATGCTTGTCCAAGTGTATGTAGATGATATTAGTTTTGGTGCTACTAAGCAATCTATGGTGAAGGAATTTGAAGATCTTATGCAGAAAGAGTTTCAGATGAGTTCAATAGGAGAATTAACATTCTTCTTGGGACTACAAGTGAAACAGTCAAGCAGTGGAATATATATTTGTCAAGACAAGTATGTTGCAGATATCCTTAAGAGATTCAATTTCACAACTGTTAGCCTACATCTACACAAGTGGATACTAACAAACCTTTGGGAAAAGATGAAGAAGGAGAAGATGTTGATGTCACACTATACAGGTCTATGATTGGATGTCTCATGTATTTAACTGCATCAAGACCTGATATTACTTTTGCTGTGTGTTTATGTGCATGACATCAAGTTCATCCAAAGGTATCCCACTTGAATGCTGTCAAGAGAATTTTCAGGTATCTTAGGCAACAACCTAAGCTAGGATTATGGTATCCTAGGGATTCACCTTTCCATCTACAAGCTTTTTCAGACAGTGATTATGCTGGAGATAACTATGACAGAAGATCCACAACTGGAGGATGCCAGTACCTTGGAAGCAGATTAGTTTCATGGCAATGTAAGAAGCAAACAATTGCAGCAACTTCTTCCACAGAAGCAGAGTATGTAGCTACTGCAAGTTGTTGTGCACAAGTACTTTGGTTGCAAAATCAGCTTTTGGATTATGGATTCAATTTCAAAAATACTCCAATCAACATTGATAATGAGAGTACTATTTGTATTGTGAAGAATCCAGTGTATCATTTCAAGACCAAGCACATTCAGATTAGACATCACTTTATAAGAGATTGCTATGAACACATGCTTATCAATGTGGTTAAAGTTCATACTGATGATAATGTAGCAGATCTACTCACAAAGGGCTTTGATGTTTCAAGATTTACCTTTTTTAGTTGTGAGTATTGGCATGATTAATATGTAAGCTATTTTTTAGGGGAGGCATTAGTAGTTAGTTGTTAGTCATTATTTGAGGGGAGGCTACATGTATCATTAAAAAGACAAGTTTTTATTCATCATTCAGCAAAGTTCATACATCAACCATTCAGAGGATTTATACATAACCATTGTTGTTACCAAGATACAGACACAGACACAGAAAAGACAAGACAAAACAAACAAACATCTACCACAACCTACTACCAAGCTCCACATACCTACTCAATAGGCCTTTTTCCCTTGCCCTCATAGATTTGCTTTCCCTTCTGAGCAGTCTTTCTTTTGTCATCAAAAGAAGCTTACTTTCTTGGGCAAGCCAGGCCAAGAACTTGTTTGGGAGGTCTCTCTTTCCTTGGAGCAGGCCATTTCATGTTCTGTATTGCTGATTCCAGGGCTTGAGTCAAAGCATGTGGAAGCTCATTAGCCAGAGATGAACCAGGGACTGACTTTTTCTTCTTGGGATTTTTGTTGGTAGTGCTGGCTGCATCTGTTATGGTAGAGTTTGCAACACTTACTGATGAAGAAGATTCATGGGGTCTCATCCATTCTACATGGGGAGGGAAGTAATCCAACCATCCTGGATCCTCAAACTCAGAATCAGAGTAGTAGCTTATCTCTGAATATGTGGAGCCATCAGAGTCAGAGGAGATGTTAACAAAAGGAATGTGACTCATTGTGTTTACAAGTTTTTTTTATGTTCTGCTAATGAAGGAAGAGTTGAATGGAATTTGTTGTTGGAAAAGTTGCTTTTATAGGCAAAGTAAAGGTAAATGGGTATTTAATGAAGTGTATTGAAGTTCACTTACCATGGTAGCTTTGGGATTTAATTTGGGGAGATAGTCATTAACCAGGGTTGATTTTCAAAGATATTTTGGTCAAATAGTCAACATTCGAGATTTTTTTTAGGAAAGTACTTTGGTCAACATACTGTGTGGGTTTATAACGGAAGGTACTGCTCCATATTTTATGGAACGTACTGCTTGGTGCTATTAAGGGTACGCTGATGTGTCAGATATTGTTCCAACGGTCAGATTTGCGGGTAACAACCTTTCGAAAGATATGGGGATAATCACTTCCAAAAATAATGGTAAAATTATTAATTAACCGTGATTTTTTGTATCTTATCCTTATATACCTCATATCTTTTCTTATGTATTCACCCTTATTTACCTTTCTTGTTAATCAAACTCATTCATACTCTTCACCGATTATCACCTTTCTCTCTTAACCTAATCACAATGGCACATCGACGAACCATCACCAAACACAACATGATAGCAAACCTTGAGAAAACCCAAGATAACCTTGACTTTCATGGAATTATTGATTTTCTCACTGTAACCAACATCTGTTACTCAATCCTAGTCAACCCAGAGATTATTGGACCTTGGATTCATGCGTTTTGGGATACAGCAAGGTCACAGGTTGAAGATGGAGAGGATATTATCACTGCTACAGTTGCTGGGAGAGCTATTCGTGTCACAGAAACAACAATCAGAGAGGCTATGTTATTTGAAGATGAAGGAGGCTCTGTTCTGTTTGCTAAACAAGAGATTTGGAATACACTCAGAGACATTGGGTATGAAGGACCTTTGAATAAGCTTACTTTTCAGAAAGCTATGGTTAGTCCTCATTGGAAATTTCTTATACATGTTTTGCTTCATTGTTTGAGTCCAAAGAGTACTGCTTGGGATCAGTTTAGCCATTCCATAGCTTCTGCATTTGTTGGTCTTATTACCAATCAACCTTTCAATTTCTCATACATGATCCTTGAAGGTATGCTTACACATATTAAGGCTGGCAAACCTTTTCTAATGTATCCTAGATTTGTTCAACTTCTTTTAGAGAATCCATTAGATGGGATACCCAAACCTCAGGATTATGTACCTACCATTAGGATGCCACCTAAAGTGTTCACTTTTATGTCTCATAAGGGAATAAATTTTTGGGGTAGGAATACACCTCTCAATGCTTATATGTTCGAGGTAGCTCAAGCTGTTAGGGATGAAGAAAACAATAGTGGTTCTGCACATTCTGATAATGCTGATCAACCTGATTCTGATGAGCATTCTGCTTCAGTACATACCCCTACACCACTTATTGTTTCCCCTCAGCTTGGTGTTTCAAGTGAAAGGACTCCTTCAGTGTCAGCTTCCTTGGATACATCTATTTCTGCTCAAGGTACTTCTCCACACAGTACTTCTTCTAAAGGTACTGCTTCAGAGCATACACAGGTACCTACTCCCAATGATTATACTTCCACAGGTGGGTTTCAAACACCTGGAGGTGATGAGGGAATTAAAGGTGCTATGAGTACTTCTGCTTTGACTGAAGAATTGAAGAAAATGAAGACAACTGTTAATGCTCAGGCTGTAGAAATCAAGAAGCTAAGAAAAAAGTTCAGAAGGTTGAAGAAATTTGTTTGGCCTCTTGTTCAGAATTTTAGGCTTTATGTGAAAGAAAAGAAGCAGTCTCAGAAGCCAAAGTCAAAATCCTCAAAGAAGTCTTCTAAAGCCAAGAGGAGGCACAGGAGGTCATCATTTACCAAATTGGGGAGGAATCAAGATGAGAATTTGGATAAAGATGATGCTGAGATTAAATATTCAGAAGATGCTCACCTTTGGCAATATCCAGAAAGTCCAAAGACTTTTGTACAAGATAGTTACATTAAAGAGGATGTGAATATTGCACAAGAGGATGTGAATATTGCACAAGAAGAAGATGTTGAGCAAGAAATTGTTAAGCAGGATGTGGATGCACAGAATATTCAAAGTGCTGGTGATCAAAGTACTGCTGCAGAAAACATAAGTCTGCAAGGTACTGCTGAGCAAGGTACTTCTTCTAGGAATATTGATGAAAGTGGAGTTACTGTAGCTGGACCTTCTATAATGAATTATGAAGATGAAGCTGGTCCTTCTACTTTTATACATCAAGAAGAAGTCAAGGTACATACTACAAGTGATGATGAAACAATTGCTCAAGTTATGATGAATTTGAGGAGACCTACTGGAGGAATACATATTTCTGAGCCTCCACAAAAAGTTGCTGAAAGTACTTCTGAATCAGAAGAGCTAGATCCAAAAGATAAAGGGAAAGGGATCAAGTTTCAGAAAGATATTAAGAAGAAAAAGAAGAAATTTTCTATTGCTCAGATCAGAGAACTAAAGATTGCAGAGGATGAAGAGCTTGCTAGAAAGCAACAAGCTGAGTATGATGCTGAGTATTTGGCAGAAGTTAGTAGGCCAATTACAAAGAAGCCAATGACTATTGCTCAGGAAAGGAACTGGATGATAAGTTTCTTGAAAAGAAGAGGATACAAAAACTTACACAAAATGAGGTATCCAGAAGTGAAAGCTCTATGGGATAAAGTACAAGAAGATATCAGAAAAGAAGTAGAAAACTTTGTACCTATGGAAGTTGATAGAAAGAAGAAGTTAGAAGATATCAGAAAGGAACAAGCTGAGCAAAGGAGATTGAAAAGAAAGAAAGTAGTTCAAGATGATCAACTATCAAAAAGACTGAAGATGATTCATGAAGACACAGTTGATGAACTTAGAAACTATTTCAGAGTTGTAGATTTTGAGAAAAAGAAGATTTAAGATTCTGGAAAGAAGTCCAAGATAATCTCATTCTCTGTAGTTGAATCAAAAGAAGGAAACTATCTTATGTTCAACAGAGAAGATGAAAGCTTCACAGTTTTCAACATGTTATAGGATGTTTTGCATTGTATCACAAGAGCAGATCTTTATGATTTATATATGCAAGTGCAGACATACTATGCAGAGATTGAAGCTTCAGGAGTGGGATTAATTTTGCTTGGAGATATATTTACCATCTGGGAAACTGAAGAAACAAGTGATGATCCTCTGTGGAATGATCAAGAGAATTGGGAAATCACAAGATGGAGATTCTTTGAGTCATCAGGAGGTCATACATTAGAGATGGAAGATGGTACCATGATTCATATGCTTGCTGAGAGGAGATATCCATTGATTAGAGAAATTATGCTCAGAATGCTGGATCATGGAATGGAACTTGAAGATGAATCTGAAGTAGCTTTGGATGTTATCAAGCTATTTATCAGATGGACCAAGTCTGAAGAGTAATATTGCATAATACTGGTATGATTTGTTTTGTATAAATAAGTATTTTTCAAAGTACTGCTAAGACAAACAGTACTTCATTAAAGTACTGCTTGCTGATATAAACCAGTATAAGTCCTTTAAAATAAAAATAAAAAGTTTTGATGTTTAAAAGAGAAGTAAAAGGATTTGAAAAGAAACACATGGTGTTAGTATTTATACTGCACAACAAATGGTAATCAACTCACCATGTTTCACAGACAAGAAAGAGTTTGACTCATCAAGAGGGTACGGCTCTGATGTGATAATCAAATCCGTTTTTAGTTGACAATTTACTAAAAATTGTATGGTTTCAACTTAGAATATCTGTATAAGTAAAGAGTTGGCTAGCCCACAAGGAAAAATGGCTTGTGGTAAAGGCTGTGGAAAATCCATTTTTGGTAATTAGTTCACCATGATTTACATCAAAGAACTAACTAGTCCAAAAGCAAATGGCTATTGGTAAAGACTACTCAAATCCGTTGATAGCTGATGATTTGCTAAAAATCATAATTTTCAATGATTCACCTCTCACAGGAGTTAACACACCTGGAAGTGATGAGAATAGTATGAAACTTTCAAAGATTTGATGATTACTGTACCAAAATGTTGCCGAGTTGCTGAAAAGATTTAATGAAAGACAAGATGCTGATGAAGAGTACTTTGACACATGATAGATAGAAGATAAAGAGACAAAGAAACGATCTTTCTGAATGATTAAAGATTTGAAGATCAAAGATAACAAAGAAACTTGAAATCAAGCAAGTGGAGTTCAAGGTAGGGGAGGATTGTTGGGATATATAATATCAAAGTACTTCTGTATGTCAAAGTACTGCTGCATGAAGAATAAAGTCAAAGTACTGCTGAAGATGAAAGTCAAAGTACTGCTGTTTACTGAAGAATGCTTAAAGTACTTCGAAGGAAACAAGGACTTATGAGCAATATTAATTAAAGGATTAATGTGTAATATTGAACGAGTATTCTAGAATTAGTTAGGGATAATGACTTATCGTTCAAGTTATATGTTGTAAACCGACTTAAGGTTATCTATATAAAGAGCCTTAAGGGGTATTAGTCGATATTAAGTTTTAGAGTTGTTCAAAGTTGATAAAATAGTTAGGGATTGTTAGTGAATCTGTGTAACAAAGCAGGTTGAAAGTTTGGTTAATATAAAAGTTCTTCTTAAGCTTTGTGTTAGTAGATTCCGCATACTTTACAAGGTTAAACAGTGTTTCAATATTAATAGTGTTAAGTTTACTTAATATTATTAAACCTTTACAAGCTACAAAGTAGTTTGATTAGAGTACATCGATCCAACAATATTGAAAAGCATTCAACGGATAAACATAAGCTCAATAAAGAGATTAGTAAACTTGAACATAAATTGATACTACTTAAATTTGAGAAAAGTGGTATTGACTTAAACAAAATGTTAAAATACATGAGCAAAAAACCTTTCATGACAAGGGAGGTCTTGGTTTTTATGAAAATGATAAAAATACATCTACAAGTCAAGACAAACCTATTGTATTTATAAAAGAAGGTTGCAAACCAAAAGTTACCGACTCTGACGCGCTGAATGACGCGTCAATGTTCGATCAACGGGCCAGATGTCTGAGTAACAATGGTTCATCATTAAATGCTTTCGCTAAACCATACTTTCCTCAAAATTCTTGTGTAATCACCCATAACAATACTCTTCATGACTTTGTAGAATTCACCAATGATGAGCATGGTAGCAATCTAAACTCTAAGTTTTGTAGTACAAGTAATATTAATGATGATGATTTTAGTATTATGTTTACCAATGTAGATTGCACTATTAGTAAAAACGGTAACATACTAGCTAAAGGTCATAGGCGAAACAACTTGTATACTTGTTAATCATAGAATATTAATAACAAGATATGGATAACAAACATGGTAAATAACCCAACGCTTCGGCTTAGGAAATTAGGTCTTATCGACAAGCTAGTAAGCAATTTACCACATGGTAAATAACCCAACGCCTCTACTTAGGAAGTTAGGTCTTGCCGACAAGCTAGTAAGCAATTTACCATCGTTGAGTTTTGAAAGGCGATATTGTGATAAATGTCTAGGGAGTCAAGGACAAGCAAGCAATAGAAATAGGCATGAAGAGTCAACAAATAAGGTTTTAGAATTGATACACTCAGATTTGTATGAGTCATCTCCAATTCAAAGTTAAGGAGGAAACTTCTACACTTTAATGATTGTAGATGGTTATCCAAATTCTCTTGGATAGTGATTTGAGAGAATAAGGATGAAGTCTTAAATAAATTCAACATTTTAAGAAAGAAACTTAAAAACCTACTTGATTGTTCAATTGTCTCAATTAAAACAAATGATAGTAGTGAATTTGATAAAATGCAATTTGGAACCTTTTGTGAACAACATGGAATATCTCATAACTTTTCGGGCCCGTTCACTTCTCAATCTCTTGAGATTGTTGAAAGAACACATCGTAAGTTAAGAAAGATGAGGTGCAATGCTTGATGAGCAATCCATCCCACAAAAGTTTTGGTGTCATGCCCTAGATACCGCATTTTATATCTTTAATAGAGTTCATATAAGAAAGGTCATTAATAAAACTCCATATGAAATACTTAGAAATAGGAAGCCTTTCTTAGAATATTTTAGAGTATTTGGTTGCAAAATATTTTTACTTAACACCAAAGAATATCTCACCTAATTCGACCCAAATTCGTATGAAGGTGTGTTCCTAGGATTCTCTCAATCTAGTAAAGCATACATAGTGCTTAACAAGAAAACAATGAGGATTGAGGAATCTTTCAATGTAACCTTTGATGAGAGCATGCCTGTGCCTAAATCATCTCGTTCGGTAGAAGATGATGTGATCAATGAACCTATAGTTCAAAATCAAGAAAGGTCGCCGACATTATAAGCTAATGTTTCGGTTGAAGGCAATCCTAAGAAAGTGAAAGAAGCGAGGGGTCATCCTATACAACAAGTCATCGGTGACTTGAATAAAAGGACACTTAGGTCATAAAACAAACAAGATTAGGTTTTTGGCATGACATTTTTCAAGAGTCCAAATTGCTTTGGGATAGATTTTGATGTTAAAACATGCATCTTAAGAGAACAATCCATAAGATATAATGAGTTATCTAGAAGTCATTTGCATGTCGTTTAGATGTTCTTAGTGGTTATATGGTTATATGTCTAGGACTTATATGGAGGCATGAAAGACAAGATATATATCAATTCATTATTCAAACGATAATTGATAATATTCAAGACTCTACATGTCTATATTATGTGCAATGAACAAGAAAATTTAACACAAAGAATATCTTGATAAGATTGAAAGTCATTTGTGTCAAAATACCAAGATTAGATAAAACCTCAAATTACGACTCACAATCGTGTTGGAGGATGCACATCTATATCTATTTGTTCAATTTATGTGAATATGGCATGCTTTGTGTTTAGGAAAGAAGAGAAATGAAAAGATTTTGTGCAAACATACAAACTATTTACATAGTTGAAGAGAATTCCTATGAATCGAATTTGGTATGGTATTGCATAATAAACTAAAATACCCAATGAATAGACTAAATAAGCTAAGTTCCTCATCCGAGATCTTAGGAACTTATGGTGTTAATGCAAGTAACACATAAGGATTATTTATGTCGACACACTACACAACGAACTATGAACCGGAGATATCATGTATTGTGTATTCACTTTCTATATAATGTGTGATGGTTCATAGGATCTAGCTTGTGTACCTAAAATGAAAAAGCATTTAATAATCATACACATATAACTGCACTTATTGAAAATCCTACATGAAATACTTGCACTTGGTTCATGTATTGGGTAGTTGTAGGTTCAAAATGGTGTTTGATAAAGTCACTTTCCAAAGATTTGATGTCTCTTTAGTTTCACTCATCAACTATGATAAAATTCATACATATCTTTTGTAAAGAATGCATGCAACTACCATAGGATCTAACATGAGCATCCAAATCCAACCAAAATCATAACTAGCTCAATCCTAATCACTCATGTCATACAAGAATAATTATCTTCCCTATACACCACTTTCTTTCAACTCATCTTGTACTAGGAATCTTAGTACTAAGAATGATTATCCTTCGGACTATAGATCTTCCTTAACCATACCTAATTCATATTAATTGGCTATAAAAGGAATGATTTTGTATCATATATCCTCATCACAACCTTCATCTTCCTTAAATACACTTATCTTCTCTTCAAAAGTGGCAACTAAGTTTTTCATGAAACGTGTTGACGAGTCAAACGAAACTAATGTGTATGAACCGTTTGAGTACCGTGAATTTCATGAAGGTCGTGAATGCGAGAAAAATTAAATGTGTGCCACCGATATGAGAAAACCATTCATCCAAGCTAATGCCTTCTCCTTAGTTCGTGACCTACCTATCGAAATTCATCCTAGGCATCTTCAAGAATTTTATGCTAGGCTATATCTAGATCAACCTTCTCTTACTCTCAATTTTCGTATGTATGGGCATGGGTATGCATGGAGCTTAAAGAAGTTGGGAAAGGTTTTGAATGTATGTTCTAAAGGGAACTTGTTTTATACAAGGTCCACCAAGACGGAGGACTTCATGAATATAAGGCACTATCATCCGAGCACTTATGCTCTAGTGGCCCTAATTCATGCCGTCATCATTCAAAATACCATTCTACAACCCGACTAGCATTGTGAGAAGGCTCCATTCGAACATTGGAACAAATATCAACTTCACGTCAAATTCATGCCTTGGGTGGAGGTCTTGTTGAAGAATGTGTTTATGGAGGTGGAACCTCAAGAGAAGATACCCGTCATTGTTGGGTACATGGTCTATTGTATTATGACCGAGACTCCATTCAACTTTGCTTACTTTATAGCAAAACGAATGGAAGCTTTGGACTACAATAAGGAGCCACTTCCATATGCTAGACTCTTGTCACACAACTTTGACCACATTAAGAGCAAGTACCCAAATGATCATTCTAGAATGATTAAAGTTGATGATGTGACCCCAATGGAGGAATCTTTCATAATGGACTCTCTTGAGTTTTGAGATCTATTCATAAGATGTTGGAGTTTTTCCTAGGAGTTCTAGGATGTTTTAAGTGTTGTTGCTTAGTTGATTGTATGACCCATGTTTCTTCTATGAAATAAAATGCTTGTGTTATGTTATAATAATACTCATATGAATATATACATATATAGTATTGCTCTTGCACATCATTCGGTCTAAAAACGTCACAAAGGGATAATCTTTATAAAATCTAATTAAAGTGGACAAACATATACACATATATATATGTATTATTATGTGAACTAACCCATGTTGCAACTATCCAAATGGTAACCTAACCCATTTTGGAACTTTCACATGCGAGGATTTCTTGTTTGTTGCATGTTGTGGTTTCTATGTGTAGCTAGGCCACCGCAAAGGTGAGGCTCTTGACCCATGGATCCCCGCCTTGAAACAAGGGGGAGCAACGATCTACGGGGAGCTATGTTCAAGGGGGAGCACATTCGGGTGCACATACAAGCTAGCTCATTTATCCCACAGGCCCAAGTTCGAAACCTGGCTTGATTGGTTGTCCCGTCTTTTTGATTCGACAAAAGGGGAGAAAGAAAGCAAGAGCGTGAAGACCATTCAAGAAATGTTAAATGCTTCACCAAATTACAAGGCAAAGGTCAAGATGCAAGCTACACCAAAGGCGCACTTTGTCTTCGCTAAGTTTTGTAATTTTATTTGCTTTCGGTTTTTATTTGTCATAATAAAAAAGGGGGAGATTGTTAAGGCAACATGATCAAGATCTCTTTATGTTTTAATGATGAAAAATAAACCATCAAAACACATAAAATAACAAACGTTAGCTCAAAATCGTCGGAGCCATATCTGCTCCGCACGCTGCCCGCGGGTCAATGCGTGGGTGACGCGCCAGGACACCGTTTGGTTCCGGGCGAATTTTGAAAGTCGGCTTTCCCCTTACCTGACAAATGTGGATCTTTCAATACAGGTATGAATATGTTTTGTGCTTAATTGAGAACACTCGAAACGAGTTTTGAGACTTGAGAGATCCTACTTTTAAAACACCCATTTACGGGAAAACGCCAACGCATGTTTTCTAACTATTGCCTCTAGCCAAGGCTTTTCTAAACTTAGGGAGCTTATATATTTCATGTGACATCGTGTTGACATAGTGTCTTATCTAATTACGTAACGGGTTTACTCCCTTATTGGTCAAACTAAGTCAAAGGTCACGTTGCGTAAACGCATTCTTTCCCACTTGGGTTATGCTTTACATCAAGGCAAAGCACTTAACTTGTTTGAACCAAGGTATTAGTTGAGAACGTCGAGTCGTGGAAAGTCACAAAATATGAAACTATGGATTCTCGATGTTGTGTTACTTGAACTGATAAGTAACCTATGAATTTCTCAACTTATAATCTTAATTGTCTAAACCTTTTATTCTTAATGACAATTAGATTTCTTCTTAATCATCTCTTAATCTCATTTCTACAAAAGACAAACACAATCATATCCAATCATATCTAAATCATATATTCTCTTACACAATCTCTTACACTCTTACATATTCCCTTGCACACTTTACATCTCAACCATCCATTCCCTTACAACACATCTTAACCCTTCATTTTCAACACATGGGAATTGTTTGAATTCCAAAGGATGCTCCTTTGATCATAGACATTGAATTCAAATTACAACACATCTCAACCATTCACCTTACCCTCTTCTCTATACCATCACATGTGTTTAATCCAAGCCATCCATTTCAAACCAAAACCATCTCAACCATTGATTAACCCTTTCCCCCCAAGCAAAGCATATTCCATTGGAATATCCCTTCTCAATCCAAACCTAGGCTCCTTTGATCCTAGCCATATATTTCAAATCAACACATCTCAACTATCCATATTCAACACATGCCAAATAATTTGAAAACCAAATGAGGCTCCCTTTGATCCTAGCCATCCAATTCAAACCATCTCATCTCAACCTTCCATCTCATTCTTCCCCCCCAAGCAATGGAATATACCTTGGCATATTCTTTCTCTCTTTTCTATTCCATGTGAGGAATAACACTTCTACCCCTTCCAAATTACCCTATCTTCACTTTCTACCCTTGGTATTTGGTTTTCTTATAAATACTTCACAAAACATTTTCCAAATTGGCTATTTGAGTTGGTAAACCTTAGAATGATTGATGTTAAGGTTTAGTGTGAAGTACAATTGGGGGTTTAGCAAGGATAGGTATTTATAAGATTCAAACACCCAACACTTGGGAAATGTTGGTGACGCGCTAGCCTCGGCAAAATTTCCCAAGTTTGGGTTCTTGGCCTATAAATACCACCCTTGCCTCTTGTATTCCTCACCCCTTGCCATTATTCTTTCTCTCTATATTCTTTCTTTCTAAACACTCTCAAATCTCTCTATCTCTAATCTTGTGTTCTTGATTTTCACATTAACATCTTTGAAAGAACACATCTCCTTGCAAGGGAAGAACACAAGAACCTAATCCACTCTTGTGATTGTGTCGAGGGTCTTCTTATCTATACCCTTTCTGCTAGAATCGAGTCACTAGGTTAGGTTAGGGCTTGGTTCAAAGAAACTTATATTCATTCAATTGTTTGTAAGGGAAGTCTTGTGTCTTGGTGACCAAGCCTAGATCATTGGGGATCTAGTTGGGGTTTGATACTTCCGGTGGGAAGTCTTGGTAGTGGTCTTGGTGACCCTTAGGTGAAGTCGAATCGCGAGATTCTTTTGGGTGGTTTCCGAGGGCGGAATACCATGGGAGTAACTCCTTCTTTGTGAGCATCGATATTGGTGAATATCGGTGGAGTGAATTGTAACGGTTTGTAGTCCACCGAAAGGATTATACTAGTGAAAAGTATCGGAGTCGCGGATTCGCAACTGGACGTACGGATGGTATAAACCCCCCATCTCGAACCAGTATATATCGTTGTGTTCTTACTTGCTTTATATACTTTGTTTGCATTAGTGGTTGTTGGAGTATCGTACAACCACTTGATGTTCTCTTTAGCTTGAAGTTTTAAACATCAAAAAAGCGGAAGAAACCGTATTCAATTCCCCTCTACGGTTCTACACGTTCAAAATAAAAGAGTTATGCAGGCTGTCATTAGCAAAATCCTAAACTATATTTGATAATTACAACCGGGTTTGTAGTTGTTATTGCGATCTGTCAGGTGTAGGACTGGAACTCGTGAGTAATGGACACGGATACCTTTAAGTCGTCACACGCATACGCGATTTTTTTTCTTTCCCGTCACCCATCCGTTTGTATATTTTTGTCATGCCCGCGCGTCCTCGATGTAAGCTCGATCATGAAAGTCTTTTGATTGTTTTCCATGTTGACCCTTCATAAGGCCAGCTGAAATTGCGACGATGTTCTTCTTCACCTGCATCATAGAAAGAAAAAAGTCATGCCGATAAATATGTAACGGATTTAATATATTTATGGTTTCTTTAACAATACTGGATGTCAACCGAATAATGCTATGATTTATAAATTTTAAATGTTTTCTTAAAGAATCCATATAAGTAAATTTACTTATAAGAAGTTTACGCGTAACATCTTTTGCAATATAAAGGTATCCGTGTTTATTAAAAAAGATTTGTCAACGTTATGTGGTATTAAACATGTAAACCTTAATATCATAGTAGTAGCATTTTCAGATGTGGAACCATATATACTCCCAAACCAACATTTTCTAAATACATAAAAATATGCTAAACATTAGAATTCATCACAACCTTCTCCGATATTCATATCATATTAACAAAAGAGAGCAACACATAGAGTGAAAACTAAACATACCAAGATATTTTATTCTTGCCAACTTGATACACATTTTTGTAAGAGTATCTTCTTTAGCTAGGAATCAGGAGTTTAATCTCCCAATACTTCCAAAACCCTGTCTGTATTGAAACAAAATCGTGCCCTGAACATATAACTAAAGCTTTAACAACTGATATTAGCATCTATAAGTACTTTTTCATCAATCACGATAAAACTTACATATAAAAAAACATGGTATTGCCTAATATGGTCAAATATTTAAGGTTTTCACTTATTGGGGTCAAAACTACAAACTTCCAAGTCTCTTGCGATTTTACCCATTTTACGTGTTGACCGTAACTAACCTGTTCATAATCAAATGGGTAAAAGCTGACAACTCATATTGAATATTTCCACAATTTTTTTACTTTTCTGTTACCTGAGTACTGGCAACACGCTTCCCTATTAGGTTACATCTCCGACCATCTTTTGCCTTGCCCTACTACATATGGATTTGAAAGGACGACCAGAATGTTGTGTAGCCTGCGGGAGAGCCATAACTCAATAAGAATGGAATATAAAAATAGTACAATCTGTGTATAATCTGACATGACTGGAAGTGTAAATATACCCTTGGCTGACCTGGAAGCTATTTGTCAAAATATGCAGCAATATGAAATTGCAGTAACTGAGTGAATTCAGAGATTATGTGAGCAGGAGCTCCATTATATTCTTGCCTTCTAAAGTTCTCATTGTGTCTGATTATGAAGGCCAGCTGATAAGTCAAGTCATCCTATTTCAAGGTTCCGTAGAATACAAAAAGTGAGATGAAGTTCCCCGAGTTAAGCCTTTTTCATATAATTATTATCATCGCCAGATGATGAGTAAAGTCATCGTTAAATTTTTTATCTCTAATGATACAAACGTGTAAGATAGAAATAACTAAAAAGTAAATGGGTCAAAAGACGTGTATTTCTTGATTCTAAATTTCTAATTCATACAACCTACAAATCGCTTCATTCAGACATGTGTTAACATTCTGTAAAGTTATGCTTCTTTAGACAATTTTTAACATCAGAATATTTTGTGAAACTTTGGAAGTGACCCATTTGAACCCATATCAAAAGATCATAGTAAGCAGCTGGAGTTACAATAATGTTACATGTGGCTCATTATTGTCGACACTAATTTCCCTAAACTTTGATTCTTGACCAGTTTCAAACTCAAACTCAACATCCCGAGTGCCCTTTGTTGCATTCTGTGCACCAGAACCACTATCATTGGCAGGCATTCTAGACCTAGTTGCTTGTAAGGTTGATTTGTGGCTAGGTTTAAGTAAGTTGACCTAATCAACAATAAAACCAAATTAAAGGACCCATAAATTAAAGCATTGTAATGACGAAGAAAGAGGATCACTAATTACCTCATTATTGTATCGCCCATTGTATCGTCCAAAAGAAACTAAAACATCTTCACCATTGTAGGAGCTTAACACCAAACTCAAGCCCTGCAGAATAGAGAATCAATATCAGTTAAGACTTATTAAAAACCATCAAGTAATTATTTTAATAAGAGAATACCTCGCTAGCAAGAGGAATACGTCCTTCAACAGTTGTTACAACTAACCAAGATAATGTAGACATGTTGATACCCTTTCTGCAGAAAGATGTTGTTTTCTTTCAGCCGGCTCAGGAAGCTGTCGTAATTCAATGTTTTTCTTCTTAGGAAGCTTGTACTTCGCAACCATTTTTATACAAACAATAGTAATCGTTGGCTGAAGGGCCCCACAGCCCCCATGGCTCTTCTTAACTATCTTAACCACATTCACACATACTTTTTTTTGTTGAAGGAGAAAAGGCCAATCAAGTTGATTATCTTGGTTTTAACAGGTACCTTATCCAAAGTTTGCACCTTTTCAAGCTAATCATATTGTATTTACTCTATCCTCACATAAGAATTTGACCCGTCATATTTTACTAAAGAAAACACCATTGTTGCATATTTTAGAAAAGCTTTGGGTGTTTGGATTAAACTTCCTATCTTCTTATTTATTATACTCCGTAGGTGTCCCTACAATAATGCAATTGGACATGACGTTAATTATGGTACATAAAACTTATATCAAAATAAATGTTTGTGGCTATCTCTAATTGTATTCATAAACTTTATGTAAAGTACCAGCCACTGCTTAAATTACCAGAATGTCAACGACGACATTGACGTGCAGGCGTGCAGGGGTACATGCTGGTGAAGGCGTTGAAGATGTCATCATAACTGAGGAACAATCAAGAGTTTAGTCAGTATCTGCCTTTATTATGTCGCTATAATTACAGTAAACCATATTTTGAAATAGAATTTGTAAGGAATATGTGTTACTAACCTTGTCTTCTCTAATTTGAGTCGTTGTAAATCTTGATACCATAGACCTATTGCTGGGAAAAAAATGAAGCTACGTAAGCTCTTTTAACATAATAACACATACACACGTTCCTTAATATCATGATTCATAAACAATATTCTTTTTACGCAAAGTATAAAAAGGATTTGAAGTGAAATAAATGAGCTGTAACTTACTATGACGTTGTATCCTGTCCTCGGTATTAAGAACAACAACATCTGGGGATATTCTCCCGTATTAGTAACATGAAAAAATAGCGGAAGTACTAACCTTGTATTCTCTAATTTGAGTCATCGTAACTCTTGATACCATAGGACCTATTGATGAAAAAAATGAAGCTACATAAGCTCTTTTAACATAATAACACATACACACGTTCCTTAATATCATGATTCATAAACAATATTCTTTCTACGCAAAGTATAAAAAGGATTTGAAGTGAAATAAATGAGCTGTAACTTACTATGACGTTGTATCCTGTCCTCGGTATTAAGAACAACAACATCTGGGGATATTCTCCCGTATTAGTAACATGAACAAACAGCGGAAGAGCAAAGTTGTCTTTAGAAATTGTTCCAGCAACGAAATCTAGAATTTTAGGGCCACCACTTGTACCCAAATCATGTGTTGGTAACAGTCGATCAACATCTTTAGTTATTCCTAAGCGGGTAAGAAAGAAGAACAGAAATGTAACAGTTGTAACTGGCAGTAGCCAATGTGTACTAGCAATACAAAAAATACATCCAAACAAACATCACAATAACGGTGAAACCAACCAGGAATTGTCGCAGAAGAATGGGCAAAAATAGAAGGCTGAAAATTTTGTCAAAATTTAGTTTACCAAAATGTAGTTAAATCTTCATCATCACTATCAGCATTAGAATCATCAACCATAGATGAAGAGATAAGAGCTAAGTTCCCTGAACTTGTACTTAGCTTACCAGCCTTCTTCAACTTCCGATCAATAAATTTAAAGTTATTGTACAGATCATTGAGCTTCATATTTTCTAATTCAGGCTTGTCTTCCCAAACTGCAACATTGGTATGAAACTCAGGAGATAGGCTTCTTAGAAACTTCAAATTGAGGTCTTCCCTTTCTACCTCAATTCCAAACACTGTGAGTTGTGTCACAATCTTCTAAAGCCTAGTGAAGATGTTGTCAATGGATTCATTACTTGTTGAACAAATTTTTTTATAAGTTTGTTTCAACAAGGTCTTCTGTGTCTTCTTGGTAGAATCATTACTACCAAAAACATTGCAGATTTCTTCAAATAAAGTCTTTGCAGTCTTGTACTTACTGAAAGCTAAGATCTGATCCCTAGGAAGGGTCATAAGTAGCAAACTTCTAGCTTTCAAATCATTCTTCTTCTGGAGTTTCTCATCTGATGTAACTGGACCTGTATTCACCTTCTGCACTTCCTTGCTGTTGATCCCAGTTGAGCAAACGATCTTACATAGAAGTTGACTTGAATTAAACACTTAAGCTAGAATGCGGAATATAAAAGTTTAACTTAAGAAGAACAATTAACTATCAACACTTCAATATATTGTTAATACGAGCACTCGACAATGCTAGAGTTTTACAACCTTGAAGTGTAAATGAAACTAAAACAAATATGTACTCAATCTAACCCTAGGATCCTCCTTTTATAAGCCAAGGAGTCCTACTAGGTTTACAATAACTTTCTATGCAAGATAAGAATATTCTAGACGTATATAATATACACACAATCTATTCTATAATTATCTACTTCGTATACATGTTTATCACATTAGCAGTAGATTCCTTTATCAGTATTTTCCATAACAGCACTTTGACAGCAGCATAATTATTTACCTTAGCAGCATTCTCATCACATCAGCAGTTTCACTCAGCAGCAGAATCCAAAACCCAACAATCCTCCCCTAAACTTAATATTTATTTCTAAATCATTAAGTTTCTTCAAAGAACAATTAAACATTAGGAGGATGCTTCCAAACACTCAAATCTTGAGATGTCTGTTGACCAAGTATCTTCTTATACTTTGACAACAAATTAAATGCTTGATCATCAGTATCATAATCTTTCTGCAAGTTGAGTAATCCAACACCATTAGCCATCTGATTGACAGTATTCCAGTATCTTACCACTGGGTAATCCTTTTCAGCTAGCATATACAAAGTAATTGGTCCAATTTCCAATACATGAATTCCAGAATCTTGAAAAAGTCTCCATTTTCTTACTTTATATCCTACTATCTCTGTCCATTCAGAATCATCCATTGAAGGTTCATACATAAGTTTCAGAGAACATTATCAGCCATAGTCTTAATGTGATCAATTTTCTCTATTTCATACTTTTTACCATCAAACTTCTTAGCTCCAAAGTTTTCCTTGTATAACTTCCAAAAATCATCAACATCCTCTCTATCAAAGTAATATAGCGTCTGTTGAAATCTAAGAAACCTGTGAGTCTTTCCATCAGATCTCTCAACATCATGAAATGCTCCAATCTTAGTATCATATCATGTAGTTACTTTAATGATAGGATATTTGATTCCTATTGGTGTGGCATCAACTACTTCAGGTTCTTCCATCTCACCAACCATAGTGAGAACCTTCAATTGTTCCTTTAAATGCTCAGAAGGAATACGATCATAATCATTCTTGAACTCATCTCCTTCAGGCTTATAGTTGTTTTCTTCTCCTGTTTTTCTCTTCTTCTTGGCAAAGGATTTATGAACAACACCTTTTCTTTTACCACTTTGAATAGAAGAAGTTGTCTTTTCTGCAATATCATCAAGCTGCTTAACAACATCTGCCTCTTGAACATGCTCTACTTCAACAATTTTATCAGGTACCAACTTTTTGTTCCTTTGAGCAATATGTTCCAAATCTTTAGGACAACTCATAGGATAGAAGGTATCTGTTTGTCTCTTAGCTTGTTTATACAAGTCAAAAATCTCTTGATCAGACTTAGGTTTTAACTGTACCAATTTCCATCCCTTCATATTCTTCAGGTACCTTTCTTGCTCTCTTCTTTGTTGCAATGGAGTTGGACCCCTGAGAACCTTTTTCTTTCTTCTAGTAGCAGCATCTTCTTTCTTTTTCTTAGCAGTGAACTCTCTTATCCAAGATTGAACATCAAAAGTTGGAATTTCTTGTTCTTCAAGCTTAATCATCTTGGAGAGTTCTATATCAGCATCTATTCTTATCTTTTCATTAACCCACTCCTCATACCTCTTTAAGTCTTCAGTTTCCTTGTCAGCCCTTTCCTTTTCCTCCTGAATCAATTGTTGTTCTTTTTTATCAAGAAATTCTTGTTCTTTCATAGCAACAACTGAATCATGTTCAACTTGTAATTCCTTGGGCCACCAATGAAAAGGTATCTCAGAGTAATCAATCCCCTTATACATCCACTTAGGATCTTCAAATTTCTTGCCCTTCCCTTTATAAGTAGAAGATGATGAAATAATCTTCTTTTGTTGAGCAGCAGGTTCTCTGATTACAACTCCCTTTTGAGGTATTCTTGGTGTAGATGATGTGATTGTGGTTGTTGATTGTTATGGTAGTGATGGAGTTGGTAGTGGTGTATGTTTTAAATATGATTCAGATGGAACCTCTATAGTCTTCTTACTTAACAAAACCATAGCCTCAACAGCAGCATTTACCTTTCCACTAGCAGCAGAATCAGCAAAATCCTTAGCAGTAGAATCATGAGCAGCAGCAGAGTAATCAATCTTGTTAATAATAGCAGCATTATCAAGTTCTTTTTCCACAGAATCATTCAAAGTCGTTAAAGCTTCACCCATCAACTCTGTTGCCTTTACTAGTTGCTCAGGCTCCAAAGTCTTAAGTTTTTCCACCACATTTTCTTGAGTAGCAATCACTTTCTCCATTACAACCTCATTCCCTGATTTGTCAGCAATCACAAAATTATCCACATCCTGAGGACTTTCTACTGCCATGTCACCAACCTCTGGAACCTCCCCTGAAATCATTCCAGCATCAACATCCTGAGCACTATCAGCTTTCTTCAAATTAGCCTCCCCTAGACCCATTATTTCTTCATTCCTCCCCTGTTTGGAAGCGTCCGCTTCCAAATGAGTAGAGAGTTCAGGTGAACTGACAACTTGAGAAGTGCCCACTTTCTTCAATCTTTTTAAGGAGGTTGAAGATCTTGATTTCCTTAAGTTCTTAATCTGGTTTTGCAATTTGGTGATGAGCTTTGCTTGACCATCAACAACAGTAAAGAGACTAAGAACTTTATCTTCCAATGAAGTACACTTCACCTCCAAATTGGTACAAGTAACCGTCAATTCCTGAATGAGTTTCATAGTAGTCTCATCACTTCGACCTGTGTAACCTGGTCCGAGAGGTGAATCATGGACATTGTCATCATGTACAAGATTTTCCGTCAATTCATTTGTCACTGTCCTGTCCTCATCACTTCGACCTGTGTGACCTGGTCCGAGAGGTGAATCTTTGGACATTAACTCAGTATCAAACCTAGTTTGATCATCTGAGCCCCCTATAATTTCCATTTGGCTAGGGTTACCATCCTGAGAATTAGATTCAGCAGAATCCTTTTCTCTAGATGTTGTCTTCGTTTGGGTCTTATTGATGTTATCACTGTCCTGCTCTGCTGCTAAGCTAGAAGCAGTAGTGACAGCCCTTACCAACATATCCCCTCGATCACCTAGGACAACCTCATCACAGCTATACTAACACTATCATGAGGTAGATCAATGTTCTTTTTGGTTTTCCTACAGGTATATTGTATTTTAGGTTGTGAGCAGATGCAGTATAATTGGGTGTGTGATGGGACTCAGTGGGATTTCCTGATCCTTCACCCTGAATATTTTGCACAAGTTGCACCATAGAAGGTGTAAGATTTGTATGTGTGCCTGAAAAACCTTTTCCATGCTTAATCAGGAAAGTAAAAGTTTTGGAAACCAATTTGGGAGCATCATAAGTAGCAGTATGTGATCTGAAATTGGTAAGTTGGTTTTCTATAAAGAGCTGGATAAATCTTGGATAAAGCAAATAGGAACCAGACTCTTTAACACTTTTAACAATCCCCTCCAAAATCATATTTGAAAAATTAAATGGATGACCTTTGCTTAGACATACCATTGCAGAAGCAATAGTAGCACTAAACTCATTCCACCCAGAAGTTTTAGGACTCAAACAATGAAGGAGAATGTGAACCAAAAACTTGTATTGAGGACAGAGGAGAGCTTTTTGAAATTTCAAATTTGTATGTTTTCCCTCATATCCCAAATCTTTTAAGCCCTGAAAAATAGCAGAATTGGCAAGACACGTGGTCTCTGTTTCATCATCTAAGAGAAGAGTTTCCCTTATAGAAGATTCAGTTACACGAACCTTTTGACCATCTACTATAGCACTAACATATTTTTCCTCATTCATAGTTTTGACTTTAGCAGTAAGCCAAAACTGTTTGATGTAGGAAACAAATATTGTAGAATTCACAGTTAATGCATACCTAAGAGAAGTAGCATTCAAGAATTTTACCATATCTGTGAAACCTTCAGGAACCAACTCTTCATCCAAAATAGCAACATTATTGTGCTGCTCTGCCCAGGTACGTGTACAATCCATGAATTAGGGTTTTGAGAAATTGGGGATAATTGACTTTGAGAGTAATGAAGTGTTAGGGTTTGTGAGAACTTCAATTTGGAGCGTGTAAAAACCAATTATGAATGTTAATTAGGTTTTAAACTGATTTGGAGATGTTACACATTCCACCCCCACACTTACAACCGTAGCAGTACAACCATATCATCCACAACACTAGCAGCAAAATGAAACAACTAGCAGCAGAGTGATTTTAGCCACCAGCAGAGTTGACTAATCAAACTTGGTCAAAAAGTCAAAGAATCCTCAACAATAAATGCACTTGATACGCCGTAATCCCTATAAGAACGGACTAAATCTTTCCCTAATTCAACACAATCAAACCCTAATCACAATCAATAACGCCAATCAACCAAATCAAATCTCAAGAACCATGAAATCATCTCCCAAAATAATCAACATATCTTCGGATTCATCTTCTGAGGATGAAGCACCCTTCCAAACTTATGTACCTCCATTCCGTCCTTCCCACAACGGATGTAGGACTAAGGAACAAGCCCGCAAGAGAAAACATGATCTCCCTGTGTTCAAATATCTGTTGAACTTGAATCAGACCCCAAGCACTTCCAGGGGTAAAGAGGTGATGTCCCCTAAATCTCCATCGTCTTCAGAATCATCAGAAGACCCTACTTGGATCCCTATAAGACCTCCATCTCCAATGGAACTTGTTTCCCCCTTTCTCTGTACTTCATCTGATGAGGATGAGCCAAACAACAATCCACCTTCCACTCCTGAAAGACCACAATCTTTAAGGCCAAGACCCAAGACATCAGCTAAGACAAGGAAGACAAATCCTCCTCTTCCTAAGGAAAGAAAGATTGTACTTGGGCTTCCGTGCCCTAGACAGTGATGTTTGTAGTATTTTGATTTCTTCTTTTGATGTAGAAGTCTTTTGTTGTTTCTTTTGTTGTTATGAAGTGGTGTGGATGTTCCCTGATAAGTTGTACTCTTTTGATGATTAATGATAAATGATTACTTCTTGTTTTGTTTACTTGCAAATCATCAATGCTAGCTTTTTCCTGCAAAATGTTTGTCTAAATACCACAAAGCATACAAACATATACACTAGCAGTAGAGTGAAAAAGCAGCAGAGTACATTCCAAAATAACCATATGCTTCTTAAGAAGCAGCAGAAACAGAGTAACAAACAGCACAGTACCTTTACACACTTTACAAAAACAAAAAGAGATAAGATTTTCAAAGATTTATCATACCAATATTTGCAATTAAGAATTGAAACCTCCCCACATCAAAGTGTTTAGTGAGAAGATCAACAACATTGTTATCAGTATGAATTTTAACAATTTGAATTAACTTCTTTTCATAGCAATCCCTTATGAAATGATGTCTTATCTCAATATGTTTTGTTTTAGAATGAAAAACAGCATTTTTAATTATGCAAAGTGTGTTGTTGTTATCAATATGAATTTTGGTGTTCATGAAATTGTACCCATAATCCAACAGTTGGTTTTGCATCCAAAGCACTTGTCCATAGCAACTTGAAGCAGCCACATACTCAGCTTCAGTTGTAGAATTTGCAACCACTGTTTGTTTCTTGCATTGCCATGACACCAGTCTGTTTCCTAGAAATTGACAACCCCCAGTTGTAGACTTTCTATCCAAGTAAGCACCAGCATAGTCACTGTCTGAATATACCACCAAATCAAAAGGTGAATCATTAGGATACCATAGGCCCAATTTAGGTTGATGCCTTAGATACCTAAAAATCCTCTTCACAGCATTGAGATGTGATTCTTTGGGACATACTTGGAATCTTGCACAGGCACATACAACAAACATAATATCAGGCCTTGATGCTGTAAGATACATCAATGAGCCAATCATGGATCTGTACAAGTGAACATCTACTTCTTTTCCATTTTCATCCTTCAACAAAGGTTTATTGGTATCCATGGTTGTCTTAGCAGGCTTAGCATCTTCAAATCCAAACTTCTTCAAAATGTCATTGACATACTTATCCTGACTAATAAATATGCCATCTTTCTTTTGTACCATTTGTAGTCCCAAGAAGAAGTTGAGTTCTCCCATTGAACTCATAGCAAACTTTTCCTTCATAAGCTTCCCAAAATCAACACACATAGCTCTGTTTGTAGAACCAAAGATGATGTCATCTACATAGATTTGAACCAGCAAAATATAATGTTTTTGTCTTTTGAGAAACAAAGTCTTGTCAATCTTTCCTCTACTGAACCCAGAGTCTAACAAATATGTTGACATGTTATCATACCAAGGTCTAGGAGCTTGATGTAAACCATACATTGCTCTATTCACCTTGTAAACTTTGTCAAGATAATCAGGGTCTTCAAAACTAGGTGGTTGAGACACATAAACTTCTTCTGTAATGGTCCCATATAGGAAAGCACTCTTTACATCCATCTGATACACCACAAAATCTTTGAGTAAAGCATAAGCCAAGAATAGTCTAATGGCTTCTATTCTTGCCACTGGTGCAAATACTTCATCATAGTCAAGTCCCTCTTGTTGTGTGTATCCTTGTGCTACTAACCTAGCTTTATTTCTAATGACTATTCCCCTTTCATCTCTTTTACATCTGAAAACCCATTTAGTGCCAATCACTCTTTTTTCATTTGGAAAATCAACCAAAGTCCATACCTCTTGTAGTTTGAATTGCAGAAGCTCATCTTGCATTGCTTCCACCCAACTTGCTTCTTGTAGGGCTTTGTAAGTGTTCTTGGGTTCAATTTGAGATAGAAAACAGGCAAACAAGCAATTTTGTAGATCTTTGTGACTGTTTCTTTGATGCAGAGATCTTGCAAAGAAACTTTAATGTTGAAGATCTTTGAACTCTTTAGTCATTTTTCTTGTTTGTACAGATGATTTTGGATCACTGAGAATTTGTTCTTTTGGATGATCCTTGTGAACTCTTGTAGTAGTAGTGGGACTAACTGGAATGTTGACTTCCAAATTAGTATAATCTACATCAGCTCCAAATAGTTTACCATCAAGAGCCTCATCATCTGTGTCATCAGAGATATTATCTAGAGGAGGCATATTTGGATCATCAGGATAGTTTGGATCATCAAAAGATCTATCCTGAGTGTCCAAAGAAGGAAACTGTGATGTAGAAGCAGAGTTAATAGGCTTGGCAACAGAATTGATTGAAGCAGTAGTTGCTTGTTTTGGTCTAGCAGTAGAGTCTTCTGAGTCAGCAGTAGAGTCTTCTGGCCTTGTAGGAGAGACATCAACAACCATTTTTGGAGCTTCATTGGGTATCTTTTCTGCATCAATAGTAATTTCAATATCTGCTTCAGCTTCCTTAGGTTTCTCTGGAGTGACAACATCTTCTTGTATACCTTGATCTTTCTGTAAGGGTAAGAAAGTTGGACCAACCTTCAGTTTCTCAATCAAAACAATGTCTTCTTGTGGTTTTTTAGTGTCAACACTAGCAATAACTGGTACATAATTCATTGTCTTGGTAAGGATATCGACATTAAACATCCATTCAGGTCCTTTTCCTTCAACATTAGATGTGTTCTCACTAAACTTGATATGCAAACTCTCCTCCACATGTTTGGTTCTCTTATTATGTACCCTGAATGCTTTACTATGTACAGAGTAACCAACCAAGTAACCTTCATCAGCTTTCTCTTCAAACTTGCCTAACTGATCCTTAGTATTCAAAATAGTGACAGGACATCCAAATGGCTTAAGAAAATCAATCAATGGTTTCTTCCCATGAAAAAGCTCATATGGAGTTTTGTTGTGAGGCTTCACTACCTTACTCCTGTTTTGCACAAAACAAGCAGTGTTTACAGCTTCAGCCCAAAAAGGTATAGGTAGTTTAGAATCAGATAACATTGTTGTTGCAGCCTCAATAAGTGTCCTGTTTCTTCTTTCTGCAACACCATTCTGTTGTGGAGTTCTTGCAACACTATACTATCTTAGAATTCCTTTTCCCACACAGAATTGATTCATCACACTATTCTTGAACTCAGTACCATTGTCACATATGATAATTTTCACTTTGTCGTTGTGCAGGTTTTCAACTCTTGTAATGAATTCCTTAAGTATCTATGGGGTTTCATCTTTAGTGGATAAGAATAACACCCAAGTAAACCTGCTGAAGTCATCTGTGACAACTAGGCAATATGATTTCTTGTTCAAGCTTTTCACAAAAACAGGCCCAAATAAATCCATGTGTAGTAAATGCAAGGGCTCTGTATTTGTGTTCACTGTCTTAGACTTGAATGAAACTCTGTGTTGTTTACCCTTTTTACAAGCAACACAAGTCTCACAATTTTCAAACAGCTTTGTGGGCATGCCTCTCACAAGATTTCCTTTCACCAACTTGTTCATTGTCTTGTAGTTCAAGTGCCCAAGTCTTCTATGCCATAATTTGGACTCATCAATAGTGGCTTTTGCAATCAGACAAGTTAAAGCTCTTTTGGGAACAATGTTCTTAATATGATCATTGTATATATTTTCATTTCTAGGGACCTTCAATAGCACAAATTTATCATCTGGCAATTGAAAATCAGGAGAAAGGATCATACATTCAGTGTCTGTAAAAAGAACAAAATTCCTTTTGTCACACATTTGTAAGACACTAAAGATATTAAACTTAAGCCCTTTCACAAGAAACACCTTCTCAAAGTCTAAATTTCCTGTTCTTAAAGTGCCTCTACCAATAATATTTCCACCTTGTGGATCATTCCCAAAAGTAACATAACCACCTTCAAAAGCCTCAGAGTCTTCAAGTTGAGACTCATCTCCTTTCATATGTCCAGAGCATCCACTATCAACTATAACCATATCTTTAAGATCATCCAGTAGATTACCCTACACATGAAAGTAAAGAAATTAGTTTCTCTTCGGGACCCAAGCCATTACTGACTTGGATCTGCCTTGTGCATCAACATAGTTAAATTTCTTTAAATCACTTGATACACTGCTGTTTTTGGAAACATTATTTGAAATAGTTGATTTTGGTTTCCAAACCCAACAAGCTAAGGCCTTAACAACATAAAAATGATTTCCTACAACTGTATTTGATAAAACTTTTGGCCCAGAAGTAGAAAGTTTTGTACTAGCAGCAGATAGCTTACTCGCAGCAGAATGCCTACTAGCAGCAAAGTGCTTACTAGCAGTAGAGCCAGCAACAGAACCAGTTGTGGTTTTAAAAGCACCATTTGATTTAACAGCATAAATAGATCTAGTTGCACCAGATCTTAACAACACAACCCTAGGAATCATGTTTCTATTAGGATGAGGGTGAGTATTCTTAGTAACATATTTATGATTTACCCAAGAATATTGATTCCAAACAGCCTTTTGTGGTCAGGACAACTATTAATCAAATGTTCAAAGCTACCACACTTATAACAAGCCTTTTTCTTTAATTGAAACTCACTACCTGATTTGTTAGAAACTAGGTTATTAAAGTTCTCTGATTTCCCCTAGGCTTATTATAGAAACCATTCATTCTATCTCTAGAAATCTCATTATATTCTACCATTTTCCTAGAGATGCCCTTACCTAACACAGGTCTCACAAACTTCACTTGTTCAATTTTAGGTTCAACTTTGGTAGGAATTGCTTCCTTTTCTACACTTTGTTCTTGTTCAACCTGTTCCTGTTCCTCATCACTATCTGAATACCAGTCTTCAATAATAGGAGCATCAGGAAATTTTCTACCCTCTACCTTAGGTGTTTCTAAGACACTTGGACTAGACACACCTATTGGTTTTTCAATGTTCAGCTCACTAATGAAGGACAATTCTTTTCCTGGTGGAGCATAGGCACTCTTAGCAGGAGGAGCAACCTCATTGTAACCTATTCCACTTGCTTTCCTTATTATGGTACTCTCAATAGATTTATTAACCAAATCAGAAGCATATTGTTGTTTATTTACTCTTACTATATGTTTTTCTTTATCAGCAAGAGCTGCATCCCTATCTCTTTCTGCTTCTTCTAATTTATTCTTAAGAAACTCAATTTCACTGTTTTTCTTAAAAATCTCAACATCTTGTTGGTTAATTTTATCTACATATTCTAGCTCACACTCTTTTAGATACTCAAGTCTTCTTTCAACATTTTGAATACCTACTTTGTAACCTAGGTTATCAAGTTTTATGTTTTCAACTTCTCTAATTAGACTCTCATTCCTAGACTTAAGTTCTTCTACAGTGTCAGCACATGACTTAAAAGAACACACAGATAAATCAGAATCATTAGATACCTCTGAGTCAGATCTAGAAGATGATGATGCATAGGCCATAAGTGCAAAGTTATGCACTTCAGGCTTGACTTGAGCCACCATAGAAAAGTTTGGTTCTTCATCAGCCAAATCACTCCAATCATACTCTCCCAATCCATCACAAGATACCAATGGAGTAACGGTATTCTTTGTTTCTTCATTCTTCTTAGATGCTTCAGCATTTTTATTTGGAGCTCTACATTCTCTGGCAAAGTGACCCTTCCTGTTGCAGTTGTAGCACTCTATCTTTAACTTGTCAAAGCCAACATTCTCTTTAGCCCTGTACTTGATTTCTCTTCCAGTTCTCTTCAAGAATTTTCTTGCCCTTAAGGTCAACATGGCCATTTGCCATTTAAGATCCATCTCTTCAAGATCATCAGGATCAAGGTGATCCAGATCTTGATTAATAGCCTGTGACCTTACACTTGTAGTTAGATCGACCAAAAATACATGCAAAGCAATATCACTAGTGGAATTCTTATCACTTGAACTAGCAGCAGATCCATCAGCAGTAGATACACCATAAGCAGTAGAGTGTGATTCTTTAGACCCTTTTGACTTTTAAGATACAAAGGCAAGATTTTGTGTACCAGAAGATGAGGTAGATGTAGAAGTCAACTCTGGTTCATACACTCTTAAGTTGTTATAGAGACTTTCCAACTTCATAGTTTCAAAGTCAGGCTTATTCCTCCAAAAAAACTGTGTGCATATTCCATTCAGGTGCAAGACTTCTAAGGAATTTGAGGTTTACATCTTCTTGTGGAACCACATAGCCAACAAGCTTTAAATGACTGACAAGTTGATTGAGCCTGTTGTAAGTACCATTAATCTTTTCTCCATTTGTAGCAGTAAAGTTCTCAAACTGATGCTTCAGCATGTTTTTCCTTGACTTCTTAGTAGCATCATTCCCTCCAAACCTAAATTCAACATCATCCATCAAGTCTTTTGCAGTCTCACAACTATCAAAGTCCAACTAAAATTCATTAGGTATTCCCATTAAGAGAATACTATGTGCCTTGATCTCCATCTTTCTTAAAGAATTCTCTTCAGCAGTTTTGATTGGTATCTCTTTACCATCAGGGCCCTTCTTTGGTAAAGAGTCACCATTGATGATCACATTCCACATGTTAAAGTCAATCATGCGAATGTACTGTCTTATTCTCATCTTCCACAGCTCATATTCTCTAGGGTTGAGCATGGGAACCTTTGAAGCAGTCACCATATGTGTGTCATCACCCATCTTCAGCAATTGATTTGGAACAGCAAACTTTCAAGGAACAGTTTCTTCTTGATTACAACTTCTAGATCACAAGCTCTGATACCACTTGTTGATCCTAGTTGAGCGAACGATCTTATATAGAAGTTGACTTGAATTAAACTCTTAAGCTAGAATGCGGAATATAAAAGCTTAACTTAAGAAGAACACTTAACTATCAACACTTCAATATATTATTAATACGAGCACTCGACAATGCTAGGGTTTTACAACCTTGAAGTGTAAACGAAACTAAAACAAATACGTGCTCAATCTAACCCTAGGATCCTCCTTTTATAGGCCAAGGAGTCCTACTAGGTTTACAATAACTTTCTATGCAAGATAAGAATATTCTAGACGTATATAATATACACACAATCTATTCTATAATTATCTACTTCGTATACATGTTTATCACATTAGTAGTAGATTCCTTTAGCAGTATTTTGCATAACAGCACTTTGACAACAGCAGAATCATTTACCTTAGTAGCATTCTCATCATAGCAGCAGTTTCACTCAGCAGCAGAATCCAAAACCCAACACTTACCATCAATAGTCTCTGTGGAAGTACTTGGCTTGAAAGAGTCTCCATACATAATGATTTCCCAAAGTGCATAGTCTTGCACCAAAAAGAATTGTTCAATCATTATCCTCCACATCTCATAATCATTCAGTTTAAGCTTAGGAAGCTTAACAGCAATGTTGGGCTGATTGTTCTCCATCTCCATTGAATCTTGTGAGAAAGAGTAAACTTCGGATCTTCTAACTCAAAGTATCAGAAACCTGGCTCTGATGCCACTTGATGGATTTAAACACACTACCTTGTGTTATAATGATACTTTGAATGATACTAATAAGTATGCGGAAACTACTTATTAATACATAGAATGTTTAACCAAACTATTAGCTCCAATATTATTAATGATAATAATACGAGTGATCTAGAATATCACTAGGTTTACAACTTGAATCTCTATAGATTGATACGTGCATAACCTAAACCTAGGACCTCCTTTTATAGGAAACAAGGAGTCCTTTACAAGATAAGTATAAGCATTGAATAATAAAATATGTACAAGATATTTTCTATACTTATCTATACACACGTTTCCTAACAATTATCCTGCAGTAGTGGTAATGATATGTACTAGCAGTGGTAATATGTTTCCACTGCTAGTGCATTCTTCAACAGTGGTTATCTCCATGCTGATCAGTGGTAACTGTTAGTGTAATTCCCAACAGTTTGGATCTTGCTGAGTGTTTCCTTCTCCCAGCACGTACACTCTCCCTCGTGCATTGTTGTCCTTGTTTAGGCACTGACGCCGGTAGTGTCCTTTCTCTCCACAAGCATGGCATACTACAGCCACGGGTTGCAAGTTAGCTCTTGTAGCCTTGCAATCTTGTGTCTTATGACTAGTCCTTGATCATTTTCCACACTTAGCATAACAGGGTCTAGTGTGGTGCAGTTTGCACTTGTTGCACAACGGGGCAGGTCTAGCATACTCAGCATTCCTAGCTGGCATGACGACATAAGCTTTGGCAGCTTCTTGTCGTCGATTTTGTTGGTTGTGGTGGTTGTTGCTTTCATGGTGACAGTTACGGTTGGGGTTACGGTTCTTGTTGTGGTTGTTGTTGTTGTTGTTGTTTCTTACAATCATCAAACTTCCTTTTGTGATCATTGTTTCCCTGAGCAGAGTTACACTTAATCTCCCTATCTAGCAGTCTTTGGGCAATAGCCATTGCTTCTTCCAATGATTCAGGTTTTTACGAGGTGACGTTTCCCTCAATGCTCCTAGGTAGTCCCTCAATGTACCTTTCCAACAACTCTTCCAAATCAGGAACCTTCGAAGGGCATAGCATAGCAAGTTCCTGAAATCTCCTATCATAAGCCTTAAGGTCATTCCCTTTCACGACCAACAGGTGAAACTCATTTTCTAGTTTCTTGATATCTCCTCTTGGAAAGAACTTCTTCAACATCTTTTCCTTAAAGTCAGCCCAGGTGATCTGATAGGCTTCCTCTATGCCTATCTTCTGAGTAGTTGCATTCCACCAAGACAAAGCGTCTTCCAGAAATGTTACAATAGCAAACGAGACTATGTTTTCAGCGGCACAACCGCTCCTTCAAACACAGTTTCAGCTCGCTCAAACCATCGAGCAAGTTCTGTCACTCCTTCGGTACCCTTGAAATGAGATGGCTTACAAGCTATGAAGTCCTTATAGGTACACTTCCGAGACGCAGAGGCTCGCTTTTGGCAGTTGGTCGGTTGTTGCTACTTGATCGCGCTATTGTGGCAGCCTGCTCTTCCAAAGCTGCAGCAACACTGTCGGCAACCAACTTCTTGATAGCAGCTTGAGTCATAGCGGGTGACGAGGTGGTAGTTGCGGTTTTACTAGGGGCCATATCTCTATAAAATCGTAAGGGTATAAGTAAGAATTCCAAACATCGATCAATAACAAGGGAAATAATGTAACCAAGCTCATAATAGTCGAGATCATCACAAAATACATCACAATGACACCATGAATACATACATCAACATAAACCATATCATCCATAAATAATCATCACGACATGTAACAACACATACGGAAATTATAATGAATCTCAATATGGGAGCACAACATAAGATCAAACAACTAAAACAACATAAATCAATATCAGTACAATACAATCATAACCAACACCATGTTTTAATAATTTTGGATTCATTGTTACAAAACAACAAGATACAACATTATTAATGCCGCATAGGGCAAGTTAAGATGTCTCTGAATGTAATGATACCTCATGGATCTATGAAGCTCCAGGTGCGTCTCCTGATCTACACTCTATCTCTCGAACAATCCTGATTAGCTCCAACATCTCTAGATCTCTAGCTCTCTCTCTGGCCTGGACATTGATGAGTGCTCAAACACTCATCGTTTTTGATATATTTAAATTGCCAAAACGCACAAAAACAATCAAAAAGATATCAAAATACTTAAATTATCCCAAGGATTGTGTTTTATGTGTTTTAAATGCAAAATGTGCAAATACAAAGGAAAATCAAACAAAGTTTGCAATATTGGCAGTTTCAGTCCCCCAAGTTTCAAAACTTGTCAAATTTAGTCCCTATGCATTTATTTTGAAAGGAAAAATCAACCCAAGGTTTTAAAAGTCAAATTTCACAAAATATTACACTTGGGTAACAAGTTTTCCAAAATTACAAGTTTAGTCCTTGAAAATCCAAAAATGGCAAAACAGGTCCCTGGGAAATTTTGAAAATTGGAAAAAGGAAAAAATGGTTTGTGAACTTTTGAATCATAACATGTTTGGTCCTTGGAAACAATTGGGAAAATTACACTTTTAGTCCTTTGGTTTTGTCAAATTGCAAGAATGGTCCCTATGATTATAAACTACACAACAGGACCCTTTTTTATTCCCAAAACCCAAAACCAAACCCCAATCCAATTCCACCCCTGGTCCATTAACTCCCAGCCCACCAGATGACCCGGCCCAACTCCCATTTTATTAATAAAATTCGCCAGTCAAACATCCCCGCTGACCATCTCCTTCTCCCCCAACACCTTAGCGTGAAACCAGGGAGACAGTCTCCCCCTCCTCACCTTTTTCACCAATCCCCCCCCCCACAATTAATACTCCCCACCAAACAAACCCACCACAATTAATACCCACACCAACACCCACCAGAACCACTCAATTTGCCCCGTATAAGTTTCGGCGCCAATTTTGTAATCAAAGGCTAGAAATGATCTCAAAGCAATTGAATGGTGAGGATTTGGTCTTTGGTCAAAGAGAAGACATGTGGGACTCTCAGAATTCAAATTGGAGGCATGTGGGAAGTCCTAGGGTTTATTTTTGCTTCGTTATATATATTAAGCTCATGTTAGCTATTGTTGTCACACCCCCAAGATCGGGTCCAGCGGAAGCATACATGCAGCTGGGGTGTAACTCAATTGATATCACGACACAAGTACAAAAATGGTTTTCACTTTAATCATTTAGAATAAAATCGTTTAATCAAAAATGTTGAATTTACATCGTTAAAAGTAGTGCGGAAGTAGGCCCTTAAAAGTAATTTAAAACAGTCCCCATATAACTAATCAGAGTCTTCTATGACCATGCCATGCCCTGCCAAAACCTCCTGTAGCGTGCCATAAGTTAAAACCTGAAAATACATGCTAAAGTGTCAACACGAGGTTGGTGAGTTCATAGAGTTTGTTTAACAAAGAATGCCTATAAAGAAAAGATCGCCCAGCAAAGGCATCGTAAATCCACTCAGTTGCAAGTCCCGCCATAAGAGACTTGTAACCTGTGTGTTTACAACCCACTGCCAAATGTGTTAAAGTCTATGTAAACAAAAGTAATACTGGTATCCAAAATCCCAGATAAATATAGCAAACGGCTATATAAATAATTCAGTCAATGAAGTCATATAATGAATCAGTCAAGCGGGAAAACCCGTAATAAGGTTGATGCAAAGGCATCTTAATTCAGTCAAGTAAGAAAACAACAATACTACGTTTGACATCACAGCCAAGTGGGGAATACCACAATATTACGTTTGACATCACAGCCAAGTGGGGAATACCACAATACGTTTGACATCACAGCCAAGTGCGGAATACCACAATATTACGTTTGACATCACAGCCAAGTGGGGAATACCACAGTATTACAATGGACGTATAGGTCAATCAAGTAGGGAAACAGCAATACTACGTTTGACATCACAGCCAAGTGGGGAATACCACAATATTACGTTTGACATCACAGCCAAGTGGGGAATACCACAATACGTTTGACATCACAGCCAAGTGGGGAATACCACAATATTACGTTTGACATCACAGCCAAGTGGGGAATACCACAGTATTACAATGGACATATAAGAACAATTGGGGACAATGAGGTCATATAAACAAGGATAATCAATCCCATGAAATACAGGAAATCAAACATACCAATGAATGCAGGTGATTAAATATGCCAAGGAAATACCGGTAGTCAAGCATACCAATGAAGTGCAGGTGATCAAATATATTTAGATAAAGCTGGGAATATTTGAGAAATCAACCAGGTAAAACAAGTAGTGCGTTTTAAGTAAAACGAGCATGTATTCTCCCCCAAAGAGTTTACCAAAACAATTGAAAAAGTAGGGGCTATGACTCACCTGGAGCGATAGCTACGATGACAAGAATGGATACACTGAAATGAGGTTCGATCTCTAACCGCAACCTAATATGAGTAATAACGATCTACCTTAGATCATGACATAATGAAATGAATGCACGTGCACATGATGCCTATACCACTCGTAACTTGGAAATACTTGTTGATATCAAAATATTCATTTTCCAAACCTTGGGAAAATATGGCAATTTAGAAAATAAACTAGCCGAAATCTATATATATATCGTATATATATAAGTATTAGTATTGAAATCCTCGATTTGAAATCTTTCACATAACGTCTTAAAACCATGAAAATATACTTGAAATCACTAATACTTTATTAGTTATGAATTTGGGTACTTGGGTATTATTTCTAGAAATATAAGTTACTACGTAGTGGTATATTATTTTTGTACAAAAGCTGTCAAAACAATATTTATTTTGCCGTTACTGAAACTTGAATATCTTTGTCGTCGTAAGTCCGTTTTACTCGTTCTTTATATCCACGGAATCGTGAGATAAAATACTAGCATATTTTTGATAAGTCGGGATGGCTAGATTTAGTTTACGCCTCGAAACTGTCGTGACCACTGTTCATCAGCAAGGTTTTTCAGAAAAATAGTTTTCGTCGTTAAATTCGGAAAATCATATCTCCTTCGTTATTAACTCGTTTTAATCCGTTCTTTCGCCCACGGCTTCGTTTTTGAAAGTATTTTCTAAATCTATTATCAAAAGTTACTGTGTAAATTCGGAGTTTTCTGGGTGAACCAAAATAGGACAGCATGTATTTTTACTTGTTCAAAAACCATTTTCAAGGTTTCAATCTAGTTTCTACTTCAACCAAACCCCTTTCAATCACCACAAAACTAGTCTAATCCTACCATACACCTTCTTAGGGTGTCATGGGTTCCTAAACATCATAACCAAGTAGATCTAACAAGGATCTAACCATAAACACTTTCTAGGCTTCAAAAGTTATAAGTTTGTAAAATAAAGTGGTATAAGCTATCAAATGCACAAGATCTTGTATAAAAACCATATGAACATAATAAGAACTTGATAAAATTAGGAAAATTAGTTTGACATACTTACTTGAAAGATTATGTGATTAGATGATGAAAACCTTAGTAATCTTTGAGGTTTTTATTTCAAAACCCTAACTAGATTATTACTATGAATAGATTAACCACTTGGATCTTGAAAAATTATGGATTCTTGCTTGTTGTTGTTCTTGGCCGATCATACACATGGAGAGGAGAGAAAGAAGAACTTTTCTTCAGTTACTTGCATTATGAATGAGGAAATATCTTTGTATAAGGATATATATATTATTAGTAGACAAGAAGTACAAGCCATAAATGAAGTTATTGGAAAATTTCAAAGTGTAAGAATAATATGAATGGGGGGGGGGGGGGGGCGTGGGTTTGGTGATGGATGAAAGATTTTTGCAAGCAAGTATTGACTTTGGTATATTATTGTTAGATATTGTGTAGTTTAGGTGATAACGGGTACCGAGTTTGCTAAAAATAAATGTTACTGTGGTGAAATAAACTACGACGAAGTTGTAAAAGTTGTAAAATATTATTCCTGGTTAGAATCGAGTGTTATAAATATTATCGGGTTGAAATATCGCAAACCGACTAAGTAATAAGCTTCGACCGTGAAATATAGTCATTGATTTGAAAACACCGGGTAAATTAATATTATAATTTTTATATTATTAGAATGAATATAAAAATATATTGGGATCATCGTCGGGAGTGTCGGACGTGTTATTCACATTATTGGTCGTTTGTTAACGTTTATTTAAAAATGAACATACGTAAAAAGTCAAATATATCAAAAGTATTAATTATACCAAAAGTATAAATTTAATTATCCTACGAGTGGAATAGTATGCAAGTGCCATAATAATGATATGCAGACTATTTCTAGTCTGTATGAGATGTCCCAAATGATAAAGCATGAATTCGCTCTTGAACCAATACGGTTACGCGAATTTGAATACTCGTAAACTAAATTTACGATGACATGAGTAATGCACGTGAATAGTGGTTTTCTTCCTGGAATGAATAGTGTCAAGTGAATAGTAAAATTTCTGAATGTTTCTCGAAATGTCAAATTGACTTCAAAAACGATGAATAGTGATCGATGAATAGTAAATGATGAATAGTAACTTGTGAATAGTAAATTGTCGAGATTTTGAAAATGTCCGGAAATTACAAGTTGTGACAGTCTTCCCTTCTAACAGGAACTTCGTCCCGAAGTTCAGTTTGTGTAAGTCTCTAGAATGGTATTGGTGAAAAGATGGTGATAATTGAGAATTTCAGCGAACTTCCACGATAGGAATTCGACTCTGCTTCAACCGTTCGACCTAACAGTCCATGATTTCTATTGGTTCTCTTACCAAGTTTACGTTTGTCTTTGGGTTGGATTCCTTTCCAAATGGGACCATAAGTGACTAATCTGAAAGTCATTTCCTGGGGTTTGAATAGGCGAACCATAGTTGTGTAATCCGGCTGTTCTCTAACAAGGCTCAAGTCTGGTGGCCACTAGGCCTACTCTGTCTGAAATATTACGTGGTCCAGTGTATATCAGGTTTAACTTTTCAAATTTTTCCGAATAATATCATGCCTTTCCTAAGCAAAACTTTCAACATGATCTGGCTACCAATTTGAAGTTTTAATGGTTTACAACTTATAGAATTTGTAATTGATTCTTGACTTGTAGGAAATTTCTGGTTATTTCATGAATGCCTGCTAGACTAGTGAGTTAGGATTTTCCAATTTCAATTCGTCAATGGATAGGGGCATTTCGACCATAGAGTGCTTCAAATGGTATAGTCTCTAGGCTCGTGTGGTAACTATGGTTATAAAGGAATCTGATTTATGGAAAATGGTTAGTCCAACCATTTCTAGAGTCAATCACACCCGATTTGGGCATATCTCCCTATGTTTAAATCAATCTCAAATTCTGACCATTGGCCTACAAATGATAGGTGGTGTGGTTCCAAAGAGATCTTAATGAAATCGCTAGGAGTTGAGGTGAATTAAATTCCTTTATTAGGAATAATTGAAATGGGTATCATGAATCTTGTTTTGAAAGACTTACAGGGTTAAATCCGTAAAAGGGTGTTGTTGAAAATAATAGATTAGGATAAGGTTGGGATCCTCCGCAAGATGTCAGGAATTGAGTCTTTCTCCACCTACGGTGCTTAGTCTCCATTACTAAGATTTTCCCCAAGTTATAGGTCATCAAATTACAACTCCTAAAGGTATAAGTGATGTATTATAGTTATTGATTTTCAAAGTTTGTTTTGAGATTGTGTGTTTTGTTCAGAACCCTTCCCTGAGTAAATGAATTTAAAATTTTTAAGCAACCGGCTTTTTAAGTAACATTTTTCTTAATGTTTCAAAATTTAATAGTTATGCAAGATAGAACTATTTTCAACATAAGATGGATAATATGATTTATCAAAAATCGATGTTTAAAATTTCTTAGCATCTAGTAGTTTTGTAAAAAAAAATTAACTAAAAGAAATTAGCTTGTCAAAATAAGTGCCTTAGAAAAGTATTTCTTACAAGATATATGTTTTGCATAACTATAGTTTGAAGAAAAATCCATTTAAAAGTGAAAATATTAAGAGGATAAAATAGTCAGATATGTATGTCTGCACAAAGGCATAGGTGTCTAACATGTTCGAATAAAGTCTATTGGTGAGGACATGTTCAATTTATAGTCTCGGTTAAAAGGTTGGATTTATCTCTATGGTGTTGCTTAGTGAGCACTCGTATCGAAACTAATCCTTATAATTCAGTCAAGCCAATACTTTCTAAATGATAGAATTTTTGGTGATTAGGCCAGTGATAGTGGTTCGAATGGTTTTGTGATATCTTGGGATTTCTGTTGAGTTTTGAATGGTCTTACTGTACCGAGGGATCCTCCTCATAGATGGTATGGAAAGTCTTTCCTAGGGAGGTCATTGATAATATCCACTTATCAATATTGATAGTAGTGAGTGATGAGTGACATAGGACTCTATAAGGTGTCACCTAATTCCTATATATATATGGGGGTGGAAAAGGAAATGATAGTGATAGTAAGAAGGGAAAAGACAGTGACAAGTGCGACAAAACGAGATTGTGATAAAAGAAAATGTAAGTGCATTGTGTATAAATATGAAGATTCATGAAATAAAATGACTAGTTGACAAGCTTCCAATCGGTGGTTCACGAAGTGATGAAAAGTAGGAATGTTATGACAACGAGAGTATACACACACGTAAATGAAGCATTTGGAAAATGAGTTGAGAATTCAATCCAGACATAATCTTATTATAACCATTCTCAGTGTTGCAAAATTCATCTCTGAGTCAGACATAGGTGGTCAGCCTATATCTCACTATCCCGGGTTGAATATAGATGACCAGTCTATATTCCACCAAGGTTCCATGAATTTTGAAATACTCAGTTCAGTTATACTAATACCATGTCCTTCCCAATACCAAGACGTTCAGAAAGACTAAGGCAGGTGACCAAACTCGAGGTCGAATGATGAAACTATGCAGGGAGAAACATAACAGGGTGACATATATGATACGTGAACATGCTTATATGAAAGACAATGATAGAAATCAACTACAATAAGTGAGTATAATATACCAGATAATGAGACACAAATCTCATCACCTAAGTCAGCAACAAACCACAAGTGAGGCATCATCTTGGCAGGCAGGCACGTGACGGTCATAGGGTTAAGTTTTTCGTAAAAGTAGCTATAGTCTAGGTTTTAAAAACACTTAGTTCGCTATAGCCAAAGCTCTGATGCCAATCTGTCACACCCCCAAGATCGGGTCCAGCGGAAGCATACATGCAGCTGGGGTGTAACTCAATTGATATCACGACACAAGTACAAAAATGGTTTTCACTTTAATCATTTAGAATAAAATCGTTTAATCAAAAATGTTGAATTTACATCGTTAAAAGTAGTGCGGAAGTAGGCCCTTAAAAGTAATTTAAAACAGTCCCCATATAACTAATCAGAGTCTTCTATGACCATGCCATGCCCTGCCAAAACCTCCTGTAGCGTGCCATAAGTTAAAACCTGAAAATACATGCTAAAGTGTCAACACGAGGTTGGTGAGTTCATAGAGTTTGTTTAACAAAGAATGCCTATAAAGAAAAGATCGCCCAGCAAAGGCATCGTAAATCCACTCAGTTGCAAGTCCCGCCATAAGAGACTTGTAACCTGTGTGTTTACAACCCACTGCCAAATGTGTTAAAGTCTATGTGAACAAAAGTAATACTGGTATCCAAAATCCCAGATAAATATAGCAAACGGCTATATAAATAATTCAGTCAATGAAGTAATATAATGAATCAGTCAAGCGGGAAAACCCGTAATAAGGTTGATGCAAAGGCATCTTAATTCAGTCAAGTAAGAAAACAGCAATACTACGTTTGACATCACAGCCAAGTGGGGAATACCACAATATTACGTTTGACATCACAGCCAAGTGGGGAATACCACAATACGTTTGACATCACAGCCAAGTGGGGAATACCACAATATTACGTTTGACATCACAGCCAAGTGGGGAATACCACAGTATTACAATGGACGTATAGGTCAATCAAGTAGGGAAACAGCAATACTACGTTTGACATCACAGCCAAGTGGGGAATACCACAATATTACGTTTGACATCACAGCCAAGTGGGGAATACCACAATACGTTTGACATCACAGCCAAGTGGGGAATACCACAATATTACGTTTGACATCACAGCCAAGTGGGGAATACCACAGTATTACAATGGACATATAAGAACAATTGGGGACAATGAGGTCATATAAACAAGGATAATCAATCCCATGAAATACAGGAAATCAAACATACCAATGAATGCAGGTGATTAAATATGCCAAGGAAATACCGGTAGTCAAGCATACCAATGAAGTGCAGGTGATCAAATATATTTAGATAAAGCTGGGAATATTTGAGAAATCAACCAGGTAAAACAAGTAGTGCGTTTTAAGTAAAACGAGCATGTATTCTCCCCCAAAGAGTTTACCAAAACAATTGAAAAAGTAGGGGCTATGACTCACCTGGAGCGATAGCTACGATGACAAGAATGGATACACTGAAATGAGGTTCGATCTCTAACCGCAACCTAATATGAGTAATAACGATCTACCTTAGATCATGACATAATGAAATGAATGCACGTGCACATGATGCCTATACCACTCGTAACTTGGAAATACTTGTTGATATCAAAATATTCATTTTCCAAACCTTGGGAAAATATGGCAATTTAGAAAATAAACTAGCCGAAATCTATATATATATCGTATATATATAAGTATTAGTATTGAAATCCTCGATTTGAAATCTTTCACATAACGTCTTAAAACCATGAAAATATACTTGAAATCACTAATACTTTATTAGTTATGAATTTGGGTACTTGGGTATTATTTCTAGAAATATAAGTTACTACGTAGTGGTATATTATTTTTGTACAAAAGCTGTCAAAACAATATTTATTTTGCCGTTACTGAAACTTGAATATCTTTGTCGTCGTAAGTCCGTTTTACTCGTTCTTTATATCCACGGAATCGTGAGATAAAATACTAGCATATTTTTGATAAGTCGGGATGGCTAGATTTAGTTTACGCCTCGAAACTGTCGTGACCACTGTTCATCAGCAAGGTTTTTCAGAAAAATAGTTTTCGTCGTTAAATTCGGAAAATCATATCTCCTTCGTTATTAACTCGTTTTAATCCGTTCTTTCGCCCACGGCTTCGTTTTTGAAAGTATTTTCTAAATCTATTATCAAAAGTTACTGTGTAAATTCGGAGTTTTCTGGGTGAACCAAAATAGGACAGCATGTATTTTTACTTGTTCAAAAACCATTTTCAAGGTTTCAATCTAGTTTCTACTTCAACCAAACCCCTTTCAATCACCACAAAACTAGTCTAATCCTACCATACACCTTCTTAGGGTGTCATGGGTTCCTAAACATCATAACCAAGTAGATCTAACAAGGATCTAACCATAAACACTTTCTAGGCTTCAAAAGTTATAAGTTTGTAAAATAAAGTGGTATAAGCTATCAAATGCACAAGATCTTGTATAAAAACCATATGAACATAATAAGAACTTGATAAAATTAGGAAAATTAGTTTGACATACTTACTTGAAAGATTATGTGATTAGATGATGAAAACCTTAGTAATCTTTGAGGTTTTTATTTCAAAACCCTAACTAGATTATTACTATGAATAGATTAACCACTTGGATCTTGAAAAATTATGGATTCTTGCTTGTTGTTGTTCTTGGCCGATCATACACATGGAGAGGAGAGAAAGAAGAACTTTTCTTGAGTTACTTGCATTATGAATGAGGAAATATCTTTGTATAAGGATATATATATTATTAGTAGACAAGAAGTACAAGCCATAAATGAAGTTATTGGAAAATTTCAAAGTGTAAGAATAATATGAATGGGGGGGGGGGGGGGCGTGGGTTTGGTGATGGATGAAAGATTTTTGCAAGCAAATATTGACTTTGGTATATTATTGTTAGATATTGTGTAGTTTAGGTGATAACGGGTACCGAGTTTGCTAAAAATAAATGTTACTGTGGTGAAATAAACTACGACGAAGTTGTAAAAGTTGTAAAATATTATTCCTGGTTAGAATCGAGTGTTATAAATATTATCGGGTTGAAATATCGCAAACCGACTAAGTAATAAGCTTCGACCGTGAAATATAGTCATTGATTTGAAAACACCGGGTAAATTAATATTATAATTTTTATATTATTAGAATGAATATAAAAATATATTGGGATCATCGTCGGGAGTGTCGGACGTGTTATTCACATTATTGGTCGTTTGTTAACGTTTATTTAAAAATGAACATACGTAAAAAGTCAAATATATCAAAAGTATTAATTATACCAAAAGTATAAATTTAATTATCCTACGAGTGGAATAGTATGCAAGTGCCATAATAATGATATGCAGACTATTTCTAGTCTGTATGAGATGTCCCAAATGATAAAGCATGAATTCGCTCTTGAACCAATACGGTTACGCGAATTTGAATACTCGTAAACTAAATTTACGATGACATGAGTAATGCACGTGAATAGTGGTTTTCTTCCTGGAATGAATAGTGTCAAGTGAATAGTAAAATTTCTGAATGTTTCTCGAAATGTCAAATTGACTTCAAAAACGATGAATAGTAAATGATGAATAGTAACTTGTGAATAGTAAATTGTCGAGATTTTGAAAATGTCCGGAAATTACAAGTTGTGACAGTCTTCCCTTCTAACAGGAACTTCGTCCCGAAGTTCAGTTTGTGTAAGTCTCTAGAATGGTATTGGTGAAAAGATGGTGATAATTGAGAATTTCAGCGAACTTCCACGATAGGAATTCGACTCTGCTTCAACCGTTCGACCTAACAGTCCATGATTTCTATTGGTTCTCTTACCAAGTTTACGTTTGTCTTTGGGTTGGATTCCTTTCCAAATGGGACCATAAGTGACTAATCTGAAAGTCATTTCCTGGGGTTTGAATAGGCGAACCATAGTTGTGTAATCCGGCTGTTCTCTAACAAGGCTCAAGTCTGGTGGCCACTAGGCCTACTCTGTCTGAAATATTACGTGGTCCAGTGTATATCAGGTTTAACTTTCCAAATTTTTCCGAATAATATCATGCCTTTCCTAAGCAAAACTTTCAACATGATCTGGCTATCAATTTGAAGTTTTAATGGTTTACAACTTATAGAATTTGTAATTGATTCTTGACTTGTAGGAAATTTCTGGTTATTTCATGAATGCCTGCTAGACTAGTGAGTTAGGATTTTCCAATTTCAATTCGTCAATGGATAGGGGCATTTCGACCATAGAGTGCTTCAAATGGTATAGTCTCTAGGCTCGTGTGGTAACTATGGTTATAAAGGAATCTGATTTATGGAAAATGGTTAGTCCAACCATTTCTAGAGTCAATCACACCCGATTTGGGCATATCTCCCTATGTTTAAATCAATCTCAAATTCTGACCATTGGCCTACAAATGATAGGTGGTGTGGTTCCAAAGAGATCTTAATGAAATCGCTAGGAGTTGAGGTGAATTAAATTCCTTTATTAGGAATAATTGAAATGGGTATCATGAATCTTGTTTTGAAAGACTTACAGGGTTAAATCCGTAAAAGGGTGTTGTTGAAAATAATAGATTAGGATAAGGTTGGGATCCTCCGCAAGATGTCAGGAATTGAGTCTTTCTCCACCTACGGTGCTTAGTCTCCATTACTAAGATTTTCCCCAAGTTATAGGTCATCAAATTACAACTCCTAAAGGTATAAGTGATGTATTATAGTTATTGATTTTCAAAGTTTGTTTTGAGATTGTGTGTTTTGTTCAGAACCCTTCCCTGAGTAAATGAATTTAAAATTTTTAAGCAACCGGCTTTTTAAGTAACATTTTTCTTAATGTTTCAAAATTTAATAGTTATGCAAGATAGAACTATTTTCAACATAAGATGGATAATATGATTTATCAAAAATCGATGTTTAAAATTTCTTAGCATCTAGTAGTTTTGTAAAAAAAAATTAACTAAAAGAAATTAGCTTGTCAAAATAAGTGCCTTAGAAAAGTATTTCTTACAAGATATATGTTTTGCATAACTATAGTTTGAAGAAAAATCCATTTAAAAGTGAAAATATTAAGAGGATAAAATAGTCAGATATGTATGTCTGCACAAAGGCATAGGTGTCTAACATGTTCGAATAAAGTCTATTGGTGAGGACATGTTCAATTTATAGTCTCGGTTAAAAGGTTGGATTTATCTCTATGGTGTTGCTTAGTGAGCACTCGTATCGAAACTAATCCTTATAATTCAGTCAAGCCAATACTTTCTAAATGATAGAATTTTTGGTGATTAGGCCAGTGATAGTGGTTCGAATGGTTTTGTGATATCTTGGGATTTCTGTTGAGTTTTGAATGGTCTTACTGTACCGAGGGATCCTCCTCATAGATGGTATGGAAAGTCTTTCCTAGGGAGGTCATTGATAATATCCACTTATCAATATTGATAGTAGTGAGTGATGAGTGACATAGGACTCTATAAGGTGTCACCTAATTCCTATATATATATGGGGGTGGAAAAGGAAATGATAGTGATAGTAAGAAGGGAAAAGACAGTGACAAGTGCGACAAAACGAGATTGTGATAAAAGAAAATGTAAGTGCATTGTGTATAAATATGAAGATTCATGAAATAAAATGACTAGTTGACAAGCTTCCAATCGGTGGTTCACGAAGTGATGAAAAGTAGGAATGTTATGACAACGAGAGTATACACACACGTAAATGAAGCATTTGGAAAATGAGTTGAGAATTCAATCCAGACATAATCTTATTATAACCATTCTCAGTGTTGCAAAATTCATCTCTGAGTCAGACATAGGTGGTCAGCCTATATCTCACTATCCCGGGTTGAATATAGATGACCAGTCTATATTCCACCAAGGTTCCATGAATTTTGAAATACTCAGTTCAGTTATACTAATACCATGTCCTTCCCAATACCAAGACGTTCAGAAAGACTAAGGCAGGTGACCAAACTCGAGGTCGAATGATGAAACTATGCAGGGAGAAACATAACAGGGTGACATATATGATACGTGAACATGCTTATATGAAAGACAATGATAGAAATCAACTACAATAAGTGAGTATAATATACCAGATAATGAGACACAAATCTCATCACCTAAGTCAGCAACAAACCACAAGTGAGGCATCATCTTGGCAGGCAGGCACGTGACGGTCATAGGGTTAAGTTTTTCGTAAAAGTAGCTATAGTCTAGGTTTTAAAAACACTTAGTTCGCTATAGCCAAAGCTCTGATGCCAATCTGTCACACCCCCAAGATCGGGTCCAGCGGAAGCATACATGCAGCTGGGGTGTAACTCAATTGATATCACGACACAAGTACAAAAATGGTTTTCACTTTAATCATTTAGAATAAAATCGTTTAATCAAAAATGTTGAATTTACATCGTTAAAAGTAGTGCGGAAGTAGGCCCTTAAAAGTAATTTAAAACAGTCCCCATATAACTAATCAGAGTCTTCTATGACCATGCCATGCCCTGCCAAAACCTCCTGTAGCGTGCCATAAGTTAAAACCTGAAAATACATGCTAAAGTGTCAACACGAGGTTGGTGAGTTCATAGAGTTTGTTTAACAAAGAATGCCTATAAAGAAAAGATCGCCCAGCAAAGGCATCGTAAATCCACTCAGTTGCAAGTCCCGCCATAAGAGACTTGTAACCTGTGTGTTTACAACCCACTGCCAAATGTGTTAAAGTCTATGTGAACAAAAGTAATACTGGTATCCAAAATCCCAGATAAATATAGCAAACGGCTATATAAATAATTCAGTCAATGAAGTAATATAATGAATCAGTCAAGCGGGAAAACCCGTAATAAGGTTGATGCAAAGGCATCTTAATTCAGTCAAGTAAGAAAACAGCAATACTACGTTTGACATCACAGCCAAGTGGGGAATACCACAATATTACGTTTGACATCACAGCCAAGTGGGGAATACCACAATACGTTTGACATCACAGCCAAGTGGGGAATACCACAATATTACGTTTGACATCACAGCCAAGTGGGGAATACCACAGTATTACAATGGACGTATAGGTCAATCAAGTAGGGAAACAGCAATACTACGTTTGACATCACAGCCAAGTGGGGAATACCACAATATTACGTTTGACATCACAGCCAAGTGGGGAATACCACAATACGTTTGACATCACAGCCAAGTGGGGAATACCACAATATTACGTTTGACATCACAGCCAAGTGGGGAATACCACAGTAATACAATGGACATATAAGAACAATTGGGGACAATGAGGTCATATAAACAAGGATAATCAATCCCATTAAATACAGGAAATCAAACATACCAATGAATGCAGGTGATTAAATATGCCAAGGAAATACCGGTAGTCAAGCATACCAATGAAGTGCAGGTGATCAAATATATTTAGATAAAGCTGGGAATATTTGAGAAATCAACCAGGTAAAACAAGTAGTGCGTTTTAAGTAAAACGAGCATGTATTCTCCCCCAAAGAGTTTACCAAAACAATTGAAAAAGTAGGGGCTATGACTCACCTGGAGCGATAGCTACGATGACAAGAATGGATACACTGAAATGAGGTTCGATCTCTAACCGCAACCTAATATGAGTAATAACGATCTACCTTAGATCATGACATAATGAAATGAATGCACGTGCACATGATGCCTATACCACTCGTAACTTGGAAATACTTGTTGATATCAAAATATTCATTTTCCAAACCTTGGGAAAATATGGCAATTTAGAAAATAAACTAGCCGAAATCTATATATATATCGTATATATATAAGTATTAGTATTGAAATCCTCGATTTGAAATCTTTCACATAACGTCTTAAAACCATGAAAATATACTTGAAATCACTAATACTTTATTAGTTATGAATTTGGGTACTTGGGTATTATTTCTAGAAATATAAGTTACTACGTAGTGGTATATTATTTTTGTACAAAAGCTGTCAAAACAATATTTATTTTGCCGTTACTGAAACTTGAATATCTTTGTCGTCGTAAGTCCGTTTTACTCGTTCTTTATATCCACGGAATCGTGAGATAAAATACTAGCATATTTTTGATAAGTCGGGATGGCTAGATTTAGTTTACGCCTCGAAACTGTCGTGACCACTGTTCATCAGCAAGGTTTTTCAGAAAAAATAGTTTTCGTCGTTAAATTCGGAAAATCATATCTCCTTCGTTATTAACTCGTTTTAATCCGTTCTTTCGCCCACGGCTTCGTTTTTGAAAGTATTTTCTAAATCTATTATCAAAAGTTACTGTGTAAATTCGGAGTTTTCTGGGTGAACCAAAATAGGACAGCATGTATTTTTACTTGTTCAAAAACCATTTTCAAGGTTTCAATCTAGTTTCTACTTCAACCAAACCCCTTTCAATCACCACAAAACTAGTCTAATCCTACCATACACCTTCTTAGGGTGTCATGGGTTCCTAAACATCATAACCAAGTAGATCTAACAAGGATCTAACCATAAACACTTTCTAGGCTTCAAAAGTTATAAGTTTGTAAAATAAAGTGGTATAAGCTATCAAATGCACAAGATCTTGTATAAAAACCATATGAACATAATAAGAACTTGATAAAATTAGGAAAATTAGTTTGACATACTTACTTGAAAGATTATGTGATTAGATGATGAAAACCTTAGTAATCTTTGAGGTTTTTATTTCAAAACCCTAACTAGATTATTACTATGAATAGATTAACCACTTGGATCTTGAAAAATTATGGATTCTTGCTTGTTGTTGTTCTTGGCCGATCATACACATGGAGAGGAGAGAAAGAAGAACTTTTCTTGAGTTACTTGCATTATGAATGAGGAAATATCTTTGTATAAGGATATATATATTATTAGTAGACAAGAAGTACAAGCCATAAATGAAGTTATTGGAAAATTTCAAAGTGTAAGAATAATATGAATGGGGGGGGGCGTGGGTTTGGTGATGGATGAAAGATTTTTGCAAGCAAGTATTGACTTTGGTATATTATTGTTAGATATTGTGTAGTTTAGGTGATAACGGGTACCGAGTTTGCTAAAAATAAATGTTACTGTGGTGAAATAAACTACGACGAAGTTGTAAAAGTTGTAAAATATTATTCCTGGTTAGAATCGAGTGTTAGAAATATTATCGGGTTGAAATATCGCAAACCGACTAAGTAATAAGCTTCGACCGTGAAATATAGTCATTGATTTGAAAACACCGGGTAAATTAATATTTTAATTTTTATATTATTAGAATGAATATAAAAATATATTGGGATCATCGTCGGGAGTGTCGGACGTGTTATTCACATTATTGGTCGTTTGTTAACGTTTATTTAAAAATGAACATACGTAAAAAGTCAAATATATCAAAAGTATTAATTATACCAAAAGTATAAATTTAATTATCCTACGAGTGGAATAGTATGCAAGTGCCATAATAATGATATGCAGACTATTTCTAGTCTGTATGAGATGTCCCAAATGATAAAGCATGAATTCGCTCTTGAACCAATACGGTTACGCGAATTTGAATACTCGTAAACTAAATTTACGATGACATGAGTAATGCACGTGAATAGTGGTTTTCTTCCTGGAATGAATAGTGTCAAGTGAATAGTAAAATTTCTGAATGTTTCTCGAAATGTCAAATTGACTTCAAAAACGATGAATAGTGATCGATGAATAGTAAATGATGAATAGTAACTTGTGAATAGTAAATTGTCGAGATTTTGAAAATGTCCGGAAATTACGAGTTGTGACAATTGTAGTGTGTAATATCTTAGTTTTTAAATGTTTTTTAAGTTTATTGTAATGTATTGCAACCTTTTTTATTAATGAAAGTTCTGTCTTAAGTTTATCGCTCATTTTTCAAATTCAAGTTTCATTTACAATTCTCAAGTAATGATTTAAGTTTAACAATGGTCTATGGTTGATTGTATACTCATGTAAGATCAAACAAAAGACCTTTAGAAGCTTGATAATCTTCTATTGAAATCAGTTACTCAGTTTCTATAAATATCAAAAATAATTAAGAAAAATCAAAAATAAATAAAAAAAGGGTGTTACATATTGAAGAAAGCATGGAGCATAGTTGATTAAGGATGGCTGTGGGTTAGGGACCTCATGGGAGGTCATTAGGTTGTTTAAATTGGTCCTTGGTTTGCAATCTGAGCTTGGACGTCTTATGTAAGCCCACTGTTTCAATTTTTACTCTTCTTAGTAGTTTAGTTACTATTTATTGCTTTAATTACTTAATTGTTGTTCATTATCAGTAATTAGAATAGTTGTATTCAGTAGATTGCATTGTGGGTTCTTGTTAACTTAGTTTTACTCAAATTCAATTTTAAAAGGGGTGTTTGGTTGTAGCTTGTTTGCACTGCATTGCTTGTTTTATTAAGCAACTCTTTGTGTCATTTGGTTTATTGGTTGAATACTAGGTCAGGGGAACCATAGTTTTGTTCCAAAACACTTTAAAAGTCAAAATCATAAAAAATAATCACCACAGTTAACTGTGGTGATTTTTCAAGTTCAAATCCAAACAAATCTTTTCATAAGTGGATGTTTTTACTTAATTTAGCTTTCATACAGCTTATCATAACACTTTAAGTCATTAAATCAGCAATACAAGTTCATAAAAGTCAAATCTCAAAGTTTCTCAAAAAGTCAAAAAGTTCAATCTCAGATTTTTCCCAAAATGGCATGAATTAAATTGATTTTTGTGTTTGTATTTAAGGTCTGAAATTTGTTGTGATTAGACTCTATCAGCTGATCTTTTGAATTTCATGCTTGGTTGATTTTTGTGAATTTTTCTTAATGACTAAAATGCCCTTGGAACTGACCTGCAGGGCAAAGTAGTTGCCCTGTCTCAGCAGACCTCAGCTCACCCATCACCTTTGGTGGTGGATTGTGGCTAACCTAGTGGTTCCCGCACCTCCAACTTGGTTCCATACACCCCTCTCCTACCAGGGAGTAAGGGTTGACCATTTGTTTGACCTGTAGACCAGTGGACCCTACTTAGTTTGGCATCCCAAGTCTGTCCCTTTTTCTGCCTCAGAATCAAATAAGCAAACAGCTTATTGAGGTATTTTAGCTTATTTACTTAGCTTATTTGTGTGTTACTTGCTTTAACTTGTTCATTGTACTTATTTGTATCTGTTTTCACCAAAACATTAGCTCATTTGAGCTTATTTCTACTTCTGGTCAAGGAAAGTCAACTGTTGAGGTTTTAAGCACTTGAACTGCTTATTTCCTTGACCTCAGTCAAAGTCACTTCACTAAAGTTGTCTATAAACTTGTAATAAGCAGTTTGGAAAAAGAAAATGTCAAATAAGCCCAACTTAATAGAAGTGATAGCTTCTATTTAAGCCAGTTCGCTTATTCATCAGCTTATTAATAAGCAATTTCCATTTTTACAATTTTCCTAGGCTTCTGGTGTGTAAAAACAATTTCTGTAATTTTTTCAGATTTTTCTTTTATCATTTAGTATTTTTCTTAATTAAAAATAGTTTTTAGTAATTATTGAATAGTTAATAATTAATAATAATTAATTAGTAAATCAGAAAAATATAAATTAAACTTTAAAATTAGTTTTTGGTTATTTCTAATTTTTCCAAATTTTATTTTCACTTTTCTAGTGTATTTTAATAATTAATTAGGAAATTAGGTTAATTTAAATAATTAAAAAGTAATTAATAATTAGTTAATAATTAGTTATAATTAATTAAATAGTCTTAAAAATACATTTTCATTTCTAAAATTAGTTTTATAGTATTTTAGATTTTTCTAAGTTTAATTTTTATTTTTCCAAGTTAATTTCATCATTATTTATAATTTAGGTTAATTTAGTTAATTAAAAGTAATTAGAAAAATAGTATTTAATTAATAGTAATTATTAAATTAGTGTAAAAATTAGTTTTAAATTTCCAAAAATTTTCTCTCATCATTAGGTTTGTAAAAAGTAAATTTTCATACCAGTAGCCTTTCCAGATCACCGTATTCACATTTTTGTACGTTTGTCCACGTCTTCGGCAAACGTACGGTTTTTAAGTTTTAGGTGATTTCTTCTCGATCTCAATTCCAGTAATCATTCACATAGCTTTCCTAAGCTATTTCTGTCAATAATCTCCAAATAATTCTCATAACAAACCCTTTCTGTGAATAAACACCCGATCACAAAGCAAGCTAAAGTTACATTTCACACCTCAACGGGATTTAACGACCCGGTGATACCTTATATTACCCGGAGTATTGATCTAGGCTATTTGACTTTGTTGACCATTCTTTGGTCAATATAAGTTGGTGGTTTAGCATCAATCAATTTTTGGCACCGCTGCCGGGGAGGTGTGAGCGTTTCTGCAGCGTCTTTCGAGATTAGTGTTATCTCACCTCACTCACTGTACAAATACCATCACTTGTGAATATTTTCGAAATCAAAACACATAAAAAAGTCATTGACACTTTTCCTAAAGTGTTAAAACACCAAAAAAAAGTAAAAAACAACAAAAGCATATCGTAACGTTTTCTGATTCGGTTTTCTTTTAAGGTGATTCTTAAGGAGAAACGATTCTGGATTACGGGACGATAACAAAAATATTGTCCAAAAAGTTTTTATCCCTAGTGCATGCGCACTCGTTCTTCAAGGTCCACTGGCCCATTACGTGAGCTGGTCCGGAAACCTTGAAGACCTCGTAGACGCTCTGCACCAACAGTCGGATCTGAGATCCGATCTGTTCCACCTTCAGCTGTCATCATGGCGGCTGAACCCACTATGAATGAGCTTCTCCAAGCACCCATCGAGGGTTACGGAGATGCTATCGTTGTTCCGGCAATCATGGCCGAAAATTTTGAGCTTAAAACAGGGTTGATAAACCTGGCCACCTCACGTCAATTCTACGGTTATGAGAGGGACGATCCTCAAGATCACATTTGATGGTTCAATAAAATCACATACACCATCAAATGCAAAGATGTCCCCTGTGAAGCAATCAAACTTCTTCTCTTCCCATTCTCCCTGGAAGGACAAGCCCGAATTTGGCTTGAAAAACAACCTCCACGATCTATTGAGACATGGGAAGATCTTGTGAAAAAGTTCGTAAATGAATTATTTCCTCCTTCCAAAACCACGAGTCTCAAGAATGTGATCATGAAATTCACGCAGAAATTTGATGAATCCTTTAGTGAGCCATGGGATCGTTACAAGGAATTGCTTCGAAAATGCCCTCACCACGGTTTCTCCGATCTCATGCAACTTGATACTTTCTACAATGGTGTAAGCCAATCCGATCAAGACTCTCTAAATGCCTCCGCTGGAGGTAACTTCTTGAATCGCACCACAAAGGATGCTTTAGCGATCATTGAGAATAAATCTAAGGTCCGCATTCCCCGAAGCAAATCGGTTGTTTCCCAAAGGAATGTTGTTCCTTCTACCTCATCGCCCGTGGCTCAATCTAGCACCGATGCTAGACTTAACACACTCACGGAAGCTATCCATGCATTGGTTCTCACCCAAAACTCAGTTCTGACTCAAAGCCAGAAAATTTCTTCTCCTCATTCTTCTCCACAAGCTGAAGTAAAAAAGATAGAAGTTTGTATCACTTGTGGTGGTCCACACTCATATAACTATTGCACTGCCACTGAAGGCAATCCATTCGAAGTAAATGCAATAGCCGGCAATTCCAACCAAGGAGGTAACCAATACCGTCCTCAAGTGGAACCAAATTACCGGGCTAGCAACCAGGGTGGACCACCCGGGTTTCCTCAAAATTTAAATAGGTTTAATTCTAATCCACCAAGGGGGCCTAATATGCAAAATCAAAATCCTGCCCCCGTCAATCAGTACCCACCCCAAAGGGGTAATCAAGGGTATTCAGCTCCAAATTATCAATAACCCCTCCCAAACGAACTCAATAACTACATCAAGGTTAATGAGACTAAAATGAGGGCGATGCAAAAGCAAATCTCAAATTTGAAGAATGATTTCCAATCATCAATAGCCAAACAGGGTCATGAGCTGAAGAGTGAGTTGATGGCAACAAACAACAAAATTGATCAATCTCAAAGCAAGATTGAGAATATGTTTGCCAGTCTTATGAGTCATCTCACTCCACCCTCTACATCAGGATGTCTCCCGGCTAATACAGTTGTTAACCCCAAGGGTGAACTCAAAGCTATTACTACACGCAGTGGTAAAGCTTATGAAGAGCCGCCAGTTCCTCCTATTCCTCCTCCTCTTTATTCCGAGGAGGTGGAAATTGAGCCTGAGGCAACCACGGACAAGGTGCAATCTACTAGCCCACGAAGTACCGCACACGTCCACCCTCAGGTTGTTCCAGAAATTGTACCAAAATCAGGAATGGTACCAAAACCGGGAGTTGTGTTTGAACCACCAACAACTCCTGGAGAGAACCCTAAATCCAAAACTTCACTACCATACCCGTCACGACTTAATGAGCAAAAGCTCCGCGAAAAGGCTAGTCACCAAATGGATAAATTTTATCAAATCTTTCAAGATTTGCAATTTGACGTTAGCCTTGCGGATGCTATCATCCTGATACCCAAATTCGCATCGATGATCAAGAACTTGTTAAGCAACAAGGAAAAATTGTACGAAATGGCAAAGACTCCATTGAACGAAAACTGCTCAGCAGTTATCTTAAAGAAGCTTCCTAAGAAGCTTGGAGACCCTGGGAGATTTCTCATTCCATGTGTTTTCCCTGGGATGGTTGAATGCTTCGCCTTAGCCGATCTTGGCGCTAGCATCAACCTGATGCCTTACTCAGTGTGGGAGAAACTCTCTCTTCCTGAACTCACTCCTACGTGCATGACTCTCGAGCTTGCCGACCGTTCAATCACTCGTCCTCTCGGCATTGCTGAAGACGTATTCGTGAAAGTAGGAAAGTTCCATTTCCCCGCTGACTTCGTTGTTGTTAAGTTCGATGCTGACCCACGAGTTCCTCTCATTCTTGGGAGAGGATTCTTAAGGACGGGTCGTGCGTTAATTGATGTGCACGAAGAGGAAATAACTCTTCGTGTTGGTAATGAAGCTGTAACCTTTAACCTCGATCAAACTTTGAGGTACTCCTCTAATTATGACGCCGAAACGGTTAACCGAATTGATGTCATTGATGTTGCGTCTGAGGAGTACGCCCAAGAGGTTTTAGGTTTTGTCGATGATTCTCCGAGTGAAAACTTCACTCCATCTTCTCACCCCATTATTGCCAATTCTTCTCCTACCCTCACTCCGTTTAAGGGAAGTGACTTCATCTTAGAATAAATTGAGGCCTATCTCAACAGTGATTCGATTCCCGATGGAATCGATAACCAAGAGATTGACCTCGAGGGGGATATTCTCACGCTTGAAAAGTTATTAAACGAAGATCCCTCTCCTCTTCCTGTTCTACCACAAACACTTCATAAGGAGGAAGTCAAAAATGTTGAGAAAACTGATGACTTTCCCGCGGTTGAACTTAAGGACTTGCCGCCTCATCTTGAATATGCATTTCTGGAGGGTGATGATAAATTACCCGTCATAATTGCTAAAGACTTAAGTGTTGAGGAAAAGGCTGCTCTTATAAAGGTTTTGAAGTCTCATAAGCGAGCAATTGCTTGGCGTCTCTCCGACATCAAGGGCATCGACCTTGAGTTTTGTACTCACAAGATATTAATGGAGGATGACTTCAAACCTGCGGTCCAACATCAAAGAATGGTGAATCCAAAAATTCACGAGGTTATCAAACAAGAGGTTTTAAAACTTCTTGATGCCGGATTGATTTACCCTATCTCGGACAGTCCTTGGGTCTGCCCAGTTCATTGTGTTCCAAAAAAGGGTGGCATTACTGTTGTCACAAACGAGGAAAATGAGTTAATTCCAACTCGTTTGGTTATGGGTTGGCGCGTCTGCATTGATTATCGTAAATTGAATGACGCCACCCGTAAGGATCATTTTCCTCTGCTCTTTATGGATCAGATGCTCGAGAGATTAGCAGGGAATGAGTACTATTGCTTCCTCGATGGTTTCTCGGGTTACTTTCAGATTCCCATTGAACCGCACGACCAAGAAAAGACCACTTTTACGTGCCCCTATGGAACTTTCGCATATAAACGTATGCCATTTGGCTTATGTAATGCTCCGGGCACGTTTCAAAGATGTATGATGGCCATTTTTTCCGACATGATCGGGAAAAGTATGGAGGTCTTCATGGACGATTTTTTGGTCATTGGGAATTCGTTCCAATCATGTCTCTCCCATTTAGACAGCATGCTAAAACGTTGTGAAGACACGAAGTTATGTCTAAATTGGGAGAAGAGTCACTTTATGGTCAAAGAGGGCATTGTCCTCGGCCATAAAATTTCAAAAAATGGGATGGAGGTTGACAGAGCCAAAGTGGACGTCATTGCAAAATTGCCTCATCCCACGACTGTGAAAGGTGTTAGGAGCTTTTTGGATCACGCCGGTTTTTACAGTAGGTTTATTCAAGATTTTTCTAAAATCGCCCGGCCTATGACCCATCTCCTCGAGAAGGATGCTCCTTTTATCTTCTCCCCTGAGTGCATCGAAGCCTTTGAAACATTAAAGAAAAGGCTTACCGAGGCACCGATTCTTGTTGCCCCAGATTTGGACTTGCCCTTCGAGCTCATGTGTGATGCTAGTGATTATGCGATAGGGGCAGTCTTGGGGCAACGCAAAACAAAACATTTTCAGCCAATACACTATGCCAGCAAGACTATGACCGAGGCTCAAAGTCATTACACCACCACTGAAAAAGAATTATTAGCTGTGGTGTATGCTTTTGAAAAATTCCGGCCATACTTGATTCTGACTAAAAGCATAGTGTATACGGATCACTCGGCTTTAAAGTATCTATTTGCAAAACAAGATGCAAAGCCGAGACTCCTCCGATGGGTTCTCCTCCTTCAGGAATTTGATATCATCATTCGTGATAAAAAAGGAGCTGAGAACCTAGTTGCTGATCATCTCTCCCGTCTTGAAAACCCTCACCAAAATGCTTTCGAGAAAAAGGAAATAAATGAAATATTTCCTCTCGAAACCCTCAATGTGGTTTCATTTCGTGGAGACTCGATTACCCCATGGTTTGCCGACTTTGCAAACTATCTTGCGGGTAACTTCATTGTGAAAGGTATGTCGTCCCAACAAAAAAATAAATTTTTCAAAGATGTAAAACATTACTTTTGGGACGACCCCTACTTGTTCAAAATATGCGCGGATCAAGTCATCCGGCGGTGTGTGTATGGTCAGGAAGCCGCTGAAATTTTAAAGGCTTGCCATGCTGGTCCAACGGGGGGCCACCACAATCCCAACTACACCGCCAAAAAGGTGTTTGATTCCGATTTCTATTGGCCCTCGATCTACAAGGATGCCCAAGATTTGGTCAAATCCTGTGACGCTTGTCAACGTCACGGGAATATTTCACAAGAGAATGAATTGCCTCAGAATGCAATTCAAGTTTGTGAAATCTTTGATATCTGGGGCATCGACTTTATGGGGCCATTTCCATCCTCTCACGGAAACAAATACATACTCGTGGCAGTTGACTATTTGTCAAAATGGGTTGAAGCGAAAGCTTTACCCACAAATGATGTCCGAGTAGTTGTGAAATTTTTAAAAGCTCTTTTTGCCCGATTCGAAACTCCACGTGCTATTATTAGTGATCGTGGTACGCACTTCTGTAATGACAAATTCGACAAAGTCATGCAAAAGTACGGTGTAACTCACCGTCTTTCTACTGCGTACCACCCTCAAACGAGTGGACAAGTCGAAGTTTCCAATCGGGGCATTAAAAGAATCTTGGAAAGAATTGTAGGTGAGAATCGTGCATCGTGGTCGGACAAATTAGATGATGCACTTTGGGCTTTCCGTACGGCTTACAAAACACCCATTGGATGTACGCCTTATAACTTGTGTACGGGAAAGCGTGCCATCTTCCAATCGAGCTTGAGCATAAAGCCTATTGGGCCCTCAAGTATGCCAATTTCGACCTCAAAACGGCGGGTGATCACAGAAAATTTCAACTCAATGAATTAAACGAACTTCGTGATCAAGCTTACGAGAACTCTTTGATCTATAAAGAAAAGATAGAGAAGATTCATGACTCAAAAATCAAAAACCGCGTTTTTAACATTGGTGATCGAGTCCTTCTTTTCAACTCTAGACTCAAGATCTTCTCGGGAAAGCTCAAAACCCGATGGACTGGTCCATTCACTATCACAAAAGTTTATCCTTATGGTACCGTCGAATTATCTCAAAATGACGGTCCTAACTTCAAAGTGAATGGACATCGTTTAAAGCACTACTTTGGAGAGGACGTACCATCCATGGTCGTCCCGGATCTCCAAACTTTCCCCAAGGACAATTGAATTCGGGGATCGAGTCAAGCTAGCGACTCGATGAACAAAAACAATAGCACAATACGGGTTTTCACCCGTATCTATGATTCTTTCTATTTTCTACCACCTATTGTGGGGGAATGGCCAACCCCCCGCTGTTTGAAAAAAATGTATATATATATATATATATATATATATATATAAGTTTCAAGTAAAAAAAAAGTTGTATATATATAGAAATAAAGTGAAATTTGGTGTTTCCACAGTTAGATTCGAATCTTGGCTTTTTACGTTCAAAGAGTCGGCATAATAGCCGGGACTTTGAATATTGAGGACAATATTCATTTCTAAGTGTGGGGGGGGGGGGGGATTCTAACGAATTTTATCAAAATATCTTCTATATACCCCCGTTTTTGGCCAAAATTTTCAAAATTTTTTCACTTTATTTCAAAATTTTTGTGGTAATCAGTCCGCCAGGTCTAACCGACAAAGGGATTGGCTAATCCAGGAGCAAACGGCTCTTGGTAAAGATAACTCAAATCCGTTGGCGGCTTGCAATTTGCCCAAAATTGTATGGTTCCTCAACTCCCCATATCCCATAAAGTGAATGAGTTGGCTAGCCCGCAAGATTATGGCTTGTGGTAAAGGCAGTGGAAAATCCATAATTGGTAATCAGCTCACCAAGATGTTGACTAGGTCCATCAAGATGCTGGCTAGTCCAGGAGCAAACGGCTCTTGGTAAAGACTAAACAAATCCGTTGAAAGCTGGTGGTTTGCTCAAAATCACACGGTTATCAGGTGTGCCACAGTTCTTACACCTAGCTACTCCAGAAGTGATGGCTTTTGGTAAAGAGTTTTTCAAATCCATCAAGTTTTCTAAAAAGATTGCTAGGGACTAGCAATAGTTTAGTGTGGGGGATTGATGAGTGCTCAAACACTCATTGTTTTTTATATATTTAAACTGCCAAAACGCACAAAAACAATCAAAAAGATATCAAAATACTTAAATTATCCCAGGGATTGTGTTTTATGTGTTTTAAATGCAAAATGTGCAAAAACAAAGGAAAATCGATCAAAGTTTGCAATATTGGCAGTTTCAGTCCCCCAAGTTTCAAAACTTGTCAAATTTAGTCCCTATGCATTTATTTTGAAAGGAAAAATCAACCCAAGGTTTTAAAAGTCAAATTTCAAAAAATATTACACTTGGGTAACAAGTTCTCCAAAATTACAAGTTTAGTCCCTGAAAATCCAAAAATGGCAAAACAGGTCCCTGGGAAATTTTGAAAATTGGAAAAAGGAAAAAATGGTTTGTGAACTTTTGAATCATAACATGTTTGGTCCTTGGAAACAATTAGGAAAATTTCACTTTTAGTCCCTTGGTTTTGTCAAATTGCAAGAATGGTCCCTATGGTTATAAACTACACAACCAGACCCTTTTTTATTCCCAAAACCCAAAACCAAACGCCAATCCAATTCCACCCCTGGTCCATTAACTCCCAGCCCACCACATGACCCGGCCCAACTCCCATTTTATTAATAAAATTCACCGGTCAAACATCCCCGCTGACCATCTCCTTCCCCCCAACACCTTAGCGTGAAACTAGGGAGACAATCTCCCCCCTCCTCACCTTTTTCACCAATTCCCCCCCCCCCCCACAATTAATACTCCCCACCAAACAAACCCACCACAATTAATACCCACACCAACACCCACTAGAACCACTCAATTTGCCCCGTATAAGTTTTGGCGCCAATTTTGCAATCAAAGGCTAGAAATGATCTCAAAGCAATTGAATGGTGAGGATTTGGTCTCTGGTCAAAGAGAAGACATGTGGGACTCTCAGAATTGAAATTGGAGCCATGTGGGAAGTCCTAGGGTTTATTTTTTCTTCATTATATATATTAAGCTCATGTTAGCTATTGTAGTGTGTAATATCTTAGTTTTTAAATGTTTTTTTTTAAGTTTATTGTAATGTATTGTAACCTTTTTTATTAATGAAAGTTCTGTCTTAAGTTTATCTCTCATTTTTCAAATTCAAGTTTCATTTACAATTCTCAAGTAATGATTTAAGTTTAACAGTGGTCTATGGTTGATTGTATACTCATGTAAGCTCAAACAAAAGACTTTTAGAAGCTTGATAAGCTTCTATTGAAATCAGTTACTCAGTTTCTATAAATATCAAAAATAATTAAGAAAAATCAAAAATAAATAAAAAAAGGGTGTTACATATTGAAGAAATCATGGAGCATAGTTGATTAAGGATGGCTGTGGGTTAGGGACCTCATGGGAGGTCATTAGGTTGTTTAAATTGGTCCTTGGTTTGCAATATGAGCTTGGACGTCTTATGTAAGCCCACTGTTTCAATTTTTACTCTTCTTAGTAGTTTATTTACTATTTATTGCTTTAATTACTTAATTGTTGTTCATTATCAGTAATTAGAATAGTTGTATTCAGTAGATTGCATTGTGGGTTCTTGTTAACTTAGTTTTACTCAGATTCAATTTTAAAAGGGGTGTTTGGTTGTAGCTTGTTTGCACTGCATTGCTTGTTTTATTAAGCAACTCTTTGTGTCATTTGGTTTATTGGTTGAATACTAGGTCATGGGAACCATAGTTTTGTTCCAAAATACTTTAAAAGTCAAAATCATAAAAAATAATCACCACAGTTAACTGTGGTGATTTTTCAAGTTCAAATCCAAACAAATCTTTTCATAAGTGGATGTTTTTACTTAATTTAGCTTTCATACAGCTTATCATGACACTTTAAGTCATTAAATCAGCAATACAAGTTCATAAAAGTCAAATCTAAAAGTTTCTCAAAAAGTCAAAAAGTTCAATCTCAGATTTTTCCCAAAATGGCATGAATTAAATTGATTTTTGTGTTTGGATTTAAGGTCTGAAATTTGTTGTGATTAGACTCTATCAGCTGATCTTTTGAATTTCATGCTTGGTTGATTTTTGTGAATTTTTCTTAATGACTAAAATGCCCTTGGAACTGACCTGCAGGGCAAAGTAGTTGCCCTGTCTCAGCAGACCTCAGCTCACCCATCACCTTTGGTGGAGGATTGTGGCTAACCTAGTGGTTCCCACACCTCCAACTTGGTTCCATACAACCCCCCTCCTACCAGGGAGTAAGGGTTGACCATTTGTTTGACCTGTAGACCAGTGGACCCTACTTAGTTTGGCATCCCAAGTCTGTCCCTTTTTCTGCCTCAGAATCAAATAAGCAAACAGCTTATTGAGGTATTTTAGCTTATTTACTTAGCTTATTTGTGTGTTACTTGCTTTAACTTGTTCATTGTACTTATTTGTATCTGTTTTCACCAAAGTGGACCCCACATTAGCTCATTTGAGCTTATTTCCACTTCTGGTCATGGAAAGTCAACTGTTGAGGTTTTAAGCACTTGAAGTGCTTATTTCCTTGACCTCAGTCAAAGTCATTTCACTAAAGTAGTCTATAAACTTGTAATAAGCAGTTTGGAAAAAGAAAATCTCTAATAAGCCCAACTTAATAGAAGTGATAGCTTCTATTTAAGCCAGTTGGCTTATTCATCAGCTTATTAATAAGCAATTTCCATTTTTACAATTTTCCTAGGCTTCTGGTGTGTAAAAACAATTTCTGTAATTTTTTCAGATTTTTCTTTTATCATTTAGTATTTTTCTTAATTAAAAATAGTTTTAAGTAATTATTAAATAGTTAATAATTAATAATAATTAATTAGTAAATTAGAAAAATATAAATTAAATTTTAAAATTAGTTTTTGGTTATTTCTAATTTTTCTAAATTTTATTTTAACTTTTCTAGTGTATTTTAATAATTAATTAGGAAATTAAGTTAATTTAAATAATTAAAAAGTAATTAATAATTAGTTAATAATTAGTTATAATTAATTAAATAGTCTTAAAAATACATTTTCATTTCTAAAATTAGTTTTATAGTATTTTAGATTTTTCTAAGTTTAATTTTTATTTTTCCAAGTTAATTTCATCATTATTTATAATTTAGGTTAATTTAGTTAATTAAAAGTAATTAGAAAAATAGTATTTAATTAATAGTAATTATTAAATTAGTGTAAAAATTAGTTTTAAATTTCCAAAAATTTTCTCTCATCATTAGGTTTGTAAAAAGTAAATTTTCATACCAGTAGCCTTTCCAGATCACCGTATTCACATTTTTGTACGTTTGTCCACGTCTTCGGCAAACGTACGGTTTTTAAGTTTTAGGTGATTTCTTCTCGATCTCAATTCCAGTAATCATTCACATAGCTTTCCTAAGCTATTTCTGTCAATAATCTCCAAATAATTCTCATAACAAACCCTTTCTGTGAATAAACACCCGATCACAAAGCAAGCTAAAGTTACATTTCACACCTCAACGGGATTTAACGACCCGGTGATACCTTATATTACCCGGAGTATTGATCTAGGCTATTTGACTTTGTTGACCATTCTTTGGTCAATATAAGTTGGTGGTTTAGCATCAATCAGACATCCTCAAGCCTGATTGTAACACCCCCAAAATACCACAGCGGAAGACTATGTCACTTGGGGTGCTACTTCATAATACAAAGTACAAGTTATAGAAAACAACCTCTAAATGAGATGTTTTGAAAAGTTACCATTCGATTAATGAATTCAAAGTTACAAACATGAGATTCCAAAGTATGATACATAAATGTATACAAAATGTTTTGCATGGTAAATGATAAAAGCGTAAGTCTTCAGAATATGCAGCTTGACTCTATGTTCCACGCACTAGCTATCGCCTTACTAACCTGAGATAAACATGCTAAAGTGTCAACACAATGGTTGGTGAGTTCATAGAGTTTGTCTTAAAACAGTTGAAAAGCCTTTAAATAATATTCGCCCAGCAAAGGCATCGTGAATCCACTCAGTTGCAAGTCCTGCCCATAACAACACTTGCAACCTGTGTGTTCACAACCCACTGCTAAAGTATAGCATGATTTCAATATATGTGTATACGATATATGCACGCTTAATGTAAAGTATAACAGCCTACTGAACCTCATGACACGAATAAGCACAAATGCTTCAAAGCTGGATTATATTCACCTAAGGCCAGGAATCGGTGACCAAGGGTGGGGGCGTCAGCCCGATAGTACTATTTTAACACCCCAAAAATTTGATAAGCAGCGGAAGTCTAATCGGGGACATTACAGTTTAGTACACAGTCATACTCATAGAAAACAATTCAAAAGATAGTCAATATCATTCCATGAAAACTCAAATAGTCAGAGTTACAAACATTTTTCCAAAATGTTAATTGTTTCGCAAAAGCAGTGATGAGTTTGTAAAGAATGATATAATTATTGAATTGAAAAGGGAGGTCCTGTTCCCTTTTCCAGCTCCGTGCCGCCATGCTTGCTAATTTCCTGAGATAAACATGCTTAAAAAGTCAACACAAAGATTGAGTGAATCCATAGTAGTTTAAATAGTAATAGTGTGAACACAAGTCAAGCATTTGAAATAAACAAGCCAAGATAGACAGGTCTTGACTAAACTGGTGAAATATTGCTCCTAAGCCTCACAAATGCAAGCCTTAACATTGATTTGACATATCATAAAGATAATAACAATCACCTACACCACAACGGATGTAAATGACAAGGGGGCCCTCGGTGACAGGAAATGTGCTAAATTTCCATAATACCTCGAATATAGCACACCTCCTGCCAAGTGATCACCTTGACAGAGGCGGGCTGCCATTCCAATAGATCTATCAACTATACTCGCGCTTACTCGCAAGTGATTAAGGTTCGTGATATGATGAGGCGAAAAATGATCTGTTTTTAGGGGGTCATTTAAGCCCGAATCCGAATTTATTTGATCAAATATTGCCCTAAATCGTTCCTTTTGTGATTTTAGGTACTTGGAGAGTGAATTCTAGAAAAGAAGCCATTTTGGACATTTTGGAGCGTAAAAGTGAAGAAAACGGCAAAGTCTCAATTTTCCATGCTGGGAACAGTAGGTGACGGCGTCAAGAGTAAACCTCTGACGGCGTCAAACCTCAATAATAAAATCCGAGAGTTCATGAAGGCGACAAGAGTTTTCCTGACGGCATCAAAACCCCAAGAATTAAAATCCGTAGTTGATGACGGCGTCACACACAGGGCGTCAAGAGTAATTTGTGTGACGGTCTAGGCCTTGACGGCGTCAGACGTAGATCAAGGCCGTCCGAGGAAGTATTTGGCGGCGAGATGACGGCGTCACACCTTTGTTCTTGACGCCGTCATCCCTATTTTCCTATATATAGTTTTCTAGTTTTTCACATTTAAGGAGAGAAGTTTTGGGAGAAACCCTAAAGACGATTTTGGTGTAACTTTACAGGTTTTTCAAGGGTTCCAACCCCTTGATACCTTGCATGATTAATTAAGATAAGTGTTCTTCTAATTCAATCAATATGTCTATGTGTTGGTTGTCTATATCATGATTAATTAAGATAAGTGTTCTTCTAATTCAATTCAATCAATACCTCTTTTGTGTTTGCTTAGATCTAATGAAACCTAGATATTGATTATGTGTTGATTACTTGTTTATTCTTGTTTTGGATGAATGATTTATATTTTAGGCTTAAGAAAACTGGCAGATCTCCAAATGGTAACATGCTTGAACGTCTTAAGAAACATGAACCGAGGCGTACTATGTCTTTATTGGTTGTATTTAATGCATGAGCCACTGTTTACAATCCCTATAGTTGTGCTGCGCATGGTGTAGGAGGAGATAAGAGCTCATAGAATTGGGGAGTTATGTATGCCACCCCATGAATGGTATTAAGGAATACGATCCGTCATCCATGCAATTATAACAAGTAATTAACGTGTAAAAGATATCTAGGGAGTAGTGAAATCTAAGTAAACACATTTTCTCCAATTACTGCTCACAACTTTAGTATAAATTAGTTTAATTTCATTTTTAGTATTTTATTTTGATTGCATCTTAGTTTTGGGTTAGTTGAATAGCAACTAATTCCGCCCACTCTTCCAAAACCCGAGATTTTATTTGCTTTCTAAAAAATATAAAAACACAAAAATAATCATCCCTCACCTTTAGAACTAGTAATTAGGCTTTCTAATCCTAGCGACACTATTCCTAAGCTGAACGATCAATCCCCCGGTACTTGTCACTATACTATACTACAACGATCAGGTACACTGCCTGGTGGGGGTTGTAAGCTTCTCGAGATCCCTCGAGAGGTAAAGCCTGTTGCGATTCCCACGCATCAAGTTTTTGGCGCCGCAGCCCGGGGAATAGTTATTGTCTAGGTTAGAATTTCTTTTTATTAGGTCTACTTGCTAGATTCCTTTCTAGTAAGATTTTATTTTTTATTTTTAAGTCTTCTTTAGTCTATCTTATTTCTTCGTGCTTTTGTTCGTAACTCTTTACCATCCGACATCATGGAAGGTGGTAACATCTTTGAACCCGTCATCCCACCACAACAAAACCCACCACTAGAACCCCTTAGGCCCCGAACATTAGGAGAGTAGTCCCGACCTAGCCATCAAGGATACCGAAACACCATTGAGCTCACCGGAGCCAATGTGACCCCCTTGCGATCCGACACCATCCGGTTGGTGCAAAGCGGATGTGCATTCCATGGACTTCGCTCCGAAGATCCAAACCAACATCTTAAGGACTTTCTCAAAATCGTAGATTCCATAGACCTAGGTGTTGAAACTAGAGAGACTACCCGTTTACGCCTATTCCAATTCTCTCTACGGGATCAAGCTAGTCAATGGCTTGAGCGTTTACCCGCGGGATCCATCACCACATGGGATGATCTCACCACTCGTTTCCTTGCTCAATTTTTCCCACCGGGGAGAACTACTAAGCTTAGGAATGATATCTTGATGTTCCAACAACGTCAAAAAGAATCTCTTTATGAAGCATGGACTCGTTTCAAGGACTTACTCCAAAAAGTCCCTCATCATGGCATAGATCTTTGGCTCCAAGTCCAAATCTTTTATGACCATATCGACATCTCCACGAGGCGAGCCATTGACCAATCGGCCGGTGGTAAGCTACGTGATCTTAGTGCGGAACAATCATGGGAACTTATAGAAGATCTTGCTCTCTATGACAATGAAAGTTGGAACGATCCCCGTGACTTGAACAAAACGGTCAACGCAATATCTTTGCCTTCGAACAATTCTAGCACTCCCAACCGTAGGATCATGGAACTTGAAGGTCGAGTCAAGTCTCTCATGAAATCTTACGAAGCTCATAAACCTTCAAGCCAAGTAAGCCGAATCGCTTCTACATGCAAACTATGCAATGGCCCTCATGAGACCTATAACTGCATGGAACTTCCAAAACGTGCTTATAATGAATTCACATCATCACACGTAGGTCAGGGTCCTCGAACTTCTGCCGAAGCCTATGAGGCATGGAAGGATAAACCTGATTTTAGAGGGTACCAAACGCGAAGCGTATCCTTCAATGACTCCTCACCACTCACTTGGTCCGAGCATTTTCCGTCACAAGGTATTCCTAGACAAAGCTGTGAAGATACTTTAAAAAAATTCATTCTATCTCAAGAACTACAGCTCACTATGCTCGAGGCAAAATTTAAACAACAGCAGGCTGACGTGAACAACAAGATTTGTAATCTGTTGACTGTTATCAAAGAGCATATTGATAATAAGCCCATTCACGTTGATGAGGTTAAATCTGCTACCGTCATGAGTCCACCAGCCTCCCCTGTAAAAATAAAAAGTCCTAGCAAGTTATTCAAACATCTATCTCCTAACGGAAAAGAACCTGTCAACCCCCTGGACCAATCCACTTCGTAAACACCATCACCACAATATCTGCTTCAACATCCAACCCAACCCAACAACAAACTAACAAATTCAGTCAGACAGCAAAAGATGAGACCTCAAGGGTTGACCATGCTTCGGCAAGGAAACCTACCGACTCACCCGAGCTATACACCGCGCAAGAATCCGACAAATCGGATGAAAGGAAAGAGAAATCGGAAGAGCATGAGAAAGATCCAACCATTTTGGGTAAATCTATTATAGAAGAACCCGAGAGAAAAATGGAGGATGTTATTAGTGTGGGTAGCAATCAGACTAAGGAAAGTAACTCTAAAGTTTTCAAGATCCCCTGTACCATTAAGGAAAAGCTCTTAACCGATAGTCATATAGATCCTAGCTTCCCAGTCAACATAATCCCCCTTTCCCTATACCACAAAACCTTCCCAGAGCACATTGCGTACGAGAGAGTAATAGAAAATTTATCAATTAGGATTGGAGAGCTTGTTTACAATACTGACCTCACCGTGGTTGATGACGTGGACCCTCTCACCAATCAAACGTTTACCCACCTTGTCCTTGGGATACCATTTATCAATGAATCGGGAGCAATCCTTGTTGAGAAAGATGGTAGTGTAGTACTCACCAATGGTGTTAGGAAGGTATTTTTTCGTAGGGATAGTGAGGAGGTGTACGAGTATCGTCCCTCTCTTGAGGGGAATCTATATGGGTCAAAGGATGGAGAGTTGGGGAAGATAAGACGACGTGATCCGAATAATCTCAAAATCCCCTGCATGATCGGTCATAAGTACTTCGATAACATATACATTAATGTATTCCTGCCAAAGAATTTTATGTCATTGTTTCATTATAACAATATCTGCAGATGGGGGATGATTTACAAGGGAGAGAAAGTGGTTGGTAAGGATCATGAAATCCAGGTGTTCGTAGGAAATATGGCATTCTCTATGGAATTCACGATTGTGGACAACATAGAGGACTATGTCGACCCTAGGTTATCACAAGTCGTCTTTGGAGCACCCTTTTGTGAAATCACTAATTTGATAGTGGATGACTTGAACAGAATCATGACCTTCACTGATGGGATTAGGAGGATTTCATACCAAACGCCATACAAGAGAAAAGACCTTAAGGAAATAGATTGTGACGGGCTTGATATGATGAGCTCCCAACTTATCTTGTGTGATGAAGATGTTAGGAGAGGGTGTAGAAATATTTCTGATTTATCATGTGGGTTCTTTAAGAATGTTAGTAAGCTTGGTTCTAAGTATCGACAAGATATTTTCGAGTTCGAAGATCCGAAGTACTTGCACTATGAAAGCGATGCTAGTTTAGAAGACGACCTAGAGAGTGGAACCAATGATGAAATCACGTAGTAACCCATGACCTTGAGTCTAGCTACAAGACTCGTAAATAAAGAAAAGCGCTTCTTGGGAGGCAACCCATGTTTTGTGTGATTTTATTTGTTTGATTGTTATTTGCTTCCGTATGCATGTTTAGTTTTTATTGTTGGTTGATCATGTTTCTAAACTAAAAAGTGGAAATACTTTACTTTGTTGTTTGGCCTAGTCTTAACTCCACCTAGAAGTATTTTTGCAAAAGATAAGTGTAAGGGGAAACCCCAAATACGTTTTTAAGAAACAAACCGATCATGATTCTCCACAATATTAAATGAGCATGTATATTCGTATTTGTTAGAGTCAAATACTTGTATTGAATCATAATGAAGTTTTGCAGGATTTTCCAGGAAGTAGGACCAAGTTTTTCCAGAAATTTTCCGGAAACTTAACATAAGAATTTCTGCAGGTCCATTCTGACGGCGTCAGAGGTTTACTCTTGACGGCGTCAGGAGTTAAAATCTGGAAATTTTACCGGTTTTGTTTTTCTAACGGAGTCTTATGGTTTTTTGTGAATTATTAAGTTTTATAATCTCCAGGAAATCTGCAAACTTCATTCCACAAGCATTATATCTTACTTTGTATTCTAGGATTTAGTAACTTATATAGGATGCCGCCGATTTTACGCGAGGATGTCTTGTCCTTTTTTGTCAGGATTTACAGGTTATGTTCGACAAGGAGATGATTTATATTCTGGAAGGGAAGCGTTGATTGTTCATTTTCTTGGAGGAAGATCTAATCTGGCCAACCTATAATCCATACCGAGCGAATCAGGGGAGTATTTGATTTCATTCTCTTTACTTTTTCACTTTTACATTCTTTACTTGAACATTGGGGACAATGTTCATCTTAAGTGTAAGGGGAGGGTAAAAAGATGATACCTTACGTATGCACTTTCGCTTGAGTTTGTTTTGTTTGATAGTAGATGTGTAATAAAACTATGAGAAATACTTGTTAGTACAATTTTAGCGCCAAATTTAAAAAATTTTCAAACATTTAGGAGTGAAACTTTAGCCATAGCAAGCGTCTCATGGATAGGAGATTGTATGACTAGCACATAACCGTATATTCAGAAAAATTTTCCACCCAAATATGTGAGGTTCCCCTTTAGATTTGATAGGAAAAGCATTCACTATTAGTGCTTATGAGTGTACCGGTAGCATTTAGATTCTAGAACTTGCGTTAGTGATGCATTCCGAGACCGCTAGTGAGACTACATTCGTGTGGTAGGATTTACTACATGATAAGAGGCATTAGGATCACCCTTGTGTTAAACCCGTATTATGATTACTTGACCATTTAAGTCATATTACTTGGCTAGTTAAGTCAACTAATTTTTCTCACACCCTTAGCGTTGTACTCATTTTTAGTACACGAAACCCCTAGTACACCCCTCCGAGCCAATCTTTTCGTTTCTAACTTTAAGCATCTTACTTAAAGGAAGAATTTGTTACACCCCACTTAAATGTACAACCAAATCGCCTTAGCCTTCCGTGTATGCGCTCATTTTTAGTGCATTATTGTTATTTGTTAAACCCTAAGTTAACTATCTAATTGATTACATGGTTGCTAAGTCGAGTCATATCCTTGTACATATTGTTTTGGGACGATTGGGACTCATGGGCAAGTACTTATTTTATAGAGTAATGGGGAAGAACATCATTTATTACCCCCATATGTACGTTAATCTTAAAAGTGCTCCAAGTGTTTTGATTTTCTTAATTCGAGTCATTAGATTAGTTTAATGTAAAGTATGTAAAGATTCAAGTGTAAGGGGAATTCTCATCCCCTATGATGTATTATTTTGGATGGTAGGGTAAGAGTGTATGCAAAAAAAAAAAAATAAATAATAAAAAAAAAAAAAAAATCGAAAAAACAGGAAAAAAAAATAGAAAAAGAAAAAGAAGAAAAAACATACGGACTACCATCCCTTTTTATTCTATGTTCATTTTACGTTTTTGTTATTTTTCATTTATTAGCTTAAGTCGAGTCTAGTCTTTGCTTAGCAACGCCACATTGTACATGTAATTAACCAAGATTGTTAACTCGCCACCAGTAATAACTTCCTTTATCCAACAAAACCGTGTAATTCATATCCCTACACCTAACGTTACAACCCTTTAAAAGACCTCTTTGATAGTTTACCCTAGGTGCTTACGCCATGTGGTGGAGGTTTGATCCTTTCCCAAGCCTATGGTAATCTATTTTGCTATGACAGGTAGTGAGAGATATCTTCCGTTTCCATATTGTAATTTACACTTTATTACACCCAAGAGATGTGAGTATCTAAACACTATTTGTGAGGTGCTTGTGTATGACCTCCGTGCTTGTCTATTGGTCTTTAGTGGAACGATTATTTGTTGTAATTACTTTTATATTAGTGTTAAATGACCCCTAACTTGTCTTTTGAGTAGAATAAAAGCGCATTTGCTTGAGGACAAGCAAATCTCAAGTGTAAGGGTATATGATGAGGCGAAAAATGATCCGTTTTTAGGGGGTCATTTAAGCCCGAATCCGAATTTATTTGATCAAATATTGCCCTAAATCGTTCCTTTTGTGATTTTAGGTACTTGGAGAGTGAATTCTGGAAAAGAAGCCATTTTGGACGTTTTTGGAGCATAAAAGTGAAGAAAACGGCAAAGTCTCAATTTTCCATGCTGGGAACAGTAGGTGACGGCATCAAGAGTAAACCTCTGACGGCGTCAAACCTCAATAATAAAATCCGAGAGTTCATGAAGGCGTCAAGAGTTTTCCTGATGGCATCAAAACCCCAAGAATTAAAATCCGTAGTTGATGACGGCGTCACACACAGGGCGTCAAGAGTAATTTGTGTGACGGCCTAGGCCTTGACGGCGTCAGAAGTAGATCAAGGCCGTCCGGGGAAGTATTTGGCGGCGAGATGACGGCGTCACACCTTTGTTCTTGACGCCGTCATCCCTATTTTCCTATATATAGTTTTCTAGTTTTTCACATTTAAGGAGAGAAGTTTTGGGAGAAACCATAAAGACGATTTTGGTGTAACTTTACAGGTTTTTCAAGGGTTCCAACCCCTTGATATCTTGCATGATTAATTAAGATAAGTGTTCTTCTAATTCAATCAATATGTCTATGTGTTGGTTGTCTATATCATGTTCTTGTCTTAATTCTATCATGCTAGGCTAGATCTCTTTTGTGTTTGCTTAGATCTAATGAAACCTAGATATTGATTATGTGTTGATTACTTGTTTATTCTTGTTTTGGATGAATGATTTATATGTTAGGCTTAAGAAAACTGGCAGATCTCCAAATGGTAACATGCTTGAACGTCTTAAGAAACATAAACCGAGGCGTACTAGGTCTTTATTGGTTGTATTTAATGCATGAGCCACTGTTTACAATCCCTATAGTTGTGCTGGGCATGGTGTAGGAGGAGATAAGAGCTCATAGAATTGGGGAGTTATGTATGCCACCCCATGAATGGTATTAAGGAATACGATCCGTCATCCATGCAATTATAACAAGTAATTAACGTGTAAAAGATATCTAGGGAGTAGTGAAATCTAAGTAAACAAATTTTCTCCAATTACTGCTCACAACTTTAGTATAAATTAGTTTAATTTCATTTTTAGTATTTTATTTTGATTGCATCTTAGTTTTGGTTTAGTTGAATAGCAACTAATTCCGCCCACTCTTCCAAAACCCGAGATTTTATTTGCTTTCGAAAAAATATAAAAACACAAAAATAATCATCCCTCACCTTTAGAACTAGTAATTAGGCTTTCTAATCCTAGCGACACTATTCCTAAGCTGAACGATCAATCCCCCGGTACTTGTCACTATACTATACTACAACGATCAGGTACACTGCCTGGTGGGGGTTGTAAGCTTCTCGAGATCCCTCGAGAGGTAAAGCCTGTTGCGATTCCCACGCATCATGATATGAGGGACTTGTAGCACGGGTGTCAACTTAGGCAATATCAGATAGTAACAACATACAGAAAATACTTGTGTTCGGTTTATAGCATGTATCTCCCCACGGGGTTTAAAAACAACAATTAAAAATGTGGGACCATGAATTCACCAGACAGGTGGGTAAATCACAACGGTGCTCAAAAGTGATGGTGTACTGCTACGACTAGCAATGAAATTCCTCCGACTTGCGAACTAAATAATACATTGTAATCGGTGTTTTAGATTCGTTTCGTAATTGACATGTGATATGTCACGTGTACGGTGATATCCGTTCGGGTGTCTTAATATATTCCAAAATAACTTTATGTAGTTATTTGTAACGTTGTTACGAACCGGTGTTCGATAAATATTAACTCATTTGTGAAAATAATATTGTTTAAAAATATTTATAATTAAATATTTTTAGTATAGTTATATATATATATATATATATATATATATATATATATATATATATATTTTAAAGTTACCAAAAGTTTTTTTCCCCATTTGGTGGCCCAAACCGACCCTATGTATTATACCCGGCTCCGAAATAAATGTTTATCCTCTCACACCTCTCTCACAATATCTCCGGTTTACCGGAGGTCCACTGGAGCTGAAAAAACCCGAAATGCAAACGAGTCGGGGCATCTATAGTGTTTTCTGTGTGTGTATACACAGTATCATCTACAGTAACCTAATTATAAAGGCGCTCCTCCTCTCCCACAAATTCCAGAACCCTCCACAATTATCCACAACTCACACACATATATATATATATATATATATATATATATATATATATATATATATATATATATATATTAAAGTTACCAAAATATATACATATTTATATATAAAATCAAATTATACAAAATAATTAATTATAAAATACCCTTGTCATATTTAACCCTTAACTTTATTAAAGTTACACTTTTTACCCTTTGGTAAAAAATAATTACATTTTGGTCCTTGGCATAACTTTGATACCCTATTCCTTAAACTTTAGCAAAATTACAGTTTCTACCCTTAATTCTATTAGAAGTCGATAATATATAATTTAGTCCGAAAGTTTGTGATTTTAACACTTTTAGTCCCTTAGCGTGGGACTTTTGCAAAAATGGTCCTTTGTTAAGTTTTCGAAAAGCAAAACTCTAGTATACGAAAATACATTCAAATCTTGTAAAACCTCTTCTAAATCAACCTCGAAGAATCTCAAAAACATTTCCAAAATCTTTCAGTTTCCAACCGAAACCTTCCTTTGAAAAATACTTGGGCTCGTTAGCCCGGTTAAGGCCCAAAATGGGTGTAGTTTGATTAAAAATAGTGTTCGACTAGGATTTGGTTTTGGTCTTGTTTTCATAGCATAAAATTGTGTAAGGATTGCATGTTTTGTTGGTTTGATTAAGTGTGAGCCAAAGAATTAGTGTGTCGAAGAAAATATGTATATTGTACGTGTGAAAATGAAATGGTGAGCCCTTTTCCTAAGGGTGTCGAGGTGTGGACATATATAACTATAAGTGCGACGAATATAAAAATGGTGTTTGTCGTATGCTAGTGAGTGTGGTATGCATGATACGAGTAAAAGTAGAAAATGAAATAGGTGATGATTAACTTACGACACCAACTATTGTGGTGAGGATGCCGTGTGGTGTGAGCAACGAGATCAAGCAAACGTGATACCCTCTCCTCGTATGGTGACCCTTGATCCAAAACTTCGTTACCTAACTCGTTCAACCCAAAACCTTGCGTGCGTGATCCTTGATTCCTCGACAGTAACCAAGAAAGAGTAGAGAGTGTTTGAGATTTGCAAACTTGGTGAAACTTTGAGTGTGTGAAAAATCTTGCATTAAATGTGGCTTATATAGGGTAGTAAAAGTAGTTGTGTGTTTGTTCTTGTGAAGCATGCTACTTAGTTGTCATTTGAGTGGAGACAAGCTTTTCCCTTGGCTTGTGTTCTAGTCTTGTCGAGTTGTGGTAGAGGGAGCAACAATGGTGCTCTTTGATTTGTTTAAGCTTAGCTTAGGTTTTGTAGGGTAATAAACAATAGTGATTAGGCTCATGTGGTATTAGCATGTTGGAGGTAAAGAAGCATACGATCCATGGGGTATTAGTCGAAGGTGGTTATTGGTTTTGTCCAACGGTTTGACGGCTCATATTGGTGGCTCTTTGTCGCATGGAACAAAGTCAATGGAAAGGTGGTATGCTTGTGTCGAGTTTGAGGGAACCAATATAATCAACCATGTGTATATTTAGATAGCAATGGAGTTGGTTTCTGCTTCGTGTGGCATACTACGCAAAAGAAGGAAACACATAACAAGTCATGTGGGCTTGTGGTAATCTCGGCCCAAACAAATCAAAGAAAAGAAAACATGTGGGCTTGTGAGTGTTTCAGCCCAAGTGAAGTAAAAGGAAAGAAACCGTGTGGGCTTGTGGTTTGTGCTCGGCCCAAAATATGACGGGGTATCGGTGATTAGTAAAATTGTGACTTTAGTTTCGGTGTCGGTGTCAGTTCGTGAAAACCATAAATATATAAACGGTGTCGTCATAGTATATATATATGTACTTATATATATACATAGTGATAGTAAATTGTAATAATTAATATATACATATCGTTATATATATTAATAATATATCGGTGTCCAAATAGGGTGTCGGGTCGCAAGTGGGAGTTACCGGTGTTTAACCTCATTGGGTGATATCCAAGAGTGACATTCGGGTGAAAATTAGGTGACAAAACATAATCGGGTGTCAAACAAACGGTGATCAAAACAATCGGGTGTTAAAACAAACAGTGTCTTATAATATTTCAAATTAGCCCGCAAAAATGGCTTAGTTTACAATAGTGTCGATAATTAGCATTAATAAATGACCTGGGATTTTACGGAGTATTACAACTATCAATACCTCTCCATCGGCTCCATCTAGGAGTTAAACAGTGGTTAAAGAATATAGCGTATAGAATAGTTTTCACACATTAAGGCACATATTGTAATAAAACTACACGTCATGTTTAAGAGTATAAAAGTATAGCGTAGCATACGTGTAAAATTGTCTTTAGTAAAAGAGAAAGCAAGTAGTTTAAGCATGTATCTCCCCCAAAGAGTTCAAAACAAGTATTAAAAGAGTAAGAGTGGGGCTATGACTCACCTTGAACTAATGATATCAAAACGTATAACGGAAACGATGGATAAGCCAGGAAGTCTCTACGCGCAACCTAGAATATGATGATATGTCTTAGGTTTGGAACAATGTCTAAGAATACGAAGAATTGCCTATATATGTCTTGCATATAGTTCATGATGTAGTACTTAGTATATAGCGTAAGTCGTTGAATAAAAGTGGTTTATGAAACATGTATAGTTTGTATATCTCTTACTATCGTTCGGGCCGTCATAATTCAGAGGTCATGTAGTAAACGTTCGAGGAGCTAGGACACTTTAATTCGTAAATCCAACAACTCGTCGACCCGTTTACCCAAATGGAACCCCTCACATGAAGTTCCCTAATGTTGTAGTATTCAATTTGTAAAACATGTATAATAGTTATAATGATTTCGGTTTAAAAAGCGTTGAGGTCTTAGCCGTGGCCTTGCCGTGGCTTTGGTCATGGCTAGCATGGTCTTGAGACTCATCCTTGGCCTTAGCCATGGTTTTGGTCTTGGCTTTAAGGCCATTAGACCCCTTGGTTTTACTTAGCCATAACCAATAAATGGTCAATTGGGTATTTAAAATGGGCTGTTAAGAATTTGAAGAAAAATATCACTCGTTATGCGTTGTCAGGGTTCGAGCCTCTATACACCTGAACGAAAACGTCGTTCCGGACAACTTTCATGTTTTAACTTTTTGATGAAATGGACCATAAGGGCCTCGTTTATTTAGGTCAGATTGCATACAGTAGAGTATCGGCAGTTTTGGGTTTTTAGGTTCGCTAACTTCTTTTGGCCATAACTTTTGACTCGTGTACTCGTTTTAGGTGATTCAAATTGCTATGTTTTCCTTTTAAAACCCTCTATAACAGTAGGCAAATGTTTCATATCATGGTTACTCTATTTTGGTCGTGGTTCTCAATATAAGTCACTAATTTCTTTGATTACTTAACAAACGTTAACATATAGTTTCCATAACTTGTTTTACTAGTTTTTATACATCATGAACACAATACAAAGACCATATATAGCATGAATGAAATATAATAAGAATGAAAATGATATTGAGCAAGAGAGTGTATTAGGGTTTCTTATAACTTTTGGCTTTCTAAAGAAAGGAAGTCAAGTATGAAACTAGGACACTAAACCTATGCTTGCAAACCCTTAACCACAACTCTTGAAACCCTTGCTAGCCTTGATATAGACCTTGTGAAAAGCATTTAACCTCAGCCCCTAACATCTTGTGTAGCTCCTAATTCAACCATGGAATCACCAAACAAACTCTTGATTCATGTAGAGACTAACTATGCATTCAACTTTGGTATGTAACTTATAACTTAGAAATCAAAGGATCATGGTTTATGGATTAGTTGTTCGGCGTTTTTATGGAGATGAAAGGAAGAAGATGAGTTGCTTTTATATTGTAAATGAGGAGGTTAGGAAGGTGTTAGGAAGGTGCCTTAAGGAGGTTAAAGACTTAGGATATTTTAGGTAGTAGTTATGAAATTTGCTTCCTAAATACACATGTTATGCATCTAGGAGATCAAGACTTAGGGTTAAGCCACATTGGTGATGAATCCCCTCCCTATAGTTGGCCAAGGCTGGTCTAGGGTGACTAGATGAGTAGTCATGGTATTATCTAAGTTACGGAGTGAGTTTTGGTTCCGGTAATCGCTAATCGTAAGTCGTTAAGTCATGAAACTTAAAATCGGGTATTCTAAAAATATGAAACTTATAAAAATGTTAGAACTTATTAATATAACCTATCTTAGCATATTTAATGAGTGATAAGTTCTACTGGGTTGCTTAAACGCTGCTAAAACTAGAAACGCGGGTCTAAAACGCGTAATTCGCGTAAAACGCTGAGCTGGAAAACGTAAAATTCTAAAAGTTTTGGAATTGTCGTAAAATGAGAGAAAATCATATTTCTATTGTTTATGGTGTTTTATGGACATATAGGGATGCTGGAATGACGTTTAAACCTAACAGTAAATCTCGGACACGGTTTCGTGATTTTTGCATAAATGATCCGACAAGTGTCAAACTCTCGGATTATCATTAAAATAGTTTAACTTACGAGAATATGAAATAAGAATTTCAGGAGTGAATAGTGAAAGTGAATAGTAATAATGAATAGTAAAAAATGAATAGTAATCCAAAAATGCGAATTGTTACAGTGTCTACCCCTTAAGGGAACTTCGTCCCGAAGTTCTGTTGATGTTAACTACTTACAGTGTGTCTAAGAGAATTCGGGGTTTTTGGATCTCTAAAATAGTGGTGTTCACTCTGATTCGCCTAAGGTTGTGGTTAAGGAGTCGTATCGGATGGAAATAAGCCCACTTATTTATAACTCATTACTTACATAAAGAAGCATCCAAATTTATGTAAGTAAGGGATCATAAACTTATGGTTCGGTGATTTACAATTTCTTTATTTAAATAAAGAGGCGTCCCAATCCATTTAAATAAGGAGATTCTAAATCATCCTACTTAAGAATTTCCGACACAAAATCGCTTTCTGAGACAGATAGTAAGATAATCAAGTCATCAAATCCCTAAAGCTAAGTAATAATATTATTTAACTCAAACCTTATGTCTCATCAAACAAGAACTGTCACAAGATTAAGTTAAATAATTAGTTACTACTGAGCTCCATATTTTTAATAACTTGACTAAATTCTGGGGTTCCTTATAATACTAAAGTCATATCATCTAATAGCGTGGAACTAAACAAACAACTAACAAAAGCATATGCGTATGTAGTGTGTGTAAGGTAAATAAAGAGGAGAGTCTTAACATATATAGCAGTTATAGTCTAGGCACTAAATGCAACCTAGTTCTCTATAACCAAGTGAATGATACCAATCTATAACACCCCCAAAATACCGCAGCGGAAGACTGTGTCACTTGGGGTGCTACTTCATAATACAAAGTACAAGTTATAGAAAACGACCTCTAAATGAGACGTTTTGAAAAGTTACCATTCGATTAATGAATTCAAAGTTACAAACATGAGATTCCAAAGTATGATACATAAATGTATACAAAATGTTTTGAATGGTAAATGATAAAAGCGTAAGTCTTCAGAATATGCATCTTGACTCTATGTTCCACGCACTAGCTATCGCCTTACTAACCTGAGATAAACATGCTAAAGTGTCAACACCATGGTTGGTGAGTTCATAGAGTTTGTCTTAAAACAGTTGAAAAGCCTTTAAATAATATTCGTACAGCAAAGGCATCGTGAATCCACTCAGTTGCATGTCCCGCCTATAACAACACTTGCAACCTGTGTGTTCACAACCCACTGCTAAAGTATAGCATGATTTTAATATATGTGTATACGATATATGCACGCTTAATGTAAAGTATAACAGTCTACTGAACCTCATGACAAGAATAAGCACAAATGCTTCAAAGCTGGATTATATTCACCCAAGGCCAGGAATCGGTGACCAAGGGTGGGGGCGTCAGCCCGATAGTACTATCAATACCTCTCCATCGGCTCCATATAGGAGTTAAACAGTTGTTAAAGAATATAGCGTATAGAATAGTTTTCACACATTAAGGCACATATCGTAATAAAACTACACATCATGTTTAAGAATATAAAAGTATAGCATAGCATACGAGTAAAATTGTCTCTAGTAAAAGAGAAAGCAAGTAGTTTAAGCATGTATCTCCCCTAAAGAGTTGAAAACAAGTATTAAAAGAGTAAGAGTGGGGCTATGACTCACCTTGAACTAATGATATCAAAACGTATAACGGAAACGATGGATAAGCCAGGAAGTCTCTACGCGCAACCTAGAATATGATGATATGTCTTAGGTTTGGAACAATGTATAAGAATACGAAGAATTGCCTATATATGTCTTGCATATAGTTCATGATGTAGTACTTAGTATAACTAAAATTTTTAGTTGAATAATCAACTTCGTAAATGATTAGATAAGTTACATCAGTAGAAATGAAGTAAAATAAGTGTATTATATGTTTATTATCAAATCTAGTAAGTCCTACATGTTTTCTTTATATCAAAATACGAGTTTTGGTAAATCTGTCACAGATGCCAAGGAACCAAACAATATAAAGGGCGGAACCCTTTATCTGGTTCCTTGAAATCCGTCGGTACAGGAATCAATTTTTGTCCAACTTCAAAAATTCATAACTAATTAACCGTAAGTCCGTAAGAGTCGCGCCACCTATTATTTTAAAGGTAATTGAGTCTACTTTATAATAAAAATAATTTTATGGCCTAAATCTAATCTGAAGTCAAAAGAATAAACTAAATAATATAGTGTGTCTAAAATATTAAGTTTCGTTTTGACGTAGAAACTCAAACTTTTGAGTTAGGCAATTTTAGTTAGTATCCTTCGAACATTAATATGATTTCTTTTGAAACTAAAGAATTTGGTGATATTTATATATGTAAAGGAAACTAATCAAGCTTGGTATACATCGTCATGTTTAAACACAAAGTGACGATAAGTATCTTTGTTTTATGCCATGCTATATGACTACTTGTATTGGTTGTTTTTGCATACATGTTGTTTGTTTGTTGTAAGTTGTAATTGCATTTGTTTATTTGTGATTTATAAGTATCGTGCAATAAGATAGAAACTCATCTTTGATTGATCATGTAAACTAACCATGTCATGTTTGGACGATAACACTTTGGTGTTATCAATTTTCCGTGTGTGGCTTAATTTCAATTTATGGTAAGTTCATAATCCTCGGCTTGATCTATATGCTAACATGTGTTAGAATATGTGTTTTTGGGTTTAATCTATCACATCAAATTAGGTACATATGTTCCAAGTATAATTAGGATATTTGAACGGGTTTCGAGAGTCGATAATTGTCCCTTGTAAGGAGTTTTTGGCACAAGGGTGCATTTGTTTGAACTATTTGGTCATTGAAACAATGATATTTTATGTTTTAAGATGTTGTAGGATGATACCATGTATGTGGATTATGTGTGTACTAACAATATTTGCAGGGGTTAACTTTTTAGTACTTTTCCATTTTCCATTTTCGGTTGTTATTATGAATGCTAGGATCGCTCTTGTAAACTCTATCGGTAAGCATGTTTCTACCTTCAAGTTTTGTATCTTCTAACTACAAATAATTGATTACTTAAGTTTTAAGAAAAATTTGGAAAATTGGAAAACGTCTCGCCCTCGAAAAAAGTACTCTGTCTCGATTCTGAGCCTCCACGGAAACAGCGGAACCCATTCTTTGGTTCCGTCCGTTCAGAAACTTGGTTCCACCAAGTTTTTCCAGCGGATACGGCGGAACCCAAAACTTGGTTCCGCCCGTGTTGTCGTTTGGTTCCTCTAGTCCTACAGCAAACTTTTTAATCTTTGAATTTTTCTAGTAATCCTTAGGTTCCAAACTTGCTTCCTACACGCTTGTTAGTATTTATCACTAATTCTAAGAGCCCTCTTATCACACTTTCAACAATAGGATCATCATTCTCGTCAAAATATCAAACTTAGCTAAAATAACCCAAGGAACCTTTATGTTACAAGGAAGGAACCTTTCCTTTGGTTCCTCCAAATATGTGGAACATTATCTTCCATAATAACATAGTACTTAGTGCATAAGTTAGTCTTTCACTCCACCCAACTCCATTAGATTGACTTCCAATGATTTGAACTCTTCCAAATGATTAGGAACTTCCAAATGTATATGGAACAACATCAAATCTAAACACTACTTTCCATAACATGTTCTTCCTATAAATTGATCAACATACATACTTCCAATTCACACCATCACCATCTCTTCTCTTATTCTAATAATTCTAGCTAACCAAAGTCTTGAAATGACTAAATCCAACAACTCATCCGAATCATCTAGACCTATTAGGAAAACCACTAGGATTAGTGTAAACCATGTTGCTTCAACAAAACCATTCAACTAAGCTCATCATCATCAAGTGATTCATCACTCAACATTTCCTCACCCATCAAAGATACAAACGTCCTCAACCTTGCTACTCCAACACCATCTCCAAAATCTTGCAATGCCAACGTAATCCTCACTCCTCCACCAAATCATTCACTTTAATGAGAAACATTTTCCTTAGTATTCATTAAGCATGTTAGGACCATTTTTACTTACTATAACCAATAGGAAACCACTTCTAGCCAAAAACTCAATTTAAACAAAACTCACCCAAGGAACCCTTATGCATAAAGGAAGGAACCCTTTATATGGTTACTTGGCATCCGTAGGTCCTTAACTGCAAATGTTTTGTAGTCATTACCAACGGTTACTACATTCATCCATCCTTAACTCATCCTTAATCCATTAGCTTCACTTATTTGGTGACTTGACAACTTCCTAACTAATCCGGACTCGTTACTTACAAAAATTACATATAATATCAAAATCACAAGCCTAACTTGTGACTAGAGATATTGTCTTGTATCTACATATGTTACCTCACTTGGTTAACCTGAAAGTAATGTGTCATCCTTCAAGACGATAAGGATTTACATCAAGTCATAACTTACACTTAAGTTATAGATCTATTATCAAGTCTTGCTATTCTTTAGCACTATCCAATCTCAACAAAGTAGGATTGACAACTTAAGTATTTCGTCCGAAATATTCAAGTAAATATGACTTACGATTGTAGTCATTAAAGTCACATCCGAAAGAATCTACACCCAAGTATTTTAACAACATATGTTGAAACACTTATCCTAACACTCTCTCATTCAATAGGGATAAAACAAATGACAATAGGTCTTCATCATTAAACATTGAGTACTTAAGTTTACATGTTCGTTCACCATCATCTCATTCACTTCTATGATATATCTCAGCCCCTAAGCTTCACAAACATAACCAAAACCTCAAGGACTTCACTCACTAGTTATGGACCACAAGGCTTAGTATCCATCAGTTTTACTTTCAACATCTATGAAACTTAAGTTCTTCCATAGCACAACAAACCTCTACATTACCACATCTTTATTAAGACACATTAGAAGACCTACCACCTAGATCAACCAATCCACCATTGTTACCATCGTTTGAATTCATTGAGTGCATTGCTCAAAAAGCCCTTTGTCCAAACACTCAACATACCTTACCAACTATAGGATTTGAACCTTTACCATCAAATGAGCATGAAGCTCACATTCAGTTATACTAGGTTTAAGTAGTACCACTTTCACGAGTTATCAAAGTATTGGTAATACTTTTAACTTTTGCATAAGTTTCATTAAACCTTAAATAAACATCTTAACAACATATGTTAAAATGCAATCTCAAAGCCAACCTCATGTAGCCCGAGCAACAATGAATCTTGAGGAGTATACATAAGAAACTTGAGTTAATTCCTCTTGTCATCATCTAGTATAATCTTAAGACCAAGTCTATTTAGATAGCACTATCCGATTCAAACGATTTGGCTTCATATGTTCATTTAGGAAAACATGATGTTTTGGAAGACATTATGCTTAAGAAATCATGCGTTAAGTTTTCATCCTGTTAAAAGGATATTGTATATCCTATGCATCACTCTCTCCTTGAAACATGAATAGTTGTGTTACATGAGATTTCATTACACCTCATCAGGTTAATGATCTTAAATAAACTTCTGCAAGTTCTATGAACTAGAGCTTCCCCATCATCTTGTCATTCTTGTTTTCATAAGCATGATGACTTTATTCCACAAGATAATCTTACGTATTAAAAGAAATTATATGTATCTATTTCCTTTCAAGCGTTCATCATAACCAAACCTTGCTCACAACCTAGTTCAAACAATATCTCTAGAGCATACACAAGATCTATTGAAGTTTGTAACTTCACTTAGCTTCTTGTTCCAAATAGCTTTCTTGAAAACGTTCTTATCATATTTCATTATCACACATCTCTTGGTCTTAGATGACCAAATCACTTGCTTAACACATGCTTAAAGATGTTACCTTTGAGTTCATTCAACCGTAGATTCCAAACACAAAGATTAAAATCTCTTGCATGACACATGCATGTGTCTATTACATGTTATTTGTTTGATAATGACCGGACATCTTAACATAACCATGTTAACTATTTGGTTGATTCATTTATAAACCTTGGTTATTTCATTATGATGCATGCATGCTTATATGTTTCGTGTTACTATATATTAACATGATTTATATGATATTTTCATTCTTTATGTATATGATGTTTTGCATGATTAACGTGTTACTTGTTAACTCATGGTATGTCATTTTGAGACATGATGTATTTATATGATATGTATATGTTTGAATGCTTGTGTCTTTTTCGGTCATTCATTAGATCAATGCGTAGGATGGTCTATATAATACATGATCCAAAATGTTATCATTTAAACATGGGTTGCATAAATTTTCGTCTTCTTTCGTTGTCACACTATTTGTTCACTACATGTGCACTTATAATTTGTCAAAGTACTTTTGGTATGATAAACATTTAGAAGCCGTTTTATCGTACGAAATAATTACATAGATTAAAATTTGTTAACACATATTTGTTAAATTTCCATATAAAACATGACATCTTCATCACCTTAGTTTTATTAAATATAGTTGAGTCTCATTAAATCATGTATTAATCATCTTGTCTTAGAAATATTATTCAAACAAGAAGTAGATTTGAGTTTCTATTTAGTTTATTAAGAATCACTTACATTACACATATATGTGTCGATTAAATGTTACTAGTTTGATATAATTGGGTATCTTGACATAATAACTATTTGATTGATTAATATGTAAACCTTGAAAAGGTTTTGTCTGCATGCTTATATGTTTCATGCAACTAAATGTTAACATGATTTGTATGATACTTTGCAAGATTAACAAGTTACTTGTTAACTTATGATATGCAATTTTGATACATGATTCTTTTTTTATCTATGTTTTAATGTTCTTCTCTTTTGTTGACATTCATTAAATATATACGTAGGATGTTTTAATGATGCATGCTCCAAAAATGTTATCTTTTAAACATAGTTTACATGAATATTTTGTTCTAGCTTTCATATGCTCATCTCGCATAACTGTAATCCCTACACTTGCATATAGATTTATAAGGATTGAGGATAACAATACTCTAATCCTTTCCACCTCCTTTGAGAAAACCACATGCCTTGTCATGCGATTATCTCGCATTGATAAAGAAGAGCTACATGACTTCAAGGAAAAAGTTCTTTGTATGCTAACCAACATCCGCAAAAACATTACTAAGCTCATAGCTAATAGGATTGAGTCTTAGAGATTTAAAATTTGTGTTTGGATATCTTTCAATCAACCTCTTTCTAATTCGCATTATTGCTCCCGCTTTCCAAAAATCACTTCCATCACTATTTAGTCTTAACAATACAACCTCCTACACACTTCATCATCATTCTTTATATGATGCATTACACAATATGTCGGCAGAGAGAAATTCATTCACATATTTGTATTTTGTCAAAATGTATTTAAAGAACATCTACTCATGTTTCCTGCACCCTAAAATACCAACACATAGGTACACACCATTTAGTTAAAATTGGTTCACAAAATCACAAGAGTTTCAAGCCCTTTTAACCCAACATCACTAGTTTGTACCAATATCTCATCATGTGTTTGACAAAGTTCTTCATCTCCACAACCAACAACTAATGGGGTCTAGGATCTTTCATAAACTAGGACTACACAACTTCATTCTCTAGAACACAATCATAGGATCTCATCCTTTCGTACTCAACACATATCATGCACGTCATTGTCAGTGCAAATGATATATTAATCAAAACCGTCATTCCCAACACTTTCTCAACACATTGATTTAACCAACACTCTCCCATCTCATAATGTCATTCTCATCCTCATATAGGTTCTTAGTATTCTTTATTGATTCCTTATGAAATTTTTGTTCCTAGGTGGTTATTGTCTTCACTTCTTTTTTAATCCATTCAAGCATACATTATGGCATGATACATCATCTTTGGTAGATGATAATGTCATTAAAGGTCATGTAGAACTAAACAATGTTTGTACTCTTTCATCCATTGTCTTTCCATATAGGTCATTATTTCTAAACGTATTTCGTTTTCATTAGCGTCAATCCTAATCGATCAAATCATAACCCGTAGCCGTCATTAAATATCAATGTCCATTCACATTTTCCTTTTCTCTTAACACTACGTAAGTTGTATTCCTTTATCCCTTAAGTCCATATGTTCATATGTTCAATCTTTATATTCGTTATAGCATTTGCTATACATACGAGTTTCTAATTCTTTAAATAGTTGTCTACGTTATCACCACCACCATCCATCATCACTTTCACTAATTATCACAACCATGAATTAGCGAAAACTTACTTTTATCAACCGTTTATCTATCGAGTTATCATCACATGAATCCTTCTAGTAAACCAACACCAACACTAGCACCACTCACTCTAACTCTCAATATTTCAACCTCACTTCATATCTTCCTTCGAGGCACTATCTTGTAGGATTTTATCATATTATATTCACATTTTTCTTTTATTATATTTCTTATTAGAAGAATACACCTTAGTTTTCTTATTTTTCTTTAAGATGAAATATATTGCACTAATCTTTTCATTGTAGGTTCATCATATATATATTTCTTCGTATATAGCATACTCATCTAGGGATGTTGTTTGCACCAATTATTTTCTTATTTTAGATGCTTCTTGGTACCTTCGAACAAGGAGGAATCTTCATCAAGCACTCTTATTGCATCGTCTATACACTTGGTTGTATATGACATATGTGTCTACTAACAAAGCTTCTCGTATACTAATATTTGTTTTGTAGGTTCATATTGACACCCTAAAGCAAGGGGAGCTTCCGTCAAGCATTTTTAGAATGCATCATACACACGCATTGTTATATATCATATACTAATTATAGGACAATCATTGTCTTACACTAACCTTTATTTTGTAGGATTCTTCATCCTTGCATCATATACGTTGGTACCCTAGCAACGGGGAGTATTGATCAAGGGGGAGATAATCATGAACTAACCTTTATTCTTGTGTAGCTTTCTTATTTCTTATATCTTATACGTTGGAACCCTAGCAACGGGGAGTATTGATCAAGGGGGAGCTACAATATAGGGGAAGCATGCACGCATTCTTATTTATTCTCGTTCTTTGACACACTTATGTGTTTCGACAAAAAGAAGGAGATATGTCAACATAGTCCAACATTAATTTCATTCATCATGCATTTTTCGTATAATTTTTATGATGCACATCATTAACCTTGATGTAGGATTAAGGAACTTAATTTGATCCATGGACGCAACAACATTATGTAATTGGAGTTGAAGACTAAACTTCACTAGGGATTTTGGGGAGAAATGAAGTTAACTCCAAGGGACACCCTTTTTGTTTCGACAAAAGGGGGAGAAGAGTGTAAACAGAGAAGGAAATGTAGAAGGTGTTACGGATACAAGTAAGTAATACGGACACAAGTAACTTTTTACATTTTACTATTATCACGTTTACATATTTTGTCATCAGCAAAAAGAGGGAGATTGTTAGTGCAAATATTACGATATTTAATCTACACAGTCTCGTTTGTTTTAATTGATGACAAACATATAACTTGATACATAACGTACAATGTACAAGTTACTTGTAATCTTATTTTGTCTCAACATACATTCAACACCTCTCAACGTCCCGAGTCCGCGTATGCTACAACACAGGTTCGTACATGTTTTTTATGTAGCATTATGATCAAAGTCCTTGACCAACCATTTAAAATGTTTAAAATACTTTTAGAGTCTTTAAGTATTTTAGGTGTCAGAGTGCACTTTAGGTATAAAATAGAATAAGTGCCACATTAGGTGTCTAGATAATATTAGTAAGTTTACAATCTATAAAATGTGTCTTATAACAACATAAGTACATAAAACATTTTTAGTAACTTGCTAAATATTATATAGCTAGCTAATATATTTTTCATATACAAGTAACTTACCTTTTTAAGTTAGTATATACATTTGTCTAAATGTATTTTTTCATAATATGGAAAAAACTCTTTTATTACCTCATGAATAGTGTCTTCTAGAATAAGAATCTCATAAGTTGACTTTAGAAGATTTGGAAGATATCTTAGGTACATTTAAACAATATATAGAAAGATCATGTAAGATATTTGTTTGTTTTTGGAACATGGTTTGGAAAAACCTCTTTACTTGTTTCCTATAAATAGTAAGCTCATGGTTTTTTAAACAACTTGATGAAACTTGAAAAAGAAAAACACACACTTCTCTACACTTTGCATAGATCTTAGATCAATAGAAAACCATGTAGAAAACACAAGCAATCACCCTCATTATCATGATCATAATGCTTCTAACATTCATCTTTGTTGTAAGCATATCATACATCTTGATCCACCAAAGAAGCTTGGAGATCTTGCTATCATCATCCACTACATGCATACATATATGAAGATTCATCACAACAAGATTGGAGAACTTATGATCTTCATTCATTGAAGGCTTTCTATCAATGGATGTTCGTTTAGATTAGTCATTCATATCCATTAGACATTTATGTCTTGGATCATCATTGTACTCATTAGCATAGGTTAGATAGTTTATGTGTTTGTGCCATAAAATACAAGGTTTCTATGTTGGGCCACAAAACATAGCGGGAGTTGTTGTACCCTTGTAAAAGAACTAGCGGGAGTGGTTGTACCCTTGGAAAAGAACTCGACATCTAGCTTAGTGTCGGAAATATTGTATAGGCGACGGTAGGAGTGGTTGTACCTTGTAAAAGAACTCGGTATCTAGCTTTGTATCGGATAAAGTACAAGCGACGTTTGTAAGGTTTTCTCCACCAATAAGGGAGCTTGTTGATCTAGTGAAGTAACTCTCGAGTTGGGTACTCGGGGAGTGAAGTAGGGCGGAAAGGAGATCCGTGACCAAACCACTATAATTCATCGTGTTCGGTTTGATATTTCCTTTTACTTTTATACATGCACTATATTATTGTTTGTGTTGTGTTGTGACTTGATGTTTATGCTTGTGTGACAACTTGGTATATCATATGCTTTATATTAGTCATAAGACTATTATTAGCATTTCTCATATTACAACAAGCTTGATCGGAAATTTGTCATATGGATGTTTTTAGAAAAGAAAAACAAACCGGACTAATAATGACGTAACTTAACACAATGGTTTATACTATATTTGATACAACAAGTTTAAAGATTTTTAAACAAAAACGTATTCACCCCCCCCCCCCCTCTACGATTTCACAGTTTGCTTCGAAATTAGGTGTGTTTATAGTCAGTTGTTTTGAAAATCATTTGGTTCTCTATAACCTGGCTCTGATACCAATCTGTAACACCCCGAAAGTCTAATCGGGGTCATTACAGCTTAGAACACAGTCATACTTATAGAAAACATTTCAAAAGATAAGTTGATATCATTCCATGAAAACTCAAAATATTCAAAGTTACATACATTTTCCAAATGTTAATTGTTTCACAAAGGACGTGATGAGTTTGAAAAGAATGATATAATTATTAAAATAAAAGGGAGGTCCTGTGTGCCCTTTTTGCCAGCTCCGTGCCATCATGCCGCTAGTTTCCTGAGATAAACATGCTAAAAAGTCAACACAACGGTTGATTGAATCCATAGCAGTTTAAATTTGTAATAGTGTGAACACAAGTCAAATATTTTAAATAAATAAACCAAGATGATTGGTCTTGATTAAACGGGTGTCATATTGCTCTTAAGCCTCACGAAACTCAAGCCTTAACGTGGGTGATATCAAATAATGATATAATCACCTACACCACGAGGGATGTAGATGACAAAGGGGCCCTCGGTGATAGAAATGTGCAAAATTTCCATGGTACCTCGAATATAGCACATCCCCTGCCAAATTATCACTTTGGCAGAGATGGGTTGCCGTCTCCAATAGATCTATCAACTATATTCGCGCTCACTCGCAAGTGATTAAGGTTCGTGATATGAGGGACTTGTAGCACGGGTGTCAACTTAGGAAATATCAGATAATAATTGCATACTAAAAATACTTGTGTTCGGTTTATCACATGTATCTCCCCACGGGGTTTGAAAACAATTAAAAAGGTGGGACTATGAACTCACCTGATGGGTGTGTGCAAAACTCAAATGGTGCTCAAGGGTGACGGTGTATTGCTACGATTAGCAATGAATAAACTCCGACTTGCGACCTAAATTAATGTGATATATAAATATTACTATTGGTGATTCAGATTCGATGCATGATTGACATGTGATATTTCTCAACTACGGTGTCACAACTCGTATTTTCCGGTCATTTTCCAAACCTCGACAATTTACTATTCATCAATTACTATTCGCCGATTACTATTCATCATTGTACTATTCATCGTTTTTGAGGTCAATTTGATATTCCGAGAAGCGTTCAAAAATTTTACTATTCACTTGACACTATTCATTTCCGGAAGAAATATCACTATTCACGTGCATTACTCATGTCATCGTAAATTTAGTTTACGAGTATTCAAAGTCGCGTAACCGTATTGGTTCGGGTGCGAATTCATGCATTATCATTTGGGACATCTCATACAGACTAGAAATAGTCTGCGTATTATCATTGTGTCACTTGCATACTATTCCACTCGTAGGATATTTAAATTAGTACTTTGGGTATAATTAACTTTTACGTATAATTATTCTAAATAAACGTTAACAAACGACCAATAATGTAACTAACACGTCCGACACTCCCGACTATGTTCCCAATATATTTTTATACTCATTATAATAATATAAAAATTATATTATTAATTTACCCGGTGTTTTGAAACCGATTACTATATTTCACGGTCGGAGCTTATAACTACGTCGGTTTGCGTTATTTCAACCCGATAAATATTTTAACACCCAATTCTCATCAGGAATATTATTTTACAATTTTTACAACTTCGTCATATTTTATTTCAACCCGACACGATTCATTTTTAGTTAACTCGGTACCCGATAACACCTAAAATACAAAATAACTAACTAATACTTGTGTTTGGGGACACAATCTTTAATTAGCCAACACTTTTCCTTGTTTTTCTCCATGGTTGCCGCCCCCCCCCCCCCCCCCTAGCCCCCCTTGGTTCTCATGTGTTAATTACCTACTCACATTAATGCTCACCAAACTTTTGTCTCTAAACAAGATATTATCTCATTTTTCTCAACTCATTCACATAATATTTCAAGAACTAGTAGGTTTTTCTTTCTCTTTTCCCTCTCTTGGTGTGCTCGGCCTAAGCAAGAAGAAGAAGCAAGAACTATAATTTTTCAAAGATCAAAGTATAAACTTGTACACTTAGTCATCCTTGTTGGAGTTTTGAAATAGAAACTCAAGGATTAGTAGGTTTTTCATCATCTAAACTTCCTAAACCTTCAAGTAAGTTAACAAACTCATTTTTATAATTTTTACAAGTTATTACTATGATTATATACTTTTCTTACAAGAACTCATGCATATAATAGCTTATACCACTTTATTTTATAAACTTTTAACTTTTGAACCTTAGGAAGTGATTATTATTAGATCTTTGTTAGATCTACTTTGTTTATGAAGTTTAGGAACCCATGACACCCTAAGAAGGTGTATGGTAGGATTAGACTAGTTTTGTGGTGATTGAAAGTGGTTTGGATGAAGTTTGAAACTAGGAAAATGATTTTTGAAAATATACATATACCTACTGTTACTATTTTGAAAACGTGGGACACTCAGGAACTCAAGGTTAACTTTTGACCAAAGATTTAGAAAATACTCTCCGATCCGAAACTATAGCCGAAAACGGGGATAAAAACAAGTTAATAACGAAGGAGATATGTTTTTCCGAATATTAAGAACGAAAAATACTTTCAAATATAGGTTCTGTCCCAAATCGCCAATTTCAGAAAACTCAGGGGTTTCCGGGTAACATTGGGTTAGATATTCAGAAAGTACTTTCAAAAACGAAACCGTGGCCGCTTGAATCACTAAAATCCGAGTTACGACGAAAAAGATATGCTATTTCCAATATTAACGACGAAAACTATTTCCTGAAAAATTACTTGCTGTTGAACAGTTTTCATGGACTGTTTCGAGGCCTAAAACTTAATCTAGCCGTCCCGACCTATCAAAAATATATTAGTATGCCATCCCACGATTCCGGGGATATAAAGAGCGTAGAAAACGAGCTTATAACGAAAAAGATACAAGCGTTTGAACTTAGACGATTTTTACAAATTTCCATCAGCTTTTCTATTATTATTTTGCCGTAAGACTGTCTTTGCGAGACCCCACTTTCTCGGCTGTTTTTCTTTATGATCGGATCAGTTTGAGTCCGAGCCGTAGTTTTATGAAATCAAGACCTTCCAGCAAGCTTTTCAAATCAATTGGCCGTTCGTCGAATAGACTTATAACGAATAAACTACGACCTCATCTATATACCCGATAAACTAGATATATTTTGACAGCTTTTACTATAATGAAATTTTCTAAGTGTTGAACATAATACTTTCAAGTAACAACAATAAGAGTCGATTTTCTCATCGATCGAGACCCGTATCACCAAAGGTTAAATGACGCGACTTCTAGATATTGTTACAAGGTTTTCGAAAACGAGGAATATAACACTAACATTTTTATACGATATACTACGACAAGTTATATACTTCTATATTTGGACTTATTTTTCCTAAGTATGGAAACTATTTTACTATGACGATAACGAGTATTTCCAAGTTAAGAGTGGTATAGGCATCATGTGCATGTGCATTCATTTCATTATGTCATGATCTAAGGTAGATCGTTATTACTCATATTAGGTTGCGGTTTGAGTTCGTGCCTCAATTCAGTGTATCCACTTTTGTCGTCGTAGCTATCGCTCCAGGTGAGTCATAGCCCCTACTATTTTAATTGTTTTGTAAACTCTTTGGGGGAGAATACATGCTCGTTTTACTTAAAACGCATTACTTGTTTTACCTGGTTGATTTCTCAAATATTCCCAGCTTTATCTAAATATACATTTGATCACCTGCACTTCATTAGTATGCTTGACTACCGGTATTTCATTGGTATATTTAACCACCTGCATTCATTGGTATGTTTGATTTTCTTGTATTTCATGGGATTGATTATCCTTGTTTACATGACCACATTGTCATAATTGTTTATCTGGCGACATTGTCAGTATTGTTTATCTGGCGACATTGTCAGTATTGTTTATCTGGTGACATTGTCAGTATTATTTATCTGGCGACATTGTCAGCGTTATTTATCTGGCGACATTGTCAGTATTGTTTATATAACCTCATTGACTGAATTATTTTTTTATATAGCCGTTTTGCTATATTTATCTGGGAATTTGGATACCATTATTACTTATGTTCACATAGACTTTAACACTTTTGGCAGTGGGTTGTAAACACACAGGTTACAAGTCTCTTATGGCGGGACTTGCAACTGAGTGGATTTACGATGCCTTTGCTGGGCGATCTTTTCTCTATAGGCTTTATTTGTTAAGCAAACTCTATGAACTCACCAACCTCGTGTTGACACTTTAGCATGTATTTTCAGGTTTTAACCTATGGCACGCTACAGGAGGTTTTGGCAGGGCATGGCATGGTCATAGAAGACTGATTATTTATATGGGGACCATATCAAACTATTTTAAGGGCCTACTTCCGCACTACTTTAAAGAATGTAAATACAATATTTTGACTTAACTATTTTGTTCTAAATGATTGAAATGAAAACCATTTTTGAACTAGTGTTGTAATACCAATTGAGTTACACCCCAGCTATACGTATGCTTCCGCTGGACCCGATTTTGGGGGTGTGACAGATTGGTATCAGAGCTTTGGCTATAGCGAACTAAGTGTTTTTAAAACCTAGACTATAGCTACTTTTACGAAAAACTTAACCCTATGACCGTCACGTGCCTGCCTGCCAAGATGATGCCTCACTTGTGGTTTGTTGCTGACTTAGGTGATGAGATTTGTGTCTCATTATCTGGTACATTATGTTCATTTATTCTAGTTGATTTCTATCATTGTCTTTCACATAAGCATGTTCACGTATCATATATGTCACCGCGTTATGTTTTCCTTTGCATAGCTTCATCATTTGACGTCGAGTTTGGTCACCTGCCTTAGTCTTTCTGAACGTCTTGGTCTTTGTGAAGGAAATGGTATTAGTATAACTGAGCTGAGTATTTCAAAATTCATGGAACCTCGGTGGAATATAGACTAGTCACCTATATTCAACCCGGGATAGTGGGACATAGGCTGACTACCTATATCCGACTCAGAAATGAATTTTGCAACACTGAGAATGGTTATAATAAAATTTTGTCTGGATTGAATTCTCAACTCATTTTCCAAATGCTTCATTTACGTGTGTGTATACTCTCGTTGTCATAACATTCCTACCTTTCATCACTTCGTGAACCACCGATTGGAAGCTTGTCAACTGGCCATTTCATCTCATAAATCTTCATATTTATACACAATGCACTTACATTTTCTTTTATCACAATCTCGTTTTGTCGCGTTTGTCACAGTCTTTTCCCTTCTCACCATCACTATCATTTCCTTTTCCCCACCCCCATATATATATATGGAATTAGCTAACACTCTATAGATTCCGATGTTACTCATCCCTCACTACTCCCTATATTGATAAGTGGATATTATCAATGACCTCCCTAGGAAAGACTTTCCATACCATCTATGAGGAGGATCCCTCGGTACAGTAAGACCATTCAAAACTCAACAGAAATCCCAAGATATCACAAAACCATTCGAACCACTATCACTGGCCTGATCACCAAAAATCCCATCATCTGGAAAGTATTTGGCTTGACTGAATTATAAGGATTAGTTTCGATACGAGTGCTCACTAAGCAACGCCATAGAGATAAATCCAACCTTTTAACCGAGACTATAAATTGAACATGTCCTCACCAATAGACTTTATTCGAACGTGTTAGACACCTATGCCTTTATGCAGACATACATACCTGACTATTTTATCCTCTTAATATTTTCACTTTTAAATGGATTTTTCTTCAAACTATAGTTATGCAAAACGTATATCTTGTAAGAAATACTTTTCTAAGGCACTTATTTTGACAAGCAAATTTCTTTTAGTTAATCTTTTATAAAACTACTAGATGCTAAGAAATTTTGAACATCGATTTTTGGTAAATCATATTATCCATCTTATGTTGAAAATAGTTCTATCTTGCATAACTATTAAATTTTGAAACATTAAGAAAAATGTTACTTAAAAAGCCGTTTGCTTAAAAGTTTTAAATTCATTTACTCAGGGAAGGGTTATGAACAAAACACACAATCTCAAAACAAACTTTGAAAATCAATCACTATAATACATCACTTATACCTTTAGGAGTTTGTAATTTGATGACCTATAACTTGGGGAAAATCTTAGTAATAGAGACTAAGCACCGTAGGTGGAGAAAGACTCAATTCCTGACATCATGCGGAGGATCCCAACCTTATCCTAATCTATTATCTTCAACAACACCCTTTTACGGATTTAACCCTGTAAGTCTTTCAAAACAAGATTCATGATACCCATTTCAATTATTCCTAATAAGGGAATTTAATTCACCTCAACTCCTAGCGATTTCATTAAGATCTCTTTGGAACCACACCACCTATCATTTGTAGACCAATGGTCAGAATTAGAGAACGATTCAAACATAGGGAGATATGCTCAGAGCATGAGTGATTGACTCTAGAAATGGTTGGACTAACCATTTTCCATAAATCAGATTCCTTTATAACCGTAGTTACCACACGAGCTTAGAGACTACACCATTTGAAGCACTCTATGGTCGAAGTGCCAACATCCATTGACGGATCGAAATTTGGAAAAAGCCTAACTCACTAGTCCAGTAAGCATTAATGAAATAACCAGGAAATTCCTACAAACCAAGAATCAGTTACAAGTTTGATAAGTTGTAAACCCTTAGAACTTCAAGTTTATGGCATGATTATGTTGAAAGTTCTGACTAGGAAAGGCATGATACCATTAAGAAAAATTTGGGAAGATAAACCCGAGATACACTGGACCACGTAATATTTCAGACAAGAGTAGGCCTAGTGGCCGTCAGACTTGAGCCTTGTTAGAGAACAACCGGGTTACACAACCATGTTTCACCTATTCAAATCTCAGGAAATGACTTTCAGATTAGTCACTCGTGATCCCATTTGGAAAGGAACCCAATCCAAGAACAAACGTAGACTTGGTAATAACCAATAGAAATCATGGACTGTTAGGTCAAACGGTTAAAGCGGAGTCGAATTCCTATCGTGGAAGTTCGTTGGAATTCTCAATTATTATCATCTTTTCACCAATATACTTCAGAGACCAACCAAAACTGAACTTCGGGACGAAGTTCCTGTTAGAAGGGAAGACTGTCACAACTCGTATTTTCCGGTCATTTTCCAAACCTCGACAATTTACTATTCATCAATTACTATTCGCCGATTACTATTCATCATTGTACTATTCATCGTTTTTGAGGTCAATTTGATATTCCGAGAAGCGTTCAAAAATTTTACTATTCACTTGACACTATTCATTTCCGGAAGAAATATCACTATTCACGTGCATTACTCATGTCATCGTAAATTTAGTTTACGAGTATTCAAAGTCGCGTAACCGTATTGGTTCGGGTGCGAATTCATGCATTATCATTTGGGACATCTCATACAGACTAGAAATAGTCTGCGTATTATCATTGTGTCACTTGCATACTATTCCACTCGTAGGATATTTAAATTAGTACTTTGGGTATAATTAACTTTTACGTATAATTATTCTAAATAAACGTTAACAAACGACCAATAATGTAACTAACACGTCCGACACTCCCGACTATGATCCCAATATATTTTTATACTCATTATAATAATATAAAAATTATATTATTAATTTACCCGGTGTTTTGAAACCGATTACTATATTTCACGGTCGGAGCTTATAACTACGTCGGTTTGCGTTATTTCAACCCGATAAATATTTTAACACCCAATTCTCATCAGGAATATTATTTTACAATTTTTACAACTTCGTCATATTTTATTTCAACCCGACACGATTTATTTTTAGTTAACTCGGTACCCGATAACACCTAAAATACAAAATAACTAACTAATACTTGTGTTTGGGGACACAATCTTTAATTAGCCAACACTTTTCCTTGTTTTTCTCCATGGTTGCCGCCCCCCCCCCCCCCCCCCCTAGCCCCCCTTGGTTCTCATGTGTTAATTACCTACTCACATTAATGCTCACCAAACTTTTGTCTCTAAACAAGATATTATCTCATTTTTCTCAACTCATTCACATAATATTTCAAGAACTAGTAGGTTTTTCTTTCTCTTTTCCCTCTCTTGGTGTGCTCGGCCTAAGCAAGAAGAAGAAGCAAGAACTATAATTTTTCAAAGATCAAAGTATAAACTTGTACACTTAGTCATCCTTGTTGGAGTTTTGAAATAGAAACTCAAGGATTAGTAGGTTTTTCATCATCTAAACTTCCTAAACCTTCAAGTAAGTTAACAAACTCATTTTTATAATTTTTACAAGTTATTACTATGATTATATACTTTTCTTACAAGAACTCATGCATATAATAGCTTATACCACTTTATTTTATAAACTTTTAACTTTTGAACCTTAGGAAGTGATTATTATTAGATCTTTGTTAGATCTACTTTGTTTATGAAGTTTAGGAACCCATGACACCCTAAGAAGGTGTATGGTAGGATTAGACTAGTTTTGTGGTGATTGAAAGTGGTTTGGATGAAGTTTGAAACTAGGAAAATGATTTTTGAAAATATACATATACCTACTGTTACTATTTTGAAAACGTGGGACACTCAGGAACTCAAGGTTAACTTTTGACCAAAGATTTAGAAAATACTCTCCGATACGAAACTATAGCCGAAAACGGGGATAAAAACAAGTTAATAACGAAGGAGATATGTTTTTCCGAATATTAAGAACGAAAAATACTTTCAAATATAGGTTCTGTCCCAAATCGCCAATTTCAGAAAACTCAGGGGTTTCCGGGTAACATTGGGTTAGATATTCAGAAAGTACTTTCAAAAACGAAACCGTGGCCGCTTGAATCACTAAATGAGAGTTACGACGAAAAAGATATGCTATTTCCAATATTAACGACGAAAACTATTTCCTGAAAAATTACTTGCTGTTGAACAGTTTTCATGGACTGTTTCGAGGCCTAAAACTTAATCTAGCCGTCCCGACCTATCAAAAATATATTAGTATGCCATCCCACGATTCCGGGGATATAAAGAGCGTAGAAAACGAGCTTATAACGAAAAAGATACAAGCGTTTGAACTTAGACGATTTTTACAAATTTCCATCAGCTTTTCTATTATTATTTTGCCGTAAGACTGTCTTTGCGAGACCCCACTTTCTCGGCTGTTTTTCTTTATGATCGGATCAGTTTGAGTCCGAGCCGTAGTTTTATGAAATCAAGACCTTCCAGCAAGCTTTTCAAATCAATTGGCCGTTCGTCGAATAGACTTATAACGAATAAACTACGACCTCATCTATATACCCGATAAACTAGATATATTTTGACAGCTTTTACTATAATGAAATTTTCTAAGTGTTGAACATAATACTTTCAAGTAACAACAATAAGAGTCGATTTTCTCATCGATCGAGACCCGTATCACCAAAGGTTAAATGACGCGACTTCTAGATATTGTTACAAGGTTTTCAAAAACGAGGAATATAAATCTAACATTTTTATACGATATACTACGACAAGTTATATACTTCTATATTTGGACTTATTTTTCCTAAGTATGGAAACTATTTTACTATGACGATAACGAGTATTTCCAAGTTAAGAGTGGTATAGGCATCATGAGCATGTGCATTCATTTCATTATGTCATGATCTAAGGTAGATCGTTATTACTCATATTAGGTTGCGGTTTGAGTTCGTGCCTCAATTCAGTGTATCCACTTTTGTCGTCGTAGCTATCGCTCCAGGTGAGTCATAGCCCCTACTATTTTAATTGTTTTGTAAACTCTTTGGGGGAGAATACATGATCGTTTTACTTAAAATGCATTACTTGTTTTACCTGGTTGATTTCTCAAATATTCCTAGCTTTATCTAAATATACATTTGATCACCTGCACTTCATTAGTATGCTTGACTACCGGTATTTCATTGGTATATTTAACCACCTGCATTCATTGGTATGTTTGATTTTCTTGTATTTCATGGGATTGATTATCCTTGTTTACATGACCACATTGTCATAATTGTTTATCTGGCGACATTGTCAGTATTGTTTATCTGGCGACATTGTCAGTATTGTTTATCTGGCGACATTGTCAGTATTGTTTATGTGGCGACATTGTCAGTATTGTTTATCTGGCGACATTGTCAGTATTATTTATCTGGCGACATTGTCAGCGTTATTTATCTGGCGACATTGTCAGTATTGTTTATATAACCTCATTGACTGAATTATTTTTTTATATAGCCGTTTTGCTATATTTATCTGGGAATTTGGATACCATTATTAGTTATGTTCACGTAGACTTTAACACTTTTGGCAATGGGTTGTAAACACACAGGTTACAAGTCTCTTATGGCGGGACTTGCAACGGAGTGGATTTACGATGCCTTTGCTGGGCGATCTTTTCTCTATAGGCTTTATTTGTTAAGCAAACTCTATGAACTCACCAACCTCGTGTTGACACTTTAGCATGTATTTTCAAGTTTTAACCTATGGCACGCTACAGGAGGTTTTGGCAGGGCATGGCATCGTCATAGAAGACTCTGATTATTTATATGGGGACCATATCAAACTATTTTAAGGGCCTACTTCCGCACTACTTTAAACAATGTAAATACAATATTTTGACTTAACTATTTTGTTCTAAATGATTGAAATGAAAACCATTTTTGAACTAGTGTTGTAATACCAATTGAGTTACACCCCAGCTATACGTATGCTTCCGCTGGACCCGATTTTGGGGGTGTGACATACGGTGATATCGATTTCATGTGTCTCAAATTATTCAAAATAACTTCATATAGTTATTTACAACGTTGTTACGAAAAGGTGATCAATGAGCGTTGAATTATCGGTTATAACAATAACGTTAATAAAAATATTTGTTTTAAATATTTTTAGTAGTAGTGGATATTTATTTAAGTTATATTATATATATGTGTATATATATTTATATAATATAGATTACAAAAATAAATGTGTAAAGTAATATTAGTTCAAATAAGTAATAAAATATCATTGTCAAGTTAACTTTAAGAAAGTTACACCTTTTTACCCTTGGGTTAAAAATAATTACATTTTAGTCCTTTTTAGTCTTTTTATACTTTAGACCATGAGTTCCAAGAATTTAGAGTTTTTACCCCTTTAGTTCCATTAAAATTGACTGTTTTCAGTTTGGTCCGAAGGTTTGGCTGTTTTGACACTTTTGGTCCCTTAACGAGATGATTTGCAAAATTAGTCCTTTGTTATGTTTTTGAAAAGTGAACTTTTGTACATAGAAAGTAAATATTTTTAACTTATAAAAACCTTACAAAAATCAGTTTTGAAGTCTAATAGTGTCGAGTTTTTGCATAGTTCATATTTCAAAAATATTTTCCAAATTAATACACATGGCCTCGTTAGCCCATTTCAGGCCCAAATAAGTTCATGAATAGATTTAGGGGTGTTCGAACAAGCTTAGGAATAGATTCATTTTACGTAGTGTTTGACATGAAAAACCTTGCATGTTTTGACCTTTTGTTTTAGTCTTGTGTAAAGAATCGAGTGGTAAGTTAACATATACGTGTTGTACGTGTAATTATGAAAATATAAGGTCATTCCTAAGGGTGCGTCGAGGTGACTTGTGTTGGTGTTAGTCTTGGTGTTTTATGTGTTTAAGTGTTTGAAACGTGCTATGCAATGCATGTAAAAGAAAGTAAATAATGTAAGTATGGAAAAGGGAGTGAACAACTTACAACACCTAAAGAGGTGGTGAAGTGGTCGAGTTGTATGAGAGGTGAAATGAAGAAACACGGACAACGAGCAAACCCATGTAAAACCTTATCAAATACTAACCCACGTTCACGATTGTTAACCCAAATAAATTCGACCCAAATCTTGTGTTGCTCCCTCGTATGTGATAATGGCGAGACAAAGAGATGTGTGTTTGTGAGTTTTGTGAGTTGTGAAAGTGTGGTGAGGATGTGCATTAAATGTGAGTATTTATAGGAAAACTTTGGTGAGGACTTGTGTGTGTTGCGTGTCACATGTGCCTCCAACACTTGATTCGTCATTCGAATTGAGGCGACATGGTCAAAAGGTCCTTGTGGTGTCAAGTAGAGCTAGGAGTACATAAGTGCTATGATGATTTCTTTGAATTTGTTTAATTGTAGGTTTAGGAAGTGTAGATGAGAAAATGGAGTACTAGGATCAAATAAACAATGATGGAAGGGAGTATCATGTGACTTTGTTTGGGACTTTTGAGACACATTACACAATGGCTAACCATGTTAAGGCGAAACCATGTTATTAAATATTTGTTTAGGACCATAGCTTGGAGTTTGTAGGGTGGCTTGGGTGTTTGTCTTGGATTTTTACACACGCAAAAGGGGAGAAAAGAAAACAGGGTGGAGTGGTGTCGAGTTACAGTGAAACAAAGAGAAGGTTTGGATGTGACTAGTGCTTGCTAGGGTTTTACCCTTTGGTTGCTTTGTGTCGAGTTGTACAAGGAACAAAGGAAAAAAGAAACTAGTCATGGGTGTCGACATGGTTGTCTTTTTGTCCAATTAATGCGAATGCCATGGTGTCGAGCAAGGAACGAAATGCCACGAGAACAATACTTGGTTGTGTCGTGTTCGAATCAAAAGTGCAACAAAATATGTAACATTTTACTAGTGAAATATGATGATGTTGTGGGCGTGTAAGTCATGGCTCAAAAAAAAAAAAAAAAAAAAAAAGAAAAAAAAAAGGTAGACGAGCTGGGCTCGTGTGATCATTGGTCCAAAATAACGAAATAAGCCATTGGGCTTGGGTGGTTCTCGGCCCAAAACTGGAAGAAAGAAATGGATATTAGTGGACTTAGGTTGTTGGATTGAAGCACAAGTAAAAGGAAAGACAATGATGTGATACATGGGCTAATGAAACCAAAGGCCAATACAATAACGAGGTGTCGTTGACTAGTGTTTTTGTAACTTTATTTCGGTGTCGGTGTTGGTTCGTTTATACCTTGAAAAATATTAACGGTGATGTTTATATACACACACACACACATACACACACACACACACACACACACACACACACATATATATATATATATATATATATATATATATATATATATATATATATATATATATATATATATATATATATATATATATATTAGTGTCATTTCTAAGTGTCGCGTCGCAAGTGGGAGTTACTTGTGTTAACCTCATTGGGTGACATCCAAGAGTGACTATGGGTGATACCAGATGATAAATTAATGTATCGGGTGCTATTCATAAAATAACAAAAGTGATACGGGTGATATACATATGGTGAATAAAGGTGTTTCAAGTGTCATGCAAACGGTGACTAAAGGTGATACGGGTGTCATGCAAACGGTGACTAAAGGTGATAAAAAAATAAATTAGCCGCAAAAATGTCTTTGATTAGAATAGATTCGGTGATTAGCATTAATAATGACATGGGATTTTACGAAGTATTACATAAGTCCAATCTTCAAGTGATGATGAAAATAAGGTTGATGAAGATCCAAAGTCAGCAAGTAATAGTGGTGATCAAAAGAAGGATGATGTAGATGACAACATTAATGATGTTAATACTGTTAGTAAAGATAACAGCACTAACAATGTTAAAATTGCTAATTCATTTGTTAATACTGCTAGCACAGAAGATAATGCTGTTGATGGAAATAAAAACAATGAATTTCCATGGGATCCACGAATGCATGAGTTGGAAGATATTGACACAGTTGACTACTCAAGTGCTAAAGAAGATGATGAACAAGAGGCTAACATGAACAATTTGGATCCTACAATCCAAGTCAGTCCAATTTCAACTACAAGGATACATAAAAATCATCCTATGACTCAAGTGATTAGAGATGTGCATTCTGTTGTTTAAACAAGAAAGATGTCAAACGATTTGAAGGATCATGGACTCTTTATTAGAACTCCTAAACAAAGAAACAGTCATAAAGACCTTCAAAACTGTTTGTTCACTTGCTTTTTATCACAAGAAGAACCCAAGAAGGTGACTCAAGCATTGAAGGATGAAATTTGGATAGAGGCTATGCCGGAAGAGCTTCTACGGTTCAAGTTGCAAGAAGTTTAAACTTTGGTGGAGTTGCCTAATGGAAAGAGGGCTATTGGTACTAAATGGGTTTTCAGGAACAAAAAGGATGAAAGAGGAATTATGATAAGGATGAAGTCTTTGCCCCTGTTGCAAGAATTGAAGCAATTAGGTTGTTCTTAGCTTATGCTTCCTTTAAAGACTTTGTGGTGTATCAGATGAATGTGAAAAGTGCTTTTCTCTATGTGAAGATTGAAGAAGAGGTGTATGTTTGTCAACCACTACGGTTAGAAGATCCAGACTTTCCTGATAAAGTTTACAAGGTTTAAAAGGCACTCTATGGACTGCATCAAGCTCCTATAGCATGGCATGAAACCTTGTCAACATACTTGTTGGATGATAGATTTCAAACAGGGAAGATTGACAAGACCCTATTCATTCACAAGCACAAAGGTGATATTCTGCTGGTGCAATTGTTGCAAGCAAGTCCTTCTTCATCTTTTGTAGAATTCCTTCTTGTCATATTAAGTCCCTATTGTTTCATTGTTGGTCATTTTGTCTCATCAAATTAATAAACCCAACAATTACATTTAAAGGAGCAAGGCCCTGTGTGATGCCAATTTAATTTCTTACATAGAGGGGCTTTTCCGGCATAACAACTTCCCTCGTTTAGAGTGGCTACATATGCTCTGGCAGTCTCTTGCCTTGGTATGTGGATGATATCATCTTTGGTTCATTAAGAAGGAGTTATGTATTGAATTTGAGAAGTTGATGCATGAGAGATTTCAGATGAGTTCTATGGGAGAACTTACAATCTTCCTAGGTTTGCAAGTGAAGCAAAAACAAGATGGTATATTTATCAGTCAAGATAAATATATTTATGAGATTTTGAAGAAATTTGGGTATATAGATGTCATGTGTGCAAGTACACCTATGGAAACTGGAAAGCCTTTGCTCAAGGATGAACATGGTGAAGAAGTGGATGTTCACATGCTTAGATCAACGTTTGTTTCATTGATGTATCTTCCTTCTTCAAGACCAGATATTATGTTTGTAGTCTGTGCATGTTCAAGATACCAAATAAATCATAAGATGTCACACCTACATGCAGTAAAAAGGATTTTTAGGTACTTAAAAGGTCAACCAAAATTAGGCCTTTGGTATCCAAAATATTCTCCTTTTGATTTGGTAGCATACATTGATAGTGACTATGCTGGAGCAAACTTGGATAGGAAGTCCACCCATTTTTCAGTAAAACAACATTTGGACAGCCGCTTAAATATATTTTCCAAAACACAATTTCAACAAATCAAACTTCCTCATAATCAACTCCAAAAACAATTGTAACTCTTCCACCAATTCTTCAACTATTTATATAGTGTTATAACTATAATGATAACATGATAAAAACTCATACATCATGAAATAATTAACTAAAGTGTAGGTATAATTATAAATCACATATTAATCCTTTTTAAACTTGTATTTATATAAATCCAACAAATATGAAATGGAACTTGTATATACTCATTTTTATCAATAAAATGGCCTTGTTAATTTTTATGTTTACTTTTTTTTTCATCATAAAAATTAACAACATGTATATAGGTGATATATGAGATGAAGTGAGTTTAAAAAATTATTAAACTTTACAAATGCATAAATAAGCATACTAATGTACAAAATACATACGTAAATGTATAAAAATAATTTTTGAACTTACTTGAACTTAGAGTGATTATGTGAAGATGAAGAATACTAATTCACCTAATCCAAGCCTCCTAAACCCTTCCTATCTTAATTATGAACCCAAATGAACTTAGTAATCACTTGAACTTTGCCAAAACAATATTTCTTCCCTTGTTGTCCTTGTGGTCAATTAGTGTAGTGAGTGAGTGAGTAATGTTTTTGCTTTTGCAACTAAAAAGATGAAGTGCAAGTATCTCCCTTTTATAGCCAAATGAAAGTATAGTATTTATAATTTGTTTATTAGGCTATATATCTAGTTTACGAGGAAAAATAGAAAAATATATATAAAACAGGGTGGCGTTGGGTTTGTGGTAGCAGAAACAAAGGAAGAACAAAAAAATGGTCTACCCACAATTGGTCTTATCATGTGACTATTGGTCTAAGTTATGGTTAAAAATATGCAATCTAGCTTACTATTGTTTTAGGGGGAGGGTGGCTAATAGTAGAAAAATAAGAAAAGTATGTGTTATTTTATGAAAAATGTATTTTGTGAGTGTATTGGGTATAAAAAACTAGGTATTGGGTATTAGTTTTGTGGTTAAAGTTAAATATGTATAATTAAACAAGCTTACTAAAAGAATTATAAAGATGTAAGAAATAATTTTTAGTACTTTTGTAGTAATTTATGGAATGTAAGAATATATTAAAAATAGTTGTTGGGAGTGTCAGTTACATTGGGTGTTCATTTAAATTGCGAAAAGCGTTTATTAAATTACTAATTCCAAGTAACTAAAAATGGAAATGCCCTAGCAAAAAAATTATGAATTGGAGTAGTGGCAATATACTGAAATGTTGCAGACTAAATTTAATCTAAGAAAAGTCATGAATAAATTCCGTTGGATCGTTTTGAAAATACTCTATTAATATTCACACTGCACTTCTCCCAAAAATTGCTAGATTCTTAATCACCAAAACCAAAAAAGTTTTCTTATTTCTAATACTAAAAACCGAAACCCTAACAAAGGGTGGTTGGATCAATTGACTAGAACAACCGAAAGGGATATTTGTTTGGTGTCGTGTGATACAAAACATGAGGAGATGATTTTCGGACGGTCCATATTTTTTGCAAATCCATTGCAATTAGCCAATTGCAATGAATTTGCAATGGATTTCTACTATTGGACTTGCCCAATTGTGTTGTAGTGAGCGGTAAGGTATCTACAGAGTTTCAAAAGAAACTAGTGCTTAAATGTCGTTGGGTCAATAATTTGGGACCACATGGAAAAGACTAACGCCACGTGAACACTGGTTAAACCACGTATTTCAAAGCCAAGCAGACTCGACATCCTCTGGATAGAACAATTGTTTATTTACCTGTAATAGCCTGTAGAAACAAGAAGGGGGGATGAATAGTTTCACCGTTTTTAAGTACGTTTTAAGACTTTTAAAAACTTTTTATTCTTTTTGAAAATCATTTGATTCGAAGTAATGTGATATCAATCACCAATTTATATGAACACAATAGATATGCACAAAGAAAACAATCTATGAATGAATGAAAGATAAAGAGATAGAACGATCAAACCAAGACATGGAGACTTAAGGTGGTTCAGCTACGAAGCTCTATCTTCGCCCTACTCCACTCCTCGAGTATCACACTCGAGATTTCACAATCACTATGTCAACAAATTCCTTCAGGCGTAGAAAAACATACACCTTCGCTTAGACCAATTTCTTACACTAAGTGGATTGTCGAGTTCTAATCCTAGGTACAATCAATATACACACCAGTTAACACCACTACATGGACGTACACCACGTCCAATTAAACTTCCACACACACAAAGTCTACATACAACACTTCACGGACTTTCACCTCGTCGATAATCTACATACAACATTACACAGACTTACACTTCATCCAAATCTACACTAACACAACAAATCTCGACTTACACACAAGTCGGATATACCAATATACAACAAATAGGATTAAGAGAGTTTAGATGAAGAAGAGAATCATAACACAAGTTACATGTGTGTGATGCATAATCTATAACACGTCATTTCTTGGTGAATACGAGCATTCTTCTCTTGCACCTTAAGGTAGAAGGTAACAAGATCACTTATAAAGACATATCAACAAGTTATTGTGATCAAAGAATGGAGACTGAGAGAACAAAAGGTTTTCGTGCAAATAGGTCTTTTTTTCTACTGAGAATAGTGCAGTATTTATAGGCACCAGGGGGAGCGTGGGACGGTCCGGTATATATAAGGAACCGCCCCATAGGACCCTCCTATTTTTGTCTTGATGTGGTGAAATGTTTATTTGGTGAACATTTAACTGATTTAGGCGGGAAAACCAGATTTCAAATATTTTCTTTTGAATAAAACATTTCTTATAATTAAAAAAATAATTTGTATAAGTTATTTGTGTAAAAAGGTTTTGTCACATTTATGAAAATGTAAGTTTAAAAAACAAAATAACTTCTTGGATAACTTAACTAAATTGGTATATTGTTTGTTCATGCTTTAAGTGATGTTGTAGTCGAAACAAACTTTATCGATTAAAAACTTATCAAGTATACTTTTACGTAACGAGTTTTTATATTTTTCGAATCTCAAAACTTATAGAGATTGAAAAATGCAAATGACATTTTTGACATAATTTTTATTAACAATCTCCCACCTTTTGATGATTATAAAATATAAACTCATTTTAGGTAAAATTATGTTTTCTAACTGTGATGCACCAAAATAAAAAGGTGCGGAACAGTTATAAATTTTTTGCGGGAAAATTTTTGACCCAAAAAAGAATGCACCAATTATTTTATTTTATTTTTGCGGGATACATTTTTTAAAATAATGAAGGAAAGTACAATAAGGTCCCAGTAGTTTGGTGTGAAAAAACGGAGGGAAAGGAGAGACTGATTTGTACACTTCTATATATATATATATATATAGTGAGGATCACGTGTGGATACATTTTTTTAGTGCGGACGTGCGGATGGATCTGGACCGCCCATTCCAGATCTGATCTTGACTTTTTGTAAAAAAAAAGTCAAGATCTGACGCTAATATCACGGTATCAATTGATTATGAAAACGATTTTTTTGATTTTTTTCCTTCTCAGCGATCCTTACTCTAGTTGTGTTCTTTTATTTTTTTTATTTTTTCAGATTTTTCTGAGCACTTTTTTCTTTTTTGATTATGAGTGCTAATGTGATATTAACGATATTATGAGTGGTACCATGATATTAAGCTTTTTTACATGCAAAAATGAACCGTGATATTACGATATTAAGAAAAAGTTAAAGTGATATTAAAAAAAATTAACTTTGATATTTAGAAAGCATGATAGTTACGGCGATATTAATATTTTTTATTAAGAAAAAGTTTTTACGATATTAAAAAAGTTATTGTGATATTAAATTTTTTATTAAAAAAAAAGTTTTCAGAATCTGATTTTGACTTTTTTACAAAAGTCAAGATCTGATCTTGACTTTGTCAAGATCAGATCTTGACTTTTGTAAAAAAGTCAAAATCAGATTCTGATATCACAATACCTTTAACGATGAAAACGATTTTTTTTTGAAATTTTTTTCAGCGATTCTTAATTATTTGTTGTCCTCTTTATTTTTTTAATTTTTTCAGATTTTTTTTAATTTTTTTCAGAAAAAAAAGCTAATACGATAGTAACGATCTTAAAAAAAGACGGGATATTTACGATATTGTCACTCCGCCTTTTTCAGATGGTTGACTAGATGGAGGGCTGAGATTCGTCCTTACCATCCGCACTAAAAGACAAAAACTTACCTGATCCTCACCCTATATATATATATATATATATATATATATATATATATATATATATATATATATATATATATATATATATATATATATATATATATATATAGGTATGGGTTAAAATAAAAAATCCTTATAATAAAAAGTATAGGAAGGATTGTGAGGGCGACATGTGTCACCCCCATGTCACATCATATGACACGTGTCACCTCCACCCCACCCCTACCCCCACCCCACCCGCCCACCCCCAACCTTCCCCCCCCCCCCCCCCCAAAAAAAATAAAAAAAATTTTGGGGAGGCAAAAAAAAAAATATTCCCGCAAAATTTTTTTTTACTGCATCACAGCAGTTATAATTTTTAGTGCATTAAAGATATAAGTTACTGCAGCATAGTTGATGCACTGAACTATTAACTATGATGCAGTAACTTATAATAAAGATACACCAAAACATAAAAAATAAACGTATTTTAATTGTGATGCACTTACATACATATATGATGCAGAAAACTTATGTTAGAAATGAAGTTGAGCGATATTTACGTGAATTGGAGTAGACAACTAATATGCATATAATGCAGGGACTACTAATGTCATATTGTAATAGTTGTCTTATGTTTGCCCTGTATATACCCCTCAAGTGTTCACTTGAGAGGAGTAAGTGTGTAACCATTTTCTCTTAATAATTATATATTTGTTCACCTCTCTCTCTTTCTACTTTCTATCTCTAAAACTAGTCATGTATGATGTATATATGTGGCGTGTAATATAGAGAGAAAGAGATGAAATATGAGAACTTTTATTAAGAGAAACACACACACTACACACACAAGCACACCTTACAAATGAGAGGTAACGTGCCTTTTATAGTTCCATACATAGGCTTTCTATGGGCTTGGGCTTGGACTTGGTTTACATGTTCTAATAAGGCTTACATGATATACTTAATAAGTACCAAGTCCATAGCCCAATATACTTAACTATTACAATACTTGTCGACTCAATAATGATCGTCACTTTTAATGCTAACAATCTCCCCCTAAGGGACGATCATTGAGATCTCCTTTTGATTACATAAATGATCAACACTTCTAATGCTAACAATCTCCCCCTAAGGGTGATCATTGAGATCTCTCTTTCGTGACCTTGATCTTTGATCTTTGAAGCTTGTTCTCTTTGAACTTTGAGTCTTGTTGTGTAATAGTTTTGCAAGTTCCTTTGTTCCAATCATGCTTTGTGATCTCTGAATAATGTCGATTGGTCGTTCTTGCCTTTGATCAACATCTTTACACTGTTGTCTTTACGTCTTTTCCAACTTGCTCATACTTTGTTTGGCATTGAATTCTTTGTGAAGTTCTCTTTTCTTTGACTTTAATCTTTGTTTCTTTAGTTTGTAGATTCTTTGACTTTGACTTAGAAACGTTCTGAACTTTGTTTTGCTTTGATCTTTGAAGAGAGCTTAGCAGGGTATGAGCATGTGGATCTTTGAGTGATGGTAACGGTCTTTCTCCAAGGAACATTCATCAGTACCTGCATAAAACAGTTAGCAATAAAGCATCCGGTACTTACAGGTTCGGAATTAGAGATCATTAATAGCATAGTGTGAAAACTCTCTCTAACCCTTACCAAGGCCGTTCCTGAATCAGATACACTTCAAAGGCCTTACTAGATCCACCGAAGTACATCAATGATTCAGGTGAGTTGTTGGAGATCACCCCACAACTGTAGACCATTTGAGACATAGTAACCATCATGATAGATAAGGCAAGATCCGTAGATCTCATAAAAACTCTTACAACTTGTGTCCTTTTTGGCGAACACAAGTGTATTCATAGGAAAGTGTATCCTAAGATATCTTTTAATGTATCTCATGGCTCTAGACTCGATAAGTGCATAATTTGGTTTTCCTATGCGAAGACTAGGGATGGGTCTCCTTCTTCAATATCAACCATCTATAAGAGATACGTTGATAGTTTACACCGGTTCCCCGTGAGAATGAAACAAATATCTTTTAAGAGATACCTGAGTGGCTAGAAGGTTTAGTGCAATGCGTCACTGGGTCCATGACGTCTTGTCTTTAATACTGGTGTCACCTAAGTAACAACCAGTAGCATATGAATTGAACCCGGTTTCTGCCCTAAGGTTGAACATTTGGAGGGCTATTTCCTTTCACCCTTTTTCATAACTTTTCTTTTTAATTCTTCAACCCCTTCTTTCTCCTTTATCATTTTCTCCTTTTTTTTCAATCATACCTAAGCACTTCTAATTCTAATCTATTGGATTTGTCCTTGGGTAGATCCCTCCGGCTCTGGCGGATCATAGGACAGTTTTACCTAACCTTAGTCACCTTATATCTTCATGACTATCCTATTGTTACCATAAAACCATTTTGTGAAAAATCTTCTCAAAGTGTTTATGATCATGAAACACATACTTTGTTAACACTTCGAGAGTTTTGCATTTCATTTGAAGGACTCCCCCTTCACATGTGCTCATGGATTTATTAAGAAATTGGCACATGCGTGAGGAGTTTGCACTTTTGAATTGATCCACATTCAGTGAACATGACCGATTCGAGACACGCTTACATCACTATTTAGACTAGCTTGAAATTATTACCCGTCCTGGTCAAGTCCAAAGAAAGTCTCTCGAACGGTACATTTCTACTAAGACAAATCCTTTTCAAGACACGCTTACGTGGCTAGTTAAAGAGTTCCATTGTCAGCTTTTATGTGACAACTAGCCCTAGTAACTAACTTGATGTTATTACCCGTCGAGGATAACTCTTTTCGATTACTAACTTTTGTTGTTTCGTCAATTCTCGGGTCATTTCTGAGTCGAGCACGCATGAGATTCAGCCACAATCTTAAACACATTGATCACATTTTAATCACGTCTTCTCCCCCTCAAAAATAGCATATCCATGGTATTTTTTATACCAATTGATTAAAACCTTTTCTTTTTGGATAGCTTATGGGAGAAACAGATGTTTGTTAATTCCGTATAAGTTTCTTTTATAGACTGATAATTTGTAACTTCTTCATAGGTTCGTTTGGGGAGCATCATATCGACATCTTCAACTCACTTAGAATGCTTCCAGATCTTCAATAAAAGCCCCGATATACACATTTCTCCCTCCAGGATGATGACGATCTTTCAGAATCATCATAATATGTGTACATAGACATATCAACTAGAAGCAACATACAAATCAATACCCCATGAGTTGATGTCGACAACTATTCTCTCTACTTTCTCTCTCTAGAATAATGGCATATTTTGATCAACCTCGTCCTCCAGAAGGTGATCTATGGTCATACAATTGGCATCAGAGCTATGGTGTTCTTTTTGATGATTTGTGTGGTTCGAATCTTGTTATAAACTGTTTTTTATACCAATTTTTTGTTGTCCAAATTTTTTTTTTCCAATATCTTTTGGTAAACAATTTTTATACAAGTTTTTTATGTATCTTTATGGTCAAAAAGTCTTGCTTTAGTATCACAGTTTTCAAAACTGTTTCTTTTTGTCATTTTGTCCAAAAACAGTCCATATATCATGACTTTTTGTTCCTACCGTGAATCGTGGTCAAAACATGGTCTAAAGTGGTAAAGAAAAAGGTCGAATCTCATCAGAAAACTCATCAAAAACTGGAAAAAAGATTCGCCGAAAACTGGTCGGAATTTCTTGTATAAGAAATTCTCGATATGTACTTGTTTTCGAGAACACAATACCCTATTTATCGAAATCACATTCTCGATAACTCAGGTTCTCGATAAAATTTGTTCTCAATAATCATGTTCTCGACAATTCTGTTCTCGATAAATAAGTGTTCTCGATAAGTTTAATATTTTTCGAGAATGTTTCAATAAGAACAAGTTGAAGCAGTTGACCACGTTGACCAAAACCAGAAACCAAATACCAAACTCACTCGTCGATTTCAGTTTTATAACCCATCTTCAGTCCATGAATCAAATAAGGAAAAAGAAAAAGTAGGAAGAAGATAAACACCACTGCCATACAATCTAAATAGCCCACAATCCCAACAGAAATTCATAAATATCCTAATCCCTTGAACTCCTCAAATATCAACAGCAAACTATAACAAGAATACATGATCTCAGCTCTTGTTCCATTTTTGTTACAATCTTGTATAAGATTAGTTTGTGGAACATGTATCTTCACTGATCTAATTTAGAAGCACGCGCTTCTTTATTGCATATCCGAACATCTTGAGTAAGAACAACACGTACCCGTATCATTCTATCTCTCGTTCGTTCACTGTAATCACAAGGTTGACTACAACATATAACAACCTACCTGAGACCCACCAAAGGATCTTGAAGCCTTCTTAATGATTTCTTGATTCGGAGTTAAGCAGACAATGATAAACAAGGTCACGGTATGGTAGAGATAGCGTTTGTGATGATCAAATTGAAGGATGATTGTTTCAGTCCTGAATTAGTTGTTGCGTTTTATGCGATTGAAGATGAGATCGATTTGATGTGTTTGATAAAGGAGCAGACATGTTTGGAAATATGTGAAGTGTGGTAGGCGGAGTCAAAATATGATGTATGTTAGGGTTATGGTAAAATGAAACTGATTAGGCTTTAAGTATCCTACCGGGTATTAATGTGGACTGGATCGGGTATTAATGTTTGGATCGGGTATTACTATATCAGTTAGGCTGTGCTGTTTGGTTTGCGTTGGACCGGTATTTGATGGGCTGAATTCAACAAAAAGATCACATGGACTACGAATCTTGGCTTAATGTTTATTTAACCAAAGTCTGTGATAATTATTGGACTATGAGTGGTATTTTGGTAATTGCAAATTTTCACGGGGGAAACATATTTCATGGCTAAATTTTAAACGTTATCAAAATGTGACTATGGGGACTATTTTTTTTATTACTTATTTGAGCTTAAAGTGACGTTTCATGGGTGTGTGTACTTAGTATCTCAAAGTCTAGGGGTTGGTTGGATGAAAGACTTTTGAAGATCCTTGTTTGAGCATTTATTGAATAGTGATTAAGACTTGGACATCTAGCTACGTGTGAGATCTACAAACACTTAAGTTGGTTCTTAATGCTCACAATAGCTATCACTTTAAGGAGTTACGTTGTAGTGCTCAGTGTCACAAAAGGTTGGGACAGTTCAAGAGGCGGATATACAATAATGGATGGATGGTTGGGTATATGCCACTACCTATATTGTAAGGAGTGACGTTGTTGTGCTCAATTGGTTCTTAATCACACATTAGTACAAGCGTAAGTCACAAGTCTAGAAATTTTACTTCATTCTCAAGTTTGTCATATCGGGTTGTCTCCATACGTGGTCACTTACTATTAGCCAGTGGAAGTGAAAAGAGGTTTGATAAGAGGTTGATCTGAGGAGAATTGTAGAGAGAGTAGTTGTCGACATCAATTCATGCGGTATTGATTTGTATGTTGCTTCTAGTTGATATGTCTATGTACACATATTTATGATGATTCCGAAAGATAGTCATCATCCTGGAGGGAGAAATGTGTACATCGGGGCTTTTATTGAAGATCTGGAAGCATTCTAAGTTAGTTGAAGATGTCGATATGATGCTCCCCAAACGAACCTGTGAAGAAGTTACAAATTATCAGTCTATAATCCATTTTCCGCTGTGCATGACAAGATAAGAGACTGAGGACTTTTTAGGCAGAATTCAGAGACACTTCTTCTATAAGCATAACAGTTATATCAAACGGGTTGTCAATTTGGGAGGGAGCATGTAATAGAAAAGGGCTTACTAATTGGGAGGGAGTAATAACCCAATTAGATTAGTAAGTGATTCGTCTGCAAGTAAAGAAAGATTGCCGGGGATATTTATGAAGATAAAGTGCTATGAAGTCTTCCTCAGCATTGTTGCGCTTACTTTGATTGTTTTATTTTACTTGTTAGGAATCATTGTAACCAATTCACGTATATCTCCAGCTGGAGGGAGATTGTTAGAAATGAAGCTGAGAGATATTTACGTGAATTGGAGTAGACAACTAATATGCATATAATTCAGGGACTACTAACATCATATTGTAATAGTTGTCTTATGTTTGCCCTATATATACCCCTCAAGTCTTCACTTCAGAGGTGTGAGTGTCTAACCATTTTCTCTTAATAATAATATCTTTGTTCACCTCTCCCTCTCTTTACTTTCTATCTCTAAAACTAGTCATGGATTTCATATTCTTTGATCAACCTCGACCTCCCGAACCACATGAATCATCTATATTTTCGGTCCTACAATTGTTAGAAATGAAGCTGAGCGATATTTACGTGAATTGGAGTAGACAACTAATATGCATATAATGCAGGGACTACTAATGTCATATTGTAATAGTTGTCTTATGTTTGCCCTATATATACCCCCCAAGTCTTCACTTGAGAGGTGTGAGTGTGTAACCCTTTTCTCTTAATAATAATATCTTTGTTTACCTCTCCCTCTCTCTACTTTCTCTCTCTAAAACTACTCATGGATTTCGTATACTTTGATCAACATCGACCTCCCGAACCACATGAATCATTAGTATTTTTGGTCCTACAATTAGTATCAGAGCCACGGTGTTTGTTTTCTTGATTTTTGTGGTTCGAACTTGTTTTAAGCTATTTTTTTTACCAACTTTTTGTACTCGGAAATTTTTTTTCCTACTTAATAGCAAACAGTTTTTAAACAAGTTTTGTGTATCCTATGGTCAAAAGTCTTGTGCTTCATTGTCCATCAACAATTTTTCTTGTTAACTGTTATTCTTGTGACTTTTTTGTACCATCTCGTGAATATGTGGTCAAATATCAACGTCTCAATATTGGTCTATAAACTTAAAGAAAAAACTCATCGGAATCTGCGGAAACTCGCCGGAATCTGGTCGGAATTTCTTGTATAAGAAATTTTCGATATGTACTATATTTCGAGAATACATTTTCGAAATTTACTAGTTTTCGAGATTGTGTTTTCGAAATGTACTATTTTTCGAGAACACTCATTTTCAAAAATTTTTACGTTTTTGAAAACTCACTTTCTCGATAAATCCTGTTCTCGATAAGAGTCAAAGTTTCGAAAATATATAATGAAGATGAAGGAGAGAGTGTTTGACCATAACCAAAAATACCAAGACTCTCGTTGACTTCAGTTTGTCATCATCAGTCCACAACTTAACAGATATATGAAGGCTTCAATTATAAAATAACAAGATCTCAATTGGTTCACTTGTAGTTAAATCTTAAACGACTTTATCAGTGTGAACATCATCATCATTGACCTTGACTCGTACTTAAAAAGGAAAAATGCAGTCAAATAATCTCAAATATTTTCGTGGTATAACACACGAAATTTTTTCATCATCGATCTATTTTGAAGACATGGCTTCTTTGTTTTTATCCGAAAAATTATAAGGAAGAGACTAACACAACTGTATTTTGTCTTTCCTTTCATTTGGTCTAAATGAAAACCCAAAACAAACACAAATCAATCAAAACAATTGTACCTACCTGTGATTTTATAACAAAGACTTCAATAATCTTGAGTCCATCATGGATTTAATGATTCGAACAGAGGTCTTAAAAGCTATGCTTGTGTTCAATTAAGGGAGCCAACTGGGGGAAATCGTTTGAAGATTCGGGTGTGATAAGAAAGTAATGAGATTGATGAGTTGACTGCGTTTGATGATGATGGAGATTTGTTTGGTGAGAAAGTGTTAAGTGGTAGGCGGAGAAAATGATGTGTAAGATTAGGGCTATTGCAAATGAGTGGGATTAGGGAAATTGTATCTTTAACTGCTTATGGAGTATCTTGGATCGGTTATTACTAAATGGGCCTAGTCTTTGCTAATAAATCCGAAATTTAATGGCTCAAATGACTTGGAGTGGGCTTATGGATCCGAACTTCATAACCAGCACCATTTAGAGAAGTAGAGTCCATAAGCACTTGAAGATCTCCCAATAGAAATAATCCTGCACCTTCAGGAGTATGAGTAGCATAATACTTGGTAACGAAGTCATAGAGAGTGACTAAGTCCTGATGATCCACAAGATGCAAAATTTCTTGTAGAAATGTGAAAGACAGAGATGTTTTATCAAGCCTATAAATAGTGTTGATCTGTCGATTACTAGACAGCTCCCATTTAACCAAAACATCCCTAAAACCCTCTGGCCAATCATCAGGAGATCCCTCTTTAATAAAAGAAGAATCAACAACATTTGCATCTACTATCCTATGCACTTGAGGAGGGTGTGAGACCTTCATTCTAGCCATTCTTTTGGCTATCGTACTAGGAATATATATAGCAGCATGTGGAGAAGAAGGTTCTTCAGTAGATACATCCTCAGCAGATACATCCTCTGACTTATGTGTTTCCACTGATAAAGGAACTAGTGGAACATCAGTAGAATCCTCAGCAGAAGGTTGGTCAAGTAAAACAGATCCAGCTTGTGCATCCATCTCCATCCTAACCTGTTTAGCCCTACCAGCTGCAAGCTCAACTTCTCTTACTTTTATCTCATGAAATCTTGCCAAGTCAGCTTGTTGATCATCATGCAACCTCTTGGCAGCCTCTTCACCAAATCTATCCTCCTCTATTTGTCTTCTGGTTCTCTTTTTAGAAGGAAGATCTTCTGCTACAACTTTTGCTTTACCTTTGTCAATAACAGATGGAGCAACAGCAGTTGTTGGATCAGCAAAAGTAGATACAGTAGGTAAAGGTACATCAGCAGAATGAGAGAAAGAGGTAACAGGCACATGAGCAGAAACAACTTCATCTATTTTGTGTCTCTTAGAATGTGGTTCTGCATCAGTAGGAAGTAGAGTAGGAACAAGCTTAGGAGTACTCATTCCATCCTTTTGTAATCTGGTCTTGATTCTATTATAATGAAAAACTAATTGTTCATAGGAGTTGATGACCTATTTCTATACATCTCAGCATATTTAGTTGTGGGCCTAATTTGATTTGTTTGTTTCCTAGGCTTTTCTTTTTCAAGCTTAACAACTTTAGGAATACATTTTTTAACTTCCACTTTAACTACCTCAGGAACATAGTTTTAGACTCAACTTTCACACTTTCATCCTTAAGAGATGAATCACTAGCACTTTCAAATGCATCAGCCTCAACCTTAACCTTTTCATTAGTAACTTCTTTGACAAATTTAGGACCATAGGTCATGGTTGGTTCCTGAAACTCTTCTAACCCTGTATGTGCTAAGTCAATACCAGGAGGTGATGGAACACCTCTTAGGGGTGGTGGAACAGACTTGTATCCTACACCTGATTTGACTTTATTAACAACCTGTGCCTCCCAAAAATTTTCAATGCACTTAGATTGATGATCTAGTGTATTACAAGTTATCTGAATGTTTTCATTGGCCTTTTTAATCCTCTCTAACTCTTCCATAAGAGCCTCATTCAAAACTATCTTATAATCTAAGTCTCTTCTTAAAACAGCAATATCATCACTAAACTTAGACTCATTAGCTCTATAGTGTTCTATCTATGCCTCTAAAACAGCAAGACCTCTTTTATGATTAGCTAGATTATAACTAGTTTGTTAGCTCTAACCTCTGTTCATCATATTGCTCTTTTAGATTTTCATATTCTTTTAAAGCTTTACAAGATCTAGAACAACTATTAGTTGAATGTACCTCAGAGTCAGAAAAAGCCATAAGAGCAAGCTCAGTTGCAATCATTGCAGATTCCTCAGCTGCTTCTTCTTCATCAGCCATATAGCTCCAATCATAGCTCACACCATCTATGACCAATAGAACTTTTGGTTCTTCAACTGTAGGCTCTTTATTCTTATCCTGCTTATACCAAGTAGACCTATTATCTAGCTTCTTTGGATTGTTCGAAGGCAAAGATATTGCCTTGACCATTTTGTTCAAATCACGAGGATCATTCCAACTTTCGTTGTCATAGAGAGCAAGATCTTCTATGAGTTTCGTTGTCATAGAGAGCAAGATCTTCTATGAGTTCCCATGATTCTTCCGCACTCAGATCACGTAGCTTGCCACCGACCGATTGGTCAATGGTTCGCCTTGTGGAGAGATCGATATGGTCATAGAAGATTTGGACTTGGAGCCAAAGATCTATGCCATGATGAGGGACTTTTTGGAGTAAGTCCTTGAAACGAGTCCATGCTTCATATAGAGTTTCACCTTGACGTTGTTGGAACATCAATATATCATTTCTAAGCTTGGTAGTTCTCCCCGGTAGGAAAAATTGAGCAAGGAAACAAGAAGTGAGATCATCCCAAGAGGTGATGGATCCCGCGGGAAAACGTTAAAGCCATTGACTAGCTTGATCACGTAGAGAGAATTGGAATAGACGTAATCGGGTCGACTCTCTAGTTGCAACATCAAGGTCTATGGAATCTACGATTTTAAGGAAATAATTGAGATGTTGATTAGGATCTTCAGAACGAAGTCCATGGAATGCACATCCGCTTTGCACCAACCGGATGGTGTTAGATCGCAAGGTGGTGGGTTTTGTGGGTGGTTTTGTTGTGGTGGGTTGATGGGATCAAAGATATTACCACCTTCCATGATGTCGGATGGTAATGTACAAACAAAGAAACGAAGAAATAAGATAGACTAAAGAAAACCTAAATATAGAAATAAAAATCTTACTAGAAAGGAATCTAGCAAGTAGACCTAATAAAAATAAATTCTAACCTAGACAATAACTATTCCTCGGGCTACGACGCCGAAAACTTGATACGTGGGAATTGCGCCCTCGCAACAGGTTTTACCTCTCAAGGGATCTTGAGAAGCTTACAACCCCCACCAGGCAGTGTACCTGATCGTTGTAGTATAGTATAGTGACAAGTACCGGGGGATTGATCGTTCAACTCAGGAATAGTGTCGCTAGGATTAGAAAGCCTACTAAACTAGGTCTAGAGGTGAGGGATGATTCTTTTTGTATTTTTATATTTTATGGAAAGCAAGTAAAATCTCGGGTTTTGAAAGAGTGGGTGGAATTAGTTGCTAGCCAACTAACCCAATTAACTACCAATGCAATCAAAATAAAATAAAAGAAATGAAAATTAAACTAATATGCTAATGTGGTGGAAACAATAATGAGAAAAGTTGTGTTTACTTAGATATATTACTCCCTAGATATCTTTTACCGGTTGATTAGCTTGTTACAATTGCATGGATGACGGTTTATATTCCTTAATACTAGTCGTAGGGTCGTGTACGATATTCCCTAACTCTATAAGATCCTACTTCACTCCTATGTCGAGCCGTTAAAAGCTCCTAACATGGGATCATTAGAATTCACTTATGCATTAAATACAACTAAAAATCGTAGTACACCTCCGATCATGTTTCTTAAGATGTTCAAGCAAGTTACCAATGGAAGTCTGCCAGTTTTCTTAAGCCTAACATCGAATAAAATCATCCATAACAATTATAAACAAACAATAAACCCATAATTAACATCTAGGTTTCACTACATCTAAGCAAACACAATAAAAGCCTAGCTTAACATGTTAAAAGAAAGATAGACATAAGATAGAATCAAATAATACATAGACATATTGAATGATTATTGAAGTACTTATATTTATTCAAACATGGAAGAAAGAAGGGTTTGAAACCCCTTCAATATGCAGGAAATTCGATCTAGGGTTTTTACACAACTTGTTCCCCAAAAGTTCCACTCATTACAATGAAAAATTGGAAAAATATATATAGACTAAGCATCCTGACGGCGTCATGTATTAGCCTCTGACGCCGTCAACTCGCCGCCAAGTTGAAATTCGTATTGCCTAGATCCACTTCTGACGCCGTCATGTAGAAATAAGCTCTAGGCCGTCACTAGTAATTGGACCCTGACGGCCTTGGTGACGCCGTCAGGCCAATATCAAAGAAAACACTATGGGCCGTCACCTTATAATTTCCACATCCATCTCTTTTGTCACTCTTGACGCCGTCATGTGTTGTATCTTGACGTCGTCAGGTACTGTTCCAGCAAGGAATTTTGAGACTTTGTCGTTTTCTTCACTTTTATGCTCGAAAAACATCCAAAATGCTTCCTTTTCCAGATTTCTCCTCAAAAGTACCTAAAATGACAAAAGGAACGATTTAGGGCAATAATTGATCAAATAATCTCGAATTCGGGCTTAAATGACCCCTTAAAAGCGGTACACTTTTCGCCTCATCATGAAGTTGTGTGAAAGTGTGAAGTAGTAGTGGTGTGTACAAGTTGTGTAGAAGTCGTGAGAACTTTTGAAGAGTCGTGAGATTGGTTCTGGCTATTATTAGAACTCGACATTTAGCTTAGTCGTTAAGGTTTCTCCGCCATAAGGGAGCTTGTTGACATTGTGAAGAAAACTCTGGAGTTAGGTGCTCGGGGTGTGGAGTAGGGCGAAGAGGAGCTTCGTAGCCGAACCACTATAAATCCTTTGTCTCATACTTGATTTCACAATAAGCATTTGCATAAGTTTTCTAAGTCATCTTGATTAGTTAATTGATATAAAAGAGTAATATCAGTCCTTGTGGAACGACTTGATCTTATCAAAACTCTTTACTATAAACGAGGGTTATACTTTTACCCGTGTGTTTTGAATTAAGAGAATCGGTAAAATTAGTTATTATAAATTAAAGCTTTCGAAGCACATAAATTTCTCTACCTGATAACTGCTCGTTCGTTGAAATTCGCACATGAGGGGCAAAAGTACTATGGCCAATTCCCTTCATCCCTCACAACCTATTCGTCTAAGGTCCTATGGTCAATTCTCCCGGCTTCCTAGAAACTATCAGGCTTTAAAACTACCGAAACCAAAGGATTACAAACAAGCCTAGAAAACTTCTATATAGATAAGCATAAATGATAAACTAAACCAAATCTTAATTAACAAAGTGAATTCATCTAAAATTAAATGTAAAACATGATAGAATTCAAATTTGAATTAGACTAGGATTTCTCTTAGCTAATGCTATTCCTTCGGACTTCTTGGGTCTCTATTCTTCTTCTAGGTCTTTCTCCCCAAACCCTAGTGAAGGATTTGGGAAAGGGGAGATATCTCAAATGATGAAATTCGTATGGTTTTTATAATGCCCAACTCTACTACAGTGTAGATATTAGGTTAGACTATGCCGTAGTCTTTGTCCTTCTTGCTTACGCCATAGCTTGATTGATTGATACGGTCGTAGAAATATCGTTAACACATTTACGCCATTGCTAGTTAGTGTGCTACGGCATAGCTTTTATTCTTCAAGGCTACGACGTAGCTTTATTGACAAGTTAGGCTGTAGTCTAGTGCTTCATACTTCCAATCTCCAGTGAAATGAATTCTTAGACTGAAATAGTCCAAATAATCACAAAACCATTCATTTGCTCTTCTCTTGTCCTGCAATGAAATATAAAGAAATAAGAGCATAAATGAAGGTAATTAAACATAATATGATGTCATAACGGGGGAAATTGACACTAAGAATACCAGGACTATTTGTTGTTATCAGAAAGATTCTCTGAAAATCGGAAGAGTCAGAGTAGAAAAGGAAAAAACTATCAACACGCTAACCTAGGTATTTATACCTGCGGTACATCCAAGAAATTTGACACATGACGCGTGTCAAGAATGCATCAATTAACGGTTATGATCAGCAGTAAAAGATAAGGATGACAACTAAGTAAAAGAATCAAACGGTCAAAATGCCTAGAAGGTAAAACGGCTAGTAACGGCCCACGTTCCCCTACGATCTTATCCGCTAACTACAAAACATCCGTCATGGAGACACCTCACGCCTAGAGCGGAGTGTCAAGAATCTTAGTCTAGCAACATTCACCGCACGCTACAAAGGCACGTGAGCAATAAACACGCTAGGCTGGGGGGCCTTGATGACGTATAATACGGATAGCAGGCTTACTCGGCCTGGACCGTATTATAACACAATTGGGCCCCAGCCCAACAAAACAAGTATCTGGATATCACCAAGACCCAAGCCACAAGCTGGGAATGGTCCGGATCCTCCACAACGGACACGGACCATTTAAGCAACACTTCTGAGGTAAGCTCATGGACCGGTCCCTAGTCCTGATGATGACCCGCGTCTATAACCTTGATTAAGCTGTGAATCCTTGCCTGACAAGGGTCCCGCAATGGCCACTGCAAAGATATACAAAAGATTAGGAAACCCTAGTATCTCATCCACCTATAAAAGGCAACCCCAAATTACATTTACTAGGTATGACTTTTTCACACATCACAATACACATATATTTCTCTGACAACATGAGTACTTACTCTCACGTCGGAGCTTAATCCTGGGGCCCGTCCCCACGATAAGGCTAACGGTTTACCTTTGTTTGCGCAGGGAATTAAACCTACTACTTGGATTAGTACATAAACCACACAACGGATGATCCATCAAGGACGGCCCATAACGGACTAAGCCCAATCCTAACCCATTCACAATTTTTGAACTAACAAGGAGCCCCAAATGATAATAATCACGCACAAGATGCGACATATAACAAATACTCTAGCCAGCTTACGTAACAATTTGCATAATCATAAACAAGTTTCAGGCCCAATCAATAAAAGGTTTTGCGAAATTCTTACCCCAAAACAGATCAGGTCCATGAGAAAAATAATCACATATGCATCAGATAAACACATAACGCATTAAAATAACCAAATAAAATATTTCAGCCAACAATTAAATCTTGAGTAAACAATTTGCGTATCCAATTAAACAATCGTTGTCTTTAGTTAAAAACGAGCATGTATTCTTCCCTAAAATAGTTATAAAACAAGTAAAAGCAGGGGTCATGAACTCACCTTAGCTACAACAATTCAGAAATCACAACTGACACAACTGGCATCTAGAGTAGAATACAACGGCATCAAGAATACATGCACAATGGTATCCAGGATACAGGCACAACGGTACAGGATTGACATAACCTACTACGTATTTAATTCATCTCAGGATACGTTTCGTAATAACTAAATTTACAAAAGATAATGTGCTTTGTTTTCATGGAATACTCAAATTCAATACTTTTAAAAAATTAAGTATCAACGTTTCTTGTAGTTGTAGGAAAATATAGACTCAAAACATAACTTACGCCACACAAAACATAGGTTGCCTCCCAAGTAGCGCTTTTCTTTATTTTACGAGTCTGGTAGCTAGACTCAAGGTCATGGGCAATTACGTGACCTCATCGTTGGTCTCATTCTCTAGGTCATCTCCTATCTCGGTATCGCTTTCATAGTGCAGGTATTTTGGGTCTTCAAACTCAAAGACATCTTCCCGATACTTGGATCCAAGTTTACTAACATCCTTAAAGAATCCACATGATTAATCAAAAGTATTTTTACATCCTCTATGAACATCGTCATCAAATAAGATAAGTTGAGAACCTAGCTTATCAATCCCGTCACAATCAATTCCTTTGAGGTCCTTCCTCTTGTATGGCATTTGGTATGACACCCTCCTAATTCCATCAGCGAAGGTCATGATTCTGTTCCGATCGTCAACCATTAAGTTAGTGATTTCACAAAAGGGCGCTCCGAAAACAATTTGTGACAACCTTGGGTTGACATAGTCCTCAATGTTGTCCATGATCGTAAAGTCCATTGTGAATGTCATATTTCCTACGAATACCTGGATTTCATGATCTCTACCAACAACATTTTCTTCTTTATAAATCATTCCCCATCTGCAGATATTGTTATAGTGGAATAGGGACATAAAATTCTTAGGTCGGAACACGTTAATGTAGACATTATCGAAATACTTGTGACTGATCATACAAGGGATTTTGAGGTTATTCGGATCACGCCGCTTTATCCTCCCCGATCTCCCATCCTTTGATCCATATATATTCCCTTCTAGTGACGGACGGTACTCGTACACCTCCTCATTACCCTTCTGAAAAATCACCTTCCTGACGCCATTGGTGAATAAGGCACTACCATCCTTCTCATCAAGGATTACTCCCGATTCATTGACAAATGGTTTCCCGAGAACAAGGTTGGTTAATGTTAGATTAGTCACAGAATCTATGTCATCGACCACTGTGAGGTCAATGTTATAGACGAATTCTCCAATCATAACTGATAAATTTTTTATTATCCTGGCGTTATTGATTCTTCCATATGATGTACGTTCAGGGAAGGCTGCGTTGTAAAGGGATAGGGGGATTATGTTGATAGGGAGGTTAGGATCTATGTGAGTATCGATTATGAGCTTCTTCCTAGTAGTGCAGGAAATCTTGAAAACTTCAGAGTCGCTTCCCTTAATCCTATCACTACTCCCTATAGTCTTATCCACCAAGTTTTTCTCAGGTTCCTCTATAATAGATTTACCCAATTCGTGGTCTAGCTCTGAGGTTTCATCCTTAACTTCATGACCCTTATTTCTAGTTGGTTGTTGGCTCTGGTCAGGTGTAGGAGCAGATATTGTGGTGATAGTATTCAAAAAATGGATTGGTCCTAGGGGGTTAACAGGGTCCCTCAAGTCCTTTACCTTTGGTGACAGATGTTTAAAGAGTTTACTAGGACTTTTTATTTTCACATGAGAGGTTGGCTGATTCATGACGGTAACAGATTTGACCTCTTAAGCCTGAATCGGTTTATTAACAGCGTGCTCTTTAATAGCGGTTAACAGATTGCAAATCTTGTCATTCATATCAGCTTGCTGTTGTCTAAATCTGGTCTCGAGCGTGGAGAGCTGTAATTCTTGAGAGAGAATGAACTTTCGCAAGGCATCTTCATAGCTTTAACTAGGAGTGTTCTGTGATGTAAAATGCTCGAACCATTCGAGTGGAGGGGACTCATTGAAGGATACGCTCCGAGTTTGGTATCCTCTGAAATTACGTTTATCCTTCCATTCCTCATAGGCCTCGTCAAAGTTTCGAGGACCTCGATCAACGTGTGACGATGTGAATTCCTTAAAAGCATGTTTTTGAAGCTCCATGCAGTTATGAGTTTCATGAGGGCCATTACACAATTTGCACGAAGAAGTGATTTTGTTCACTTGGCTTGACGGCTTAGGAGCTTTGTAAGATTTCATGAGAATCTTGACTTGGTCTTCAAGTTCCATGATCCTACGGTTGGGAGTGCTAGAATTGTTCGAAGGCAAAGATATTTCCTTGACCGTTTTGTTCAAATCACGGGGATCATTCCAACTTTCGTTGACATAGAGAGCAAGATCTTCTATGAGTTCCCATGATTCTTCCGCACTTAGATCACGTAGCTTACCACCGGCCAATTGGTCAATGGTTCTCTCACAACTCACAATTTCAGGTCATTTTTCTAAACCTCAACATCTTACTATTCACCAATTACTATACATAAATCACTATTCATCAAAACACTATGCATCATTTTACTATTCATTATTTTCGAGGTCAATTTGATATTCTAAGAAGCGTTCAAAATTTTTACTATTCACCAAACACTATTCATTTCCGGAAAGAAAATACTATTCACGTGCATTGCTTATTTCATCGTAAATTTAGTTTACGAGTACTTAAATTCGCGTAACCGTATTGGTTCAGGTGCGAATTCATGCATTATCATTAGTGACACTTCATACGGACTAGAAATAGTCTACATATCATCATAATAGCATTTGCATACTATAGCACTCGTAGAATATATCCATATTAATATTTTGGTATATTTAACGTTTTACGTATAATTATTTTGATTAAACGTTAATACGCGATAAATAAATATAACTAACATATCTAAAAATCCCCACAATGGTTCCAATATATTTTTAAACTCATTACAACATCATAAAAATTATAAAAATTCATTTACCCGGTATTTTGGGAATTTATTTAATTTATAACGTAAGTTTAATATAACTTCGACGGTTTTCGTGAAAACTAAATAATAATTGTCCAAACGCTCAATACTTGTACCCAACATATTTCTAACATTTTTATGACTTTATTAAGTCCCGGTTAACTTCGTTAAAATTTATTTCTCGCAAACCCGGTACCCGATTATAACTAAACTACAACTAAAAGTATAACTAAAAATCTATACTTATACTACACTAATCCTCCACTACACTTTCTAAATAAATCAAAACTTCGTTAAAATTTATTTCTCGCAAGCCCCCCCCCCCCCCCCACACCCCCCCCCCCTTTTAACCTTATGCATTAAATCATTTTAACCTTTCCAAAATTAGTACAAAATATCTACAAACTTACAAACTCTTTCACACTTATAATTTTTAGATCAAAGTTTGCTTTTTCTCTCCTTTTTCCTCTCAAAACTCACGGCCAAACCAAGATCCCACCAAGAACCAAGAATTTTTCCAAGATCAAGGTCAAAACTAGTTCACTTTGATATCCATGTTAGGGTTTTGTAATACAAACTCAAGGATCGTTAGGTTTTTATCATCCAAGCTTCCTAATCATTTAAAGTAAGTTTACAAAATTTATTTTCATCTTTTCTTCAAGTATTTACTATAATCATATGGTTTTCATACTATATTTCATGCATATGTTAGCTCGTACCACTCATAATATATACTTATGTCTATGAAACCCTAGAAATGGAAGCCCTTGTTAGATCTAGTGTTTGATGTTGTTTAAGAACCCATGACACCTTAAGAAGGTGTATGGTAGGATTAGACTAGATTTGTGGTGATTGGCAGTGATTTGGGTGGATTAGAAACTAGTTTGGAACACTAGAAATGGAATTGGAACATGTTTATAAACCTACTGTCCCAAAATTGAAATCCTGGAAAACTCAGTAACTCAGGGAAGATTTTCAACCAAATATTTAGAAAATACTTTTAAAAACGAAGCCGTAGGCGAAAGAACGGACGAAAACGAGTTGATAACGAAGGAGATATGATTTTTGCAAGTGTATTGACGAAAACTATTTTTCTGAAAATTGTATGCTGTTGGACGATTTTTGGTGGGCAAACCGAGGCGTTAGACCTAACCTAGAGAAGCCGAGTTATCAAAAATATATTAGTACATACTAAGACGAATCCGTGGATATAAAGAACGAAGAAAATGAACTTAAAACGACCAAGTTATTCACGTTTCAATATCGGCAAAACTATATATATAATTGACAGCTTTTCAACTAGAAATAATAATAATACTACTTCTACGTACTAAATCCTAGATTTTCTAGAAATACTACTAAATTGCTAAATTCATAACTAATGCAGTACTAGTGATTACAAGTTTATTTTTACGACCATTAGACGTTACTTCAAGGATTTCAAGGCGAAGATTATAACACTAACTTTCTATATACGATATACTACGACTAGTTTTTACAAGTCTAGTTAAGAATTATTTTTCTTAAGTATGGAATATATTTTACTATGACTATAACTAGTATTTTCAAGTTATGAGTCGTATAGGTATCATGTGCATGCATATTCACTACATCATTTCATGATCTAAATTAGATCATACTCATTCATCATTGGTTGCGGTTGCTTTCATTCCTTGTTATCCTTATCATTCCATCACATTGTACTATCACTTCGAGGTGAGTTTTCATAGCCCCGTTTTTAATTCAATATTTGATTTCAAATCCCACGGGGGAGAATACATTGCACCACTTATTTTTGTACATGCCAAAGTAGTTAAACTTTCATACATTGCTTAAGTTGCTATCATACCACATTAAGTCCCCTTTATATTATCATGGACCGTTAATTTGCCTTTAAGCGAGAGTGAGTGAATAGATCTATTGAGGGTGACTCCTCCATTCATGTTTGGGTTGCTCCAACGGGTACGAATGCATTTCATGTCTAACATTATTAGAGTGCTTGGTAACCACTCATTTGGGGTGAAATTCTGATTATATCTAGCTTCGGGGTCATGAGCTTAAGAGCCAATGTAACTTCATTTTGACATCAAGTCACCTTACTTTTTACTTATGGCTATTGTACATATCATTTAATCCATAAACCTATGATTTCTCACCAACTTTATGTTGACCGTTTTAGCAATATATTTTCAGGTAACTAAGGTATATCTCATGGCATGCATGGAGTCATTTTAGTGAGTAGCAAGGATGACGCGTCTCATTTTGGATTTTCATGCACTTATATATTATCGTTTGATTGTATCAAACTTATTTCCTTCAACTTTTAAATACTTTGGGATCTATGTTTTGTAACTCTGAACCTTTTTAAATAAATCAAACGATGTATTTTCCAAACGACACTTTAGGTCGTTCAATATAACTGTAACTGTTGTGCTATGACCGTCACCCCCAGGTATTCCATTCCGCTGCCATTCAGGTATTTTGGGGGTGTGATAAATTGGCATCAGAGCTAAGGTTATAGCGAACTAGGATGCATCATAGACCCTAGACTATAACCACATTATCATAGCATCTCATCATTACATCATAAGTGCATATTCATTGTTTTAAGTGATTCCATTATACGAGTTATTTATTTTCATTTCACCTTGATTATCACAGAGTTATGTCTTCAGACCCGAACATTGTCATACTTTACTCTGTCTCAGACTCTGATGTTGAGGGCTCTATGTCTTCCACTGCTATTTCACCACCCATTCCTCCTGTACCTGTGTTGCCACTTTTGGCCTCAGGTGAGGATACCGAGCCTTTTGAGGAGGAAGAGATTGCTCCTACTCCTCATATCTCTCCCATTGCACCACTTGATGTTACCCGTGTACCTACTGATATATCATCTCCTACTACTTCCATTTCCTCATAACCAAAACTTATGTTCCCTCGTAGCAAAACAACCATAGGTGCTAGGAAGAGCGTACGCACTACTACCTCTACTTTTAGGATCCATACTGTTTCTACATTACCTACACCACCAGCTATACCCACTACTACTTCTATATCTACTTCACTTTTGCCGCTCAAGAAGCGTGCAAGGTTTACTACCCCAGCTTCACCTACTACTGAGACTTCTGGCCTTCCACCACCACCAGTATACCATATAGGTGAGAGTTTGAGAGCAGCTGCTGCTAGAGGGCCTACAGCTTTTACTTTAGATGATCAGTTAGGGGCTCAACAGGAGCAGGTTGATAGTTTGGGCTATAGGGTAGATGAGATTATCACTACTCGACTTGAGGAGGTCGAGGAGCAGGTTGAGGGGTTGATCTTAGGCAGGGTTAGCATTTACGTGTCTTATCATGGACTTGAGGCACGGCAGGAGGGACACCAGGAGCTGATTGATCAGCTTAGGGATGAGCTACCTGAGATACGGGATAGAGCTCAGATGACACAGGAGGCTCAGGGAGAGCAGGCACACCAGTTAGCAGTAGCTCAAGAGAGGATGACAGCTGCAGAGACCAGGGAGGCTGCCCTCCAGCTTCGAGTTGAGCACTTGGAGGAGATTGTTGTTGCGATGGATCGTGAGATTCGCCGCCTTAGGGGAGGACTTGGAGGTTCTAGAGCACCCGGAGGAGCCTAGACATAGACTTGTATTGTATTAGCTTTTACTATTTTCATAGTCCCGAGGTGTGGGACATAGTTCAAGAACTTGTAGTCTTTTGGTTGTTGTACAAACAAATATATCAAGTGTGACTCTACTATGTTGGAATGGTTATGCTATATATATATATATATATATATATATATATATATATATATATATATATATGTCGGTCCATGTAGGCCAAAATTTTCATGTATTATATTCATGTGTTGTGATTATATTTATGATGTTTCGTGGTTGCTCTTTATTGTTATCGTATTTATACAGGTTGTGGTTGTAATCCTACATGTCGTGGTTGTATTTATACTTGTTGTGGTCATATATATACATGTTGTGGGTGTATACTTTTGGTATGATGACTATTAATATTATGACTTTCTCATGGTTGTTGTCCATTATGATTTATCAGAAGTATGGCGCCAAGGAAAGGAAAGGCTGCACCAGAAACACCCGCTATGACTCAAGCCGCTATCGGCAAGTTAGTCAGGGATAGTATAGCAGAAGCTCTGGAGACTGAGAGAGCTGATGTTGCAGCTAGGGCTGCTGAGATTTCTCCTAATACTGGGGCGGTTGAACCACCCACTACTAGGCATGAATGCACTTGGAAGGATTTCAAGATTAGTGATTGATGAGGTGAAAAATGATCCGTTTTTAGGGGGTCATTTAAGCCCGAATCCGAATTGATTTGATCAAATATTACCCTAAATCGTTCCTTTTGTGATTTTAGGTACTTGGAGAGTGAATTCTGGAAAAGAAGCCATTTTGGACGTTTTTGGAGCATAAAAGTGAAGAAAACGGCAAAGTCTCAATTTTCCATGCTGGGAACAGTAGGTGACAGCGTCAAGAGTAATTCCCTGACGGCGTCAAACATCAATAATAAAAATCCGTAGTTGATGAAGGCGTCAAGAGTTTTCCTGACGGCGTCAAAACACAAAGAATAAAAATCCGTAGTTGATGACGGCGTCACACACAGGGCGTCAAGAGTAAATTGTGTGACGGCCTAGGCCTTGACGGCGTCAGAAGTAGATCAAGGCCGTCCGAGGAAGTATTTGGCGGCGAGATGACGGCGTCACACCTTTGTTCTTGACGCCGTCATCCCGATTTTCCTATATATAGTTTTCTAGTTTTTCACATTTAAAAGGGAGAAGTTTTGGGAGAAACCCTAAAGACGATTTTGGTATAACTTTACAGGTTTTTCAAGGGTTCCAACCCCTTGATACCTTGCATGATTAATCAAGATAAGTGTTCTTCTAATTCAATCAATATGTCTATGTGTTGGTTGTCTATATCTTGTTCTTGTCTTAATTCTATCATGCTAGGCTAGATCTCTTTTGTGTTTGCTTAGATCTAATGAAACCTAGATGTTGATTATGTGTTGATTACTTGTTTATTCTTGTCTTGGATGAATGATTTATATGTTAGGCTTAAGAAAACTGGCAGATCTCCAAATGGTAACATGCTTGAACGTCTTAAGAAACATGAACCGAGGCGTACTAGGTCTTTATTGGTTGTATTTAATGCATGAGCCACTGTTTACAATCCCTATAGTTGTGCTGGGCATGGTGTAGGAGGAGATAAGAGCTCATAGAATTGGGGAGTTATGTATGCCACCCCATGAATGGTATTAAGGAATACGATCTGTCATCCATGCAATTATAACAAGTAATTAACGTGTAAAAGATATCTAGGGAGTAGTGAAATCTAAGTAAACACATTTTCTCCAATTACTGCTCACAACTTTAGTTTAATTAGCTTATTTACATTTTTAGTATTTTATTTTGATTGCATCTTAGTTTTGGGTTAGTTGAATAGCAACTAATTCCGACCACTCCTTCAAACCCCGAGATTTTAATTGCTTTCCATAAAATATAAAAACACAAAAATAATCATCCCTCATCTTTAGAACTAGTAATTAGGCTTTCTAATCCTAGCGACACTATTCCTAAGCTGAACGATCAATCCCCCGGTACTTGTCACTATACTATACTACAACGATTAGGTACACTGCCTGGTGGGGGTTGTAAGCTTCTCGAGATCCCTCGAGAGGTAAAGCCTGTTGCGATTCCCACGCATCAAGTTTTTGGCGCCGCAGCCCGGGGAAATAGTTATTTTCTAGGTTAGAATTTCTTTTTATTAGGTCTACTTGCTAGATTCCTTTCTAGTAAGATTTTATTTTTATTTTTAGGTTTTCTTTAGTCTATCTTATTTCTTCGTGCCTTTGTTCGTAACTCTTTACCATCCGACATCATGGAAGGTGATAACATCTTTGAACCCGTCATCCCACCACAACAAAACCCACCACTAGAACCCCTTAGGCCCCGAACCTTAGGAGAGTATTCCCGACCTAGCCACCAAGGCTACCGAAACACCATTGAGCTCACCGGAGCCAATGTGACCCCCTTGCGATCCGACACCATCCGGTTGGTGCAAAGCGGATGTGCATTCCATGGACTTCGTTCCGAAGATCCAAATCAACATCTTAAGGACTTCCTCAAAATCGTAGATTCCATAGACCTAGGTGTTGAAACTAGAGAGACTACCCGTTTACGCCTATTCCAATTCTCTCTACGGGATCAAGCTAGTCAATGGCTTGAGCGTTTACCCGCGGGATCCATCACCACATGGGATGATCTCACCACTCGTTTCCTTGCTCAATTTTCCCACCGGGGAGAACTACTAAGCTTAGGAATGACATCTTGATGTTCCAACAACGTCAAAATGAATCTCTTTATGAAGCATGGACTCGTTTCAAGGACTTACTCCAAAAAGTCCCTCATCATGGCATAGATCTTTGGCTCCAAGTCCAAATTTTTTATGACCATATCGACATCTCCACGAGGCGAGCCATTGACCAATCGGCCGGTGGTAAGCTACGTGATCTTAGTGCGGAACAATCATGGGAACTCATAAAAGATCTTGCTCTCTATGACAACGAAAGTTGGAACGATCCCCGTGACTTGAACAAAATGGTCAAGGCAATATCTTTGCCTTCGAACAATTCTAGCACTCCCGACCGTAGGATCATGGAACTTGAAGGTCGAGTCAAGTCTCTCATGAAATCTTAAGAAGCTCATAAACCTTCAAGCCAAGTAAGCATAATCGCTTCTACATGCAAACTATGCAATGGCCCTCATGAGACCTATAACTGCATGGAACTTCCAAAACGTGCTTATAACGAATTCACATCATCACACGTAGGTCAGGGTCCTCGAACTTCTGCCGAAGCCTATGAGGCATGGAAGGATAAACCTGATTTTAGAGGGTACCAAACGCGAAGCGTATCCTTCAATGACTCCTCACCACTCACTTGGTCCGAGCATTTTCCGTCACAAGGTATTCCTAGGCAAAGCTGTGAAGATACTTTAAAAAAATTTATTCTATCTCAAGAACTACAACTCACTACGCTCGAGGCAAAATTTAAACAACAGCAGGCTGACGTGAACAACAAGATTTGTAATCTGTTGACTGCTATCAAAGAGCATATTGATAATAAGCCCATTCACGTTGATGAGGTTAAATCTGCTACCGTCATGAGTCCACCAGCCTCCCCTGTAAAAATAAAAAGTCCTAGCAAGTTATTCAAACATCTATCTCCTAACGTAAAAGAACCTGTCAACCCCCCTGGACCAATCCACTTCGTAAACACCATCACCACAATATCTGCTTCAACATCCAAACCAACCCAACAACAAACTAACAAATTCAGTTAGACAGCGAAAGATGAGACCTCAAGGGTTGACCATGCTTCGGCAAGGAAACCTACCGACTCACCCGAGCAATACACCGCGCAAGAATCCGACAAACCGGATGGAAGGAAAGAGAAATCGGAAGAGCATGAGAAAGATCCAACCATTTTGGGTAAATCTATTATAGAAGAACCCGAGAGAAAAATGGAGGATGTTATTAGTGTGGGTAGCAATCAGACTATGGAAAGTAACCATAAAGTTTTCAAGATCCCCTGTACCATTAAGGAAAAGCTCTTAACCGATAGTCATATAGATCCTAGCTTCCCAGTCAACATAATCCCCCTTTCCCTATACCACAAAACCTTCCCAGAGCACATTGCGTACGAGAGAGTAATAGAAAATTTATCAATTAGGATTGGAGAGCTTGTTTACAATACTTACCTCACCGTGGTTGATGACGTGGACCCTCTCACCAATCAAACGTTTACCCACCTTGTCCTTGGGATACCATTTATCAATGAATCGGGAGCAATCCTTGATGAGAAAGATGGTAGTGTAGTACTCACCAATGGTGTTAGGAAGGTAATTTTTCGTAGTAATAGTGAGGAGGTGTACGAGTATCGTCCCTCTCTTGAGGGGAATCTATATGGGTCAAAGGATGGAGAGTTAGGGAAGATAAGATGACGTGATCCGAATAATCTCAAAATCCCCTGCATGATCGGTCATAAGTACTTCGATAACATATACATTAATGTATTCCTGCCAAAGAATTTTATGTCATTGTTTCATTATAACAATATCTGCAGATGGGGGATGATTTACAAGGGAGAGAAAGTGGTTGGTAAGGATCATGAAATCCAGGTGTTCGTAGGAAATATGGCATTCTCTATGGAATTCACGATTGTGGACAACATAGAGGACTATGTCGACCCTAGGTTATCACAAGTCGTCTTTGGAGCACCCTTTTGTGAAATCACTAATTTGATAGTGGATGACTTGAACGGAATCATGACCTTCACTGATGGGATTAGGAGGATTTCATACCAAACGCCATACAAGAGAAAAGACCTTAAGGAAATAGATTGTGACGGGCTTGATATGATGAACTCCCAACTTATCTTGTGTGATGAAGATGTTAGGAGAGGGTGTAGAAATATTTCTGATTTATCATGTGGATTCTTTAAGAAAGTTAGTAAGCTTGGTTCTAAGTATCGACAAGATATTTTCGAGTTCGAAGATCCGAAGTACTTGCACTATGAAAGCGATGCTAGTTTAGAAGACGACCTAGAGAATGGAACCAATGAAAAAATCACGTAGTAACCCATGACCTTGAGTCTAGCTACAAGACTCGTAAATAAAGAAAAGCGCTTCTTGGGAGGCAACCCATGTTTTGTGTGATTTTATTTGTTTGATTGTTATTTGCTTCCGTATGCATGCTTTATTTTTATTGTTGGTTGATCATGTTTCTCAATTAAAACGTGGAAATACTTTACTTTGTTGTTTAGCCTAGTCTTAACTCCACCTAGAAGTATTTTTGCAAAAGATAAGTGTAAGGGGAAACCCCAAATATGTTTTTAAGAAACAAACCGATCATGATTCTCCACAATATTAAATGAACATGTATATTCGTATTTGTTAGAGTCAAATGCTTGTATTGAGTCATAATGAAGTTTTGCAGGATTTTCCAGGAAGTGGAACCAAGTTTTTCCAGAAATTTTCCGGAAACTTAACATAAGAATTTCTGCAGGTCCATTCTGACGGCGTCAGGAGTTAAAAATCTGGAAATTTTACCGGTTTTGTTTTTCTAACGGAGTCTTATGGTTTTTGTGAATTATTAAGTTTTATAATCTCCAGGAAATCTGCAAACTTCATTCCACAAGCATTATATCTTACTTTGTTTTCTAGGATTTAGTAACTTACATAGGATGCCGCCGATTTTACGCGAGGTTGTCTTGTCTATTTTTGTCAGGATTTACAGGTTATGTTCGACAAGGAGATGATTTATATTCTGGAAGGGAAGCTTTGATTGTTCGTTTTCTTGGAAGAAGATTTAACCTGGCCAACCTATAATCCATACCGATCGAATCAGGGGAGTATTTGATTTCATTCTCTTTACTTTTTCACTTTTACATTCTTTACTTGAACATTGGGGACAATGTTCATCTTAAGTGTAAGGGGAGGGTAAAAAGATGATACCTTACATATGCACTTTCGCTTGAGTTTGTTTTGTTTAATGGTAGATGTGTAATAAAACTATGAGAAATACTTGTTAGTGCAATTTTAGCCCCAAATTTAAAATTTTTTACAACATTTAGGAGTGAAACTTTAGCCATAGCAAGCGTCTCATGGATAGGAGATTGTATGACTAGCACATAACCGTATATTCAGAAAAATTTTCCACCCAAATATGTGAGGTTCGCCTTTAGATTTGATAGGAAAAGCATTTATTATTAGTGCTTATGAGTGTACCGGTAGCATTTAGATTCTAGAACTTGCGTTAGTGATGCATCCCGAGACCGCTAGTGAGACTACATTCGTGTAGTAGGATTTACTACATGATAAGAGGCATTAGGATCACCCTTGTGTTAAACCCGTATCATGATTACTTGACCATTTAAGTCATATTACTTGGCTAGTTAAGTCAACTAATTTTTCCCACACCGTTAGCCTTGTACTCATTTTTAGTACACGAAACCCCTAGTACACCCCTCCGAGCCTATCTTTTCGTTTCTAACTTTAAGCATTTTACTTAAAGGAAGAATTTGTTACACCCCACTTAAATGTACACCCAAATCGCCTTATCATTCCATGTATGCGCTCATTTTTAGTGCATTATTGTTATTTGTTAAACCCTAAGTTAACTTTCTAATTGATTACATGGTTGCTAAGTCGAGTCATATCCTTGTACATATTGTTTTGGGACGATTGGGACTCATGGGTAAGTACTTATTTTATGGAGTAATGGGGAAGAACATCATTTATTACCCCCATATGTGCGTTAATCTTAAAAGTGCTCCAAGTGTTTTGATTTTCTTAATTCGAGACATTAGTTTAGTTAATGTAAAGTATGTAAAGATTCAAGTGTAAGGGGAATTCTCATCCCCTATGATGTATTATATTGGATGGTAGGGTAAGAGTGTATGCAAAAAAAAAAAAAAAAAAAAAAAATTGAAAAATCAAGAAAAAGAAAAAAAAAATAGAAAAAGGAAAAAGAGAAAAAACATACGGACTACCATCCCTTTTTATTCTATGTTCATTTTATGTTTTTGTTATTTTTCATTTATTAGCTTAAGTCGAGTCTAGTCTTGGCTTAGCAACGCCACATTGTACATGTAATTAACCAAGATTGTTAACTCGCCACCAGTAAAACTTCCTTTATCCAACAAAACCGTGTAATTCATATCCCTACACCTAACGTTACAACCCTTTAAAAGACCTCTTTGATAGTTTATCCTAGGTGCTTACGCCATGTGGTGGAGGTTTGATCCTTTCCCAAGCCTATGGTAATCTATTTTGCTATGACAGGTAGTGAGAGATATCTTCCGTTTCCATATTGTAATTTACACTTTATTACACCCGAGAGATGTGAGTATCTAAACACTATTTGTGACCTTTGTGCTTGTCATTGGTCTTTAGTGGAACGATTATTTGTTGTAATTACTTTTATATTAGTGTTAAATGACCCCTAACTTGTCTTTTGAGTAGAATAAAAGCGCATTTGCTTGAGGACAAGCAAATCTCAAGTGTAAGGGTATATGATGAGGCGAAAAATGATACGTTTTTAGGGGGTCATTTAAGCCCGAATCCGAATTTATTTGATCAAATATTACCCTAAATCGTTCCTTTTGTGATTTTAGGTACTTGGAGAGTGAATTCTGGAAAAGAAGCCATTTTGGACGTTTTTGGAGCATAAGTCTCAATTTTCCATGCTGGGAACAGTAGGTGACGACGTCAAGAGTAATTCCCTGACGGCGTCAAACCTCAATAATAAAAATCCGTAGTTGATGAAGGCGTCAAGAGTTTTCCTGACGGCGTCAAAACCCCAAGAATAAAAATCCGTAGTTGATGACGGCGTCACACACAGGGCGTCAAGAGTAAATTGTGTGACGGCCTAGGCCTTGACGGCGTCAGAAGTAGATCAAGGCTGTCCGAGGAAGTATTTGGCGGCGAGATGATGGCGTCACACCTTTATTCTTGACTCCGTCATCCCGATTTTCCTATATATAGTTTTCTAGTTTTTCACATTTAAAATGGAGAAGTTTTGGGAGAAACCCTAAAGACGATTTTGGTATAACTTTACAAGTTTTTCAAGGGTTCCAACCCCTTGATACCTTGCATGATTAATCAAGATAAGTGTTCTTCTAATTCAATCAATATGTCTATGTGTTGGTTGTCTATATCTTGTTCTTGTCTTAATTCTATCATGCTAGGCTAGATCTCTTTTGTGTTTGCTTAGATCTAATGAAACCTAGATGTTGATTATGTGTTGATTACTTGTTTATTCTTGTCTTGGATGAATGATTTATATGTTAGGCTTAAGAAAACTGGCAGATCTCCAAATGGTAACATGCTTGAACGTCTTAAGAAACATGAACCGAGGCGTACTAGGTCTTTATTGGTTGTATTTAATGCATGAGCCACTGTTTACAATCCCTATAGTTGTGTTGGGCATGGTGTAGGAGGAGATAAGAGCTCATAGAATTGGGGAGTTATGTATGCCACCCCATGAATGGTATTAAGGAATACGATCCGTCATCCATGCAATTATAACAAGTAATTAACGTGTAAAAGATATCTAGGGAGTAGTGAAATCTAAGTAAACACATTTTCTCCAATTACTGCTCACAACTTTAGTTTAATTAGCTTATTTACATTTTTAGTATTTTATTTTGATTGCATCTTAGTTTTGGGTTAGTTGAATAGCAACTAATTCCGCCCACTCCTTCAAACCCCGAGATTTTAATTGCTTTCCATAAAATATAAAAACACAAAAATAATCATCCCTCATCTTTAGAACTAGTAATTAGGCTTTCTAATCCTAGCGACACTATTCCTAAGCTGAACGATCAATCCCCCGGTACTTGTCACTATACTATACTACAACGATCAGGTACACTGCCTGGTGGGGGTTGTAAGCTTCTCGAGATCCCTCGAGAGGTAAAGCCTGTTGCGATTCCCACACATCAGTGATCCCGTCAAGTTTAAGGGCACTGAGGGAGCGGTTGCTTTGATCCACTGGTTTGAAAAGACTGAGAATGTATTCCTCATGTGTAGTTGTCCTGATGTTAGCAAGGTAAAATTTGCTACAGGTATGCTTCTGGATGAAGCTATGTCATGGTGGAATTCTCATGCTCAGCCTATTGGTATGAAGAATGCCTACAAGCTCACTTGGGATCAATTTAAGAAGCTGATGACTAAGAAGTTTTGTCCTCGTACTGAAGTGAAGAAATTGGAGACAGAATTCTATGAACTGGTAACAAAAGGTGATGACATCGAGACCTACATCAGGAAGTTTCAGGAGTTAGTTGCACTATGTCCAACTATGGTTCCTGACGATGAGAAAAAGATGGAGAATTTCACTGGTGGACTGCCTGAAAGCATCCAAGGGGATGTGATGTCTTTCGGTCCACAATCAATGGAAGAGGCTATTCGTATAACTCAGAAACTTATGGTTCAGGTGGTAAAGGGTAAGTCTGCTGTCAACAACAACAATAACCGTTCAAACAACACCAACTACCACAACACTCGAAACAACAACAACTATAACAACAATCGAAACCATAACTATCCCAATAACCGAAACAACAACCCAAACAATAACAACAACAACAACAACAAGAGGAGGTTTTACTACAACCAAGGTGGAAATGCTATCCAGCCAGCACGTAAGAGACAGGAAGTGGCAAGGGACTATGCTGCAGGGCCGACTGAGGGGAAAGGATATGCTGGTAATCTATCCAAGTGTGATAAGTGCCAAACACATCATAACCCAGGTCGTTGCCCAAACCCATGTGGTAACTGCAAGAAGATTGGTCACAATATCAAAGATTGCAGGCTTCCAATCTTGGGTAACAATCAGAAACCGCCAGTAACATGTTTTGGCTGCGGAGAAATTGGACACTATAGGAGTGAGTGCCCAAAGAAGAAGAATCAAGGAACTGGGAACCAAGGTGGAGTGGCTCGGGGAAGAGCTTATGTTATGGGAGGAGAAGATGCCCGAGAGGACCCAAATGTTGTTGCGGGTACGTTCCTCGTTAATAATCGTTATGCATCCATATTATTTGATTCAGGAACGGATAGAAGTTTTGTTTCTATTGCATTTGCACCTTTACTTAACATAGAACCAACCACCTTAGACATTCCTTATATTGTTGAATTAGCCGATGGGTCTTTAGTTAACACCAACACCGTTGTCCGTGGTTGCACAATCAATTTCCTAAACCATCCATTCAATATAGACCTTATGCCCATAGAACTTGGAAGTTTCGACGTTGTTATCGGTATGGATTAGTTGTCTCGACATCGTGCAAGAATTATTTGTGATGAGAAAGTGGTTCATCTTCCTTACAGTGATGAAACTTTAGTTGTTCGCGGAGAGCGAAGTGGAACTAGACTCAGTATTATATCGTGCATTAAAACTGAGAAGTACATAAAGAAGGGTTGTTATGCATTCTTGGCTCACATCACGGAGAAGAAGTCGGATGAGAAACGACTTGAAGACGTACCAATTGTTAAAGAATTTCCAGAAGTTTTTCCGGAAGAATTGGCAGGACTTCCGCCTACACGTCAAGTTGAGTTTCAAATTGAATTAGTGCCAGGAGCTGCACCAATTGCGCGAGCACCGTATCGACTTGCACCTTCGGAGATGCAAGAATTGTCGAACCAATTACAAGAACTTTTGGACAAAGGATTCATTAGACCGAGTTCCTCGCCTTGGGGAGCACCGGTTTTGTTTATGAAGAAGAAGGACGGATCTTTCAGAATGTGCATCGACTATCGTGAGCTGAACAAGTTAACGGTGAAGAATCGTTATCCACTACCTAGGATCGACGACTTGTTCGATCAGCTACAAGATTCCTGTTTTTATTCCAAGATTGATTTAAGATCCGGTTACCATCAACTTAGAGTTCGGGAAGAGGACATCCCGAAGACGGCATTTAGAACACGTTATGGTCATTATGAGTTTCAAGTAATGCCTTTCGGATTAACCAACGCACCTGCGGTATTCATGGACCTCATGAATAGAGTGTGCAAGCCGTATCTTGATAAGTTTGTGATCGTATTCATTAACGATATCTTGATTTATTCCAAGAGTAAGGAAGAGCACGAAGAACACCTCAGAACAATTCTGGAACTACTCAAGAAGGAGCAATTGTATGCCAAATTTTCAAAGTGTGATTTTTGGATACAAAGAGTTCAATTTCTTGGCCATGTCATTGATAGCCAAGGATTAGAAGTCAACCCAGCAAAGATCGAGGCAGTAAAGGATTGGGCTACGCCCAAGTCTCCTACGGAAATTCGTCAATTCCTAGGACTTGCAGGATATTACAGAAGGTTCATTGAAGGGTTTTCCAAGATAGCGAAGTCGCTGACTAAGCTGACACAAAAGAATCAAAAGTATGAATGGGGAGAGAAGCAAGAATCTGCATTTCAGTTATTGAAGCAAAAGCTTTGTAGCGCACCGATCTTGTCACTACCAGAAGGTATTGAGAACTTTGTGGTATATTGCGATGCTTCGCATAAAGGACTTGGAGCTATGCTAATGCAAAACGAGAAGGTGATAGCGTATGCATCTATACAGCTTAAGACACACGAGAAGAATTACACTACACACGACTTGGAGTTGGGTGCTGTAGTTTTTGCACTCAAGATTTGGAGACACTATCTTTATGGTACCAAGTGCGTAGTTTTTACCGACCACAAGAGCTTACAACATATACTTGATCAGAAGGAACTTAATATGAGACAACGTCGTTGGCTAGAATTGTTGAGTGATTACGATTGTGAAATCCGATATCACCCAGGAAAAGCAAATGTTGGAGCAGATGCACTTAGCCGAAAAGAACGACTCAAACCTTTGACAGTTAGGTCATTGGGAATGACTATCATTTCACCATTACCATAAAAAATTCTAGAAGCTCAGATTGAGGCTCTCAAGGAAGAAAATCGACCACAGGAGAAACTTTATGGTATGCCAGAGAACAAAAATGGCTTCGTGAAGAGAGCTGATGAAGTGTTATGCTTCAAGGACCGAAGTTGGAGACCACTCTATGGTGGAGTACGAGAATTGATTATGCATGAATCACACAAGTCGAAGTACTCTATTCACCCAGGTTCTGACAAGTGAAAGCCGAGTACCAGAAACCGTCAGGACTACTTCAACAACCAAAAATTCCACAATGGAAGTGGGAGCGTATTACAATGGACTTTGTCACTAAACTTCCCAAGACGTCAGGAGGTTACGATGCTATTTGGGTAATTGTTGATCGTCTTACCAAATCAGCCCATTTCATACCCATTAGAGAGACTTATTCCATGGAACAACTTGCCAGACTTTAGGTCAAGGAAATAGTCTCAAGACATGGAGCACCAATCTCCATTATTTCTGACAGAGATAGTCGCTCTACTTCAAACTTTTGGAAGTCATTACAAGATTCTTTTGGATCCAAGTTAGACATGAGCACTGCTTACCATCCTCAGACCGATGGTCAGAGTGAGAAAACTATTCAGACACTTGAAGACATGCTGCGAGCATGTGTGATTGACTTTGGAAATGGTTGGGCTAACCATTTTCCGTTGATCGAGTTTTCTTATAACAACTTGAAGACATGCTGCGAGCATGTGTGATTGACTTTATGGTCGTAAGTGTCGATCTCCAGTTTGTTGGGCCGAAGTCGGTGATGTACAATGTACTGGCCCGGAGATGGTTCGAGAAACAATAGAAAAGATAGTTCAGATTCGAGAAAGACTTGAAACATCTAGAAGTAGACAGAAAAGCTACGCAGATGTTCGACGCAAACCATTGGAATTCTAGGTTGGAGACAAAGTCATGTTGAAAGTCTCGCCTTCGAAGGGCATGATACGATTTGGGAAACGCGGAAAGTTGAACCCGAGATACATTGGTCCATTTAAGATACAGGAAAGGATTGGTCCAGTAGCTTACAAGCTTGAACTTCCATCAGAACTCAGCAACGTACATAACACGTTTCATGTCTCAAACCTTAAGAAATGCCTTTCGGACGAGTCTTCAGTTATACCATTAGAAGAAATTCAACTAGATGACAAGCTTAATTTTGTGGAAGAACCAGTTGAGATCATGGACCGAGAGGTCAAACAGTTGAAGCAGAGTCGAATTCCGATCGTGAAGGTTCGCTGGAATTCTCGAAGAGGACCCGAGTTAACTTGGGAACGAGAAGACCAAATGCGACGCAAGTATCCACATCTTTTCACCAAACCTATTACCGAGACCAACACTAGCTGAATTCAGGGACTGAATTCCTTTTTGGGTGGGCGACTGTCACAACTCACAATTTCAGGTAGTTTTTCCAAACCTCAAACTCTTACTATTCACCAATTACTATTCATGAATCACTATTCATCAAAACGCTATGCATCATTTTACTATTCATCATTTTCGAGGTCAATTTGATATTCTGAGAAGCATTCAAAATTTTTACTATTCACCAAACACTATTCATTTCCGAAAAGAAAATACTATTCACGTGCATTGCTCATTTCATCGTAAATTTAGTTTACGAGTACTTAAATTCGCGTAACCGTATTGGTTCAGGTGCGAATTCATGCATTATCATTAGTGACACTTCATACGGACAAGAAATAGTCTACATATCATCATAATAACATTTGCATACTATACCACTCGTAGAATATCCATATTAATATTTTGGTATATTTAACGTTTTACGTATAATTATTTTGATTAAACGTTAATACGCGATAAATAAATATAACTAACATATCTAAAAATCCACACAATGGTTCCGATATATTTTTAAACTCATTACAACATCATAAAAATTATAAAAATTCATTTACCCGGTATTTTGGGAATTTATTTAATTTATAACGTAAGTTTAATATAACTACGATGGTTTTCGTGAAAACTAAATAATAATTGTCCAAACGCTCAATACTTGTACCCAACATATTTTTAACATTTTTATGACTTTATTAAGTCCCGGTTAACTTCGTTAAAATTTATTTCTCGCAAACCCGGTACCCGATTATAACTAAACTACAACTAAAACTATAACTAAAAAGCTATACTTATACTACACTAATCCTCCACTACACTTTCTAAATAAATCAAAACTCATTTTTCTCTTTTTGATCCTTTGAAAAACCGGCCAAGCCCCCCCCCCCCCCCCCCCCCTCCCTTTTAACCTTATGAATTAAATCATTTTAACCTTTCCAAAATCACTACAAAATATCTACAAACTTACAAACTCTTTCACACTTATAATTTTTAGATCAAAGGTTGCTTTTTCTCTCCCTTTTCCTCTCAAAACCCACAGCCAAACCAACATCCCACCAAGAACCAAGAATTTTTCCAAGATCAAGCTCAAAACTAGTTCACTTTGATATCCTTGTTAGGGTTTTGTAATACAAACACAAGGATCTTTAGGTTTTTATCATCCAAGCTTCCTAATCATTTAAAGTAAGTTTAAAAAATTTATTTTCATCTTTTCTTCAAGTATTTACTATAATCATATGGTTTTCATACTATATTCCATGCATATGTTAGCTTGTACCACTCATAATATATACTTATGTCTATGAAACCCTAGAAATGGAAGCCCTTGTTAGATCTAGTATTTGATGTTGTTTAAGAACCCATGACACCTTAAGAAGGTGTATGGTAGGATTAGACTAGATTTGTGGTGATTGAAAGTGATTTGGGTGGATTAGAAACTAGTTTGGAACACTAGAAATGGAATTGGAACATGTTTATAAACCTACTGCCCCAAAATTGAAATCCTGGAAAACTCAGTAACTCAGGGGAGATTTTCAACCAAAGATTTAGAAAATACTTTTAAAAACGAAGCCGTAGGCGAAAGAACGGACTAAAACGAGTTATTAACGAAGGAGATATGATTTTTGCAAGTTTATTGACGAAAACTATTTTTCTGAAAATTGTATGCTGTTGCACGATTTTTGGTGGGCAAACCGAGGCGTTAGACGTAACCTAGAGAAGCCGAGGTATGAAAAATATATTAGTACATACTAAGACGAATCCGTGGATATAAAGAACGAAGAAAATGAACTTAAAACGACAAAGTTATTTACGTTTCAATATCGGCAAAACTATATATATAATTGACATCTTTTCAACTAGAAATAATAATAATGCTACTTCTACATACTAAATCCTAGATTTTCTAGAAATACTACTAAATTGCCAAATTCATAACTAATGAAGTACTAGTGATTACAAGTATATTTTTACGACCATTGGACGTTACTTCAAGGATTTCAAGGCGAAGATTATAACACTAACTTTCTATATACGATATACTATGACTAGTTTTTACAAGTCTAGTTAAGAATTATTTTTCTTAAGTATGGAATATATTTTACTATGGCTATAACTAGTATTTTCAAGTTATGAGTGGTATAGGTATCATGTGCATGCATATTCACTACATCATTTCATGATCTAAATTAGATCATACTCATTCATCATAGGTTGCGGTTGATTTCATTCCTTGTTGTCCTTATCATTCTATCACATTGTACTATCACTTCGAGGTGAGTTTTCATAGCCCCGTTTTTAATTCAATATTTGATTTCAAATCCCACAGGGGAGAATACATTGCACCACTTATTTTTGTACATGCCAAAGTAGCTAAACTTTCATACATTGCTTAAGTTGCTATCATACCACATTAAGTCCCCTTTATATTATCATGGACCGTTAATTTGACTTTAAGCGAGAGTGAGTGAATAGATCTATTGAGGGTGACTCCTCCATTCGTGTTTGGGTTGCTCCAACGGGTACGAATGCATTTCATGTCTAACATTATTAGAGTGCTTGGTAACTACTCATTTGGGGCGAAATTCTGATTATGTCTAGCTTCGGGGTCATGAGCTTAAGAGCCAATGTAACTTCATTTTGACATCAAGTCACCTTACTTTTTACTTATGGCTATTGTACATATCATTTAATCCATAAACCTATGATTTCTCACCAACTTTATGTTGACCGTTTTAGCAATATATTTTCAGGTAACTAAGGTATATCTCATGGCATGCATGGAGTCATTTTAGAGAGTAGCAAGGATGACGCGTCTCATTTTGGATTTTCATGCACTTATATATTATCGTTTGATTGTACCAAACTTATTTCCTTCAACTTTTAAATACTTTGGGACCTATGTTTTGTAACTCTCCCCGGTGTTGGAACATCAAGATATCATTTCTAAGCTTGGTAGTTCTCCCCGGTGGGAAAAATTGAGCAAGGAAACGAGTGGTGAGATCATCCCATGAGGTGATGAATCCCGCAGGTAAACGTTCAAGCCATTGACTAGCTTGATCACTAGAGAGAATTGGAATAGGCGTAATCGGGTCGACTCTTTAATTGTAACATCAAGGTCTATAGAATCTATGATTTTAAGGATATCCTTGAGATGTTGGTTAGGATCTTCGGAACGAAGTCCATGGAATGCACATCTGCTTTGCACCAACTGGATGGTGTCAGATCGCAAGGGGGACACATTGGCTCCTTAAGTGAGCTCAATAGTGTTTCAATAGCCTTGGTGGGTATGACGGGAATACTCTCCTAGGGTTCGGGGCCTAAGAGGTTGGTTTGCTAGTGGTGGGTTTTGTGGTTGGTTTTGTTGTGGTGGGTTGATGGGTTCAAAGATGTTACCACCTTCCATGATGTCAGATGGTAAAGGTTACGAACAAAGATACAATGAAATAAGATAGACTAAAGAAAACCTAGAAATAAAAATAAAATCTTGATACGAAGAAATAAGATGTTACCACCTTCCATGTTTATAAACCTATTCCTCGGGCTGCGGCGCCAAAAACTTGATACGTGGGAATCGCACCAGGCCTTACCTCCCGAGGGATCTCGAGAAGCTTACAACCCCCACCAGGCAGTGTACCTGATCGTTGTAGTATAGTATAGTGACAAGTACCAGGTTATTGATCGTTCAACTCAGGAATAGTGTCGCTAGGATTAGAAAGCCTAAAAACTAGATCTAGAGGTGAGGGATGATTCGTTTTGTATTTTTTATATTTTATGAAAGCAGTTAAAATCTCGGGTTTTTGGAAGAATGGGTAGAATTAGTTGCTAATCAACTAACCCAATAACTATGATGCAATCAAAATAAAATTACAAAAATGAAAATAAAGCTAATTAAATTAGTGGTGTGAACAATAATGGGGAGAATTGTGTTTACTTAGGTTTCATTACTCCCTAGATATCTTTTACAGGTTGATAGTTTGTTACAATTGCATGGATGACGGGTTATATTCCTTAATACCATTCGTGGGGTGGCATACGTACTTCCCCAACTCTATAAGCTCCTACTTCACTCCTATGTCGAGCCTGCTAGAAGCTCCTAACATGGGATCATTAGAATTCGCTCATGCATTAAATACAACCATAATAACCTAGTACGCATTGGTTCATGTTTCTTAAGATGTTCAAGCATGTTACCTATGGAAGTCTGCCAATTTTCTTAAGCCTAACATCGAAATCATTCATCCGTAACAAATATAAACAAACAATCAACCCATAATCAACATCTAGGTTTCACTACATCTAAGCAAACACACAAAAGATCTAGCCTAGCATGTTAAATTCAAGACAAGCGTAAGATATATTCAAACAACACATAGACATATTGATTGAATTGAAAGAGTACTTATCTCAATTGAACATGAAAGGTTTCAAAGGGTAAAAACCCTTGAAAAAGCAGTAAAATTCGTGCTAGGGTTTCTCCAAAGTTATACCCTACTTGTCCCTCTCTTTTGAATGAAAATTGCAAAACTATATATAGATTTAACAGGGTGACGGCATCAAGAAAGAATTTCTGACGCCGTCAACTCGCCGCCCATAATGAGATTGGATTGCCTAGATCCAGACTTGACGCCGTCATGTGTAATATTACTCTGGGCCGTCACCATATCTTTAACCTTGACGGCCATACGTGACGCCGTCACGTTTTCTATGGGCCATCAACACTTCCAATTCTTGTTTTACTCTTGACGCCGTCACATGAAGACTCTTGACGCCGTCAGGTACTGTCCCCAGCAAGGAAAATTAAGACTTCTCCGTTTTCTTCACTTGTATGCTCCAAAAACGTCCAAAATGATTCCTTTTCCAGAATTCACTCCAAAAGTACCTAAAATGACAAAAGGAATGATTTAGGGTAATATTTGATCAAATAAATTCAAATCCGGGCTAAAATGACCCTCTAAAAACGGTTCATTTTTCGCCTCATCAACTATTCCATCAAAAAGTTGGCTGGTCATCAGTGTACCATAGTTTTCGAACTTAAACATTTAGCTACTCCAGTAGTGATGGCTATTGGTAAAGAGACATCAAATCCATTATTTTCAATGATTCACCTCTCACAGGAGTTAACACACCTGGATGTGATGAGAATAGTATGAAACTAATATGTTTTGATGTACAATTTTTCATTTGTTGTTGCAAAGACCTGAAGGTTTAATGTTTGCCATTCATAGAGATGTGGTTGTGTTGATTCTTTGCTGCTGATGTTTGAATTCAATCCTCTTGGTTTGTAACTTTAAAGATCTATCAAGAATCTTGAACTTCACCATGTCAAATTCAAGATTAGGGGGGATTGTTGGGAATTCTGCGAAATAAAGAATTTTGCTAAAGTTACTGCTGATGGTTCCTGCTGAAGAGTTGGTTCCTGCTGAAGCAGTATATCTGCTTAAGGATAGATTCCGCGTAATTTATTTCTGCGGATATAGATATTCCGCGTAGTTTGTTATTTAGTTAGGATATGCATGAGTTTTATTAGGAAGTGATAATGCATATCTCTTTAAGTATATAGAAGATAGGTTTCTTGTGAAACGGTTTAGGGTTGCTTGTCTATAAAAGGAACGCATTATTATGTATTACGTACACGATTGAAAAACAAGATTTTAGTATTATTCAAAGATCCATAGAGGATCAAGTATTCTTAGTAATCATTGTTCATACTTGTGTTTATTTTCCGCTTTAGAATACAAGTTATAGAGAGTTTCTATTAGTGTATTTGTGATTACATAAACATTACTAATGATCCATGAGTGCTCAAAGATCTATCAAGGTCTAAGGTTCCACAAGAGCTTAGGAAGAGGCTTGAAATAGTTAAAAAGGAAAATGATGAATCTTGTGGATCAGGACTTAGTCACTCTCTATGACTTCGTTACCAAGTATTATGCTACTCATACTCCTGAAGGTGCAGGATTATTTCTATTGGGAGATCTTCAAGTGCTTATGGACTCTACTTCTCCAGATGGTGCTGGTTATGAAGTTTGGAAGAACAATCAGAGGTGGAAAGTACACAGTTGGAAATTTTATCCTCTTCCTTATGTTCATGTCTTGGAGACTACATCTGGAATAAGGGTAATAATGTTCATTGAGAAATATTATCCTCTGACTGTGCTTCTAATGGAGCAAATGCTTCTACATAAGTTGGAGATTCTTCCTGATCCAGTTGGGAATGCTAGATTGTTTGCTGAATCTTTGGTTCGTTTGTTCAAAATCAGGATTAGGGTTCCCAGAGCTGCTTGATGGTATTGTGTTGTATATTTCTTAAATTCTTATTCTTTTCTTAGTAAAAAAAAAAAAAGAAAAAAAAAAAAAAAAAACCTAACAGATTTGTATAATGTTGTGTATGTAGTATGCAGGTGTTGGTGTTGGTTATTTCCATACCTTCTCTGGTTATCAACTTACCTGATGTTGATTTAAAGAACATAGTTCCTAAAGGAGGTTTAACTTGCCTTTTTGCAAAAAGTCACATTTGATGAATCTAATCTTTGGCATAGAAGGCTAGGTCACTTGAATTTTTAAAAAATGAACAAATTGGTTAAGGGAAATCTTGTAAGAGGTTTGCCTTCAAAACTTTTTGAAAATGATCAAAACAATGTTGCTTGTTAAAAGGGAAAGCAACACAGAGCCTCTTTATGTCCAAAACTAAGAACTTAATCAGTCTTCCTTTACATATGTTGCATATGGATTAATTTGGTCCAACATTTGTAAAAAGTCTTATGAAAAAGATGTATTGCCTAGTTGTCACAAATGATTTTAGTAGGTTTACATGGGTTTTCTTTCTAGCTACTAAGGATGAGACTAGTGGTATTCTTAACTCCTTTATAACTAGAATAGAATATCTAGTATATCATAAGGTTAAGGTGATAAGATGTGACAATGGAAATGAGTTTGAGAATAAAGAGATGAATCAGTTTTGTAAGATGAAAGGTATTTTGAGACAGTATAGTGTAGCTAGAAATCCTCAACAAAATGGTGTAGCTGAAAAGAGAAATAGGACACTAATTGAGGCTGCTAGGACTATGCTAGATTATTCTAAGTTACCAACTACTTTTTGGGCTAAAGCAATTAGTACTGCTTGTTACGTGCAAAATTGAGTGTTAGTTGTTAAGCCTCACAACAAGACCCCATATGAAAGTTTTCATGGTAGAACACTAACTTTAAGTTTTATGAAACCATTTGGGTGTTCTGTTACAATTCTCAATACCATAGGTCACTTAAGAAAATTTAATGGTAAGGCTGATGAAGGTTTCTTTGTTGGATATTCTTTGAATAGTAAAGCTTTTAGAATATTCAATAGTGGAACAAGGATAGTGGAAGAGAACTTGCATATTAAGTTTAGGGAGAGTACACCTAATGTTACATGTAATGGACTAGATTGGCTATTTGATATTGACGCACTAACAAAGACAATGAATTATGAGCCAGTTGTTGCAGGTACACAGTCTAATCATTTTGCAGGTACAAAAGCAAATAATGATGCAGGTCAAGCTAGAAAGGAGACACAACCTGCAAAGGATTACATTTTACTACCATTATGGACTGTTGATCCACCATTCTCCCAAGATGAAAAGAGTTCTCCAGAAGATGAAGTTGTAACACCCCAAAAATTTGATAAGCAGCGGAAGTCTAATCGGGGTCATTGCAACTTAGAACACAGTCATACTTATAGAAAACAATTCAAAAGATAAGTTGATATCATTCCATGAAAACTCATAGTATTCAGAGTTACAAACATTTTCCAAATGTTAATTGTTTCACAAAGGAGGTGATGAGTTTGAAAAGAATGATATAATTATTGAAATAAAAGGGAGGTCTTGTGTGCCCTTTGTGCCTGCTCCGTGCCATCATGCCTCTAGTTTCCTGAGATAAACATGCTAAAAAGTCAACACAACGGTTGAGTGAATCCATAGTAGTTTAAATTTGTAATAGTGTGAACACAAGTCAAATATTTTAAATAAACAAACCAAGATGATTGGTCTTGATTAAACGGGTGTCATATTGCTCCTAAGCCTCACGAAACTCAAGCCTTAACGTGGGTGATATCAAATAATGATATAATCACCTACACCACGAGAGATGTAGATGACAAAGGGGCCCTCGGTGATAGAAATGTGCAAAATTTCCATGGTACCTTGAATATAGCACATCCCCTGCCAAATGATCACTTTGGCAGAGATGGATTGCCGTCTCCAATAGATCTATCAACTATATTCGCGCTCACTCGCAAGTGATTAAGGTTCGTGATATGAGGGACTTGTAGCACGGGTGTCAACTTAGGCAACATCAGATAATAATCGCATACTAAAAAATACTTGTGTTCGATTTATCGCATGTATCTCCGCATGGGGTTTAAAAATAATTAAAAATGTGGGACTATGAACTAACCTGATGGGTGTGTGCAAAACTCAAACGGTGCTCAATGGTGAGGGTGTATTGCTACGATTAGCAATGAATAACCTCCGACTTGCAACCTAAATTAATGTGATATATAAATATTACTATCGGTGATTCAGATTCGATGCGTGATTGACATGTGATATTTCTCAAGTACGGTGATATTGATATCATGTGTCTCAAATTATTCAAAATAACTTCATATAGTTATTTACAACGTTGTTACGAAAAGGTGATCAATGAGCGTTGAATTATCCGTTATAACAATAACGTTAATAAAAATATTTGTTTTAAATATTTTTAGTAGTAGTGGATATTTATTTAAGTTATATTATATGTATGTGTATATATATTTATATAATATAGATTACAAATATAAATGTGTAAAGTAACATTAGTTTAAATAAGTAATAAAATATCATTGTCAAGTTTGACCCTTAACTTTAAGAAAGTTACACCTTTTTACGCTTGGGTTAAAAATAATTACATTTTTAGTCCTTTTTAGTCTTTTTATACTTTAGACCACGAGTTCCAAGAATTTATAGTTTTTACCCCTTTAGTTCCATTAAAATTGACTGTTTTCAGTTTGGTTCGAAGGTTTGGCTGTTTTGACACTTTTGTTCCCTTAGCGAGATGATTTGCAAAATTGGTCCTATGTTAAGCTTTTGAAAAGTGAACTTTTGTACATAGAAAGTAAACATTTTTAACTTATAAAAACCTTACAAAAATCAGTTTTGAAGTCTAATAGTGTCGAGTTTTTACTTAGTTCATATTTCGAAAATATTTTCCAAATTAATACACATGGGCTCGTTAGCCCATTTCAGGCCCAAATAAGTTCATGAACAGATTTAGGGGTGTTCGAACAAGCTTAGGAATAGATTCATTTTACGTAGTGTTTGACATGAAAAACCTTGCATGTTTCGACCTTTTGTTTTAGTCTTGTGTAAAGAATCGAGTGGTAAGTTAACATATATGTGTTTTACGTGTAATTATGAAAATATAAGGTCATTCCTAAGGGTGCGTCGAGTGTCACAACTCGTAAATTCTGGTCTTTTCCCGAACTTTCACATTTACTATTCATCGGTTACTATTCATCGATCACTATTCATCATTTTACTATTCATCATTTTTAAGGTCAGTTTGATATTCTGAGAAGCGTTTTAAAATTTTACTATTCATAAAACACTATTCACCTTCGGAGAAAATTTGTCAATTATACGTGGGTTGCGTCATTTTTGTAAACGTACGATTATCGACCTAATAAACGTTATCTTATGAGCTATTATTTTAAATAATTGATCCGACAATCCCAACTATGGTCCTAACATATTTTTATACTCATAAAAATGATATAAAAGTTATAATATTAATTTACCCGGTAATTTGGGAATTTATTTAATTAATGTCGTACGTTTAATATAATTACGACGGTTTTCGTAAAAACTAAACAATTATTACCCGAACACCCAATATTTATACCCAACATATTTTCACAATTTTTATAACTTTATTATGTCCCAATTAACTTTATCATATTTTACTTCAACTCGTCACGGTTTATTTTTAGTTAATTCGGTACCCGGTACACCTTAAAACTACAAATAAATACACAAATCATCACCTAATACCATAAATTCTTACACAACTCATCTTTTTCTTCTTTTTTTTCAACAAATGCCGCCCCCCCCCCCCCCCCCCTTTACCCATTTTCCCCATTTTGTGGATCTTGTCTACTAAGTCTAAATACATACAACTTGTACATTTTTTCTCATTTCATCTCATTTTCATTTAAAACAACTAGAAACTCTTCTCCTCTTTTTCTCTCTTTCTTGGATCGATCCACCATCAACAACAAAGAAGAAACCATAACTTTCCAAGATCAAGTCTTATTCAAGCTTAGTTAGTGGTTCTTGTTTGGGTTTTGTGATAAAACCCAAGGTTTTATAAGTTTTCATCTCCATAAGCTCACTAATCTTTCTATGTAAGTTGTCAAACATTTGTTCATAATTTCTTCATGTTCTTATTATGTTCATATGATTTCATACAAGGTTTACATGCATATGTTAGTATATACCACTCATTTATATATATATCTAACTTTTGAACTCTAGAAATAGATTATTGTTAGATCCTTGTTAGATCCACTTGGTTTATGATGTTTAGGAATCCATGACACCCTAAGAAAGTGTATGGTAAGATTAGACTAGATTTGTGGTGATTGAAAGTGGTTTGGTTGGATTAGAAACTAGATTGGAACACTAGAAATGACTTTTGAAACTATATATTTACCTACTGTTGATATTTTTAAATCGTGGGAAAATCAGTAGGTGGTGGGTAATTTTTGACCAAAGATTTAGAAAATACTTTCAAAAACGAAACTTTTGGCGAAAGAACGGATTAAAACGAGTTTATAACGAAGGAGATATGAATTTTTCAATATTAACGACGAAAACTATTTTCTGAAAACTGCATGCTGTTTGACAATTTTCGACGGGCAAATAGAGGCATTAAACGTAACCTAGAGGAGCCGAGCTATCGAAAATATATTAGCATATACTAAAACGAATCCGTGGATATAAAGAACGAGTAAAACGAGCTTAAAACGACCAAGTTATACACTTTTGAAACTAGGCGAACTATATATATATTTGACAACTTCTAATAACACATATTCTCTTAAGTTATGGAAACACTATAAATCAACGTCAACACTTATTTTCAAACTACGAGTGGTATAGGCTTCATGTGCATGTACATTCATCGCATCCCCTCATAATTTAAGTAGATCGTATCATTCGTTCATTATAGGTCGCGGTTAGAGATCGAACCTTATTTCTGTGTATCCACTTTTGTCATCGTAGCTATTCGCACCAGGTGAGTCATAGCCCCTACTCTTTTAAATTGTTTTGTTAACTTTTTGGGGGAGAATACATGCTCGTTTTTACATGAATTACTACTTGACTCTTTGAACATTGTTTTGAACCTTGAACTATTATGAACTCATTTGACCTTATGACTTGTTTTGAACTATTGAACTTGACTTGACTTTTGAACTTGACTTAAACTTTTGACCCTAAAGTACCGTACGTACTATAACCTAAAGTCTCCCATGTTCGGAGCAGTGCAAAGTCTCCCCTGTCTACGGAGCAGCATTATCAAGTCTCCCATGTTCGGAGCAACATAAAATCTCCCCTGTCTACGGAGTAACTTTGACTTATTACTATATAATAGTTTGTGAATGATGTACTGTTCGTGCATCTGCAATTGTTAGTCTCCTGCTGGTTTGCCGTTCGCACTCCAGTTTATACGTACCGTTCATGCGGCCTCCTTGTGTGGGGCAGTAGATAGTATGGATAGCGCTATTAGAGGTCGGCCAACCTCTCGTTCCCCTGTCTACGGAACGCATATTATTTATTTTAGGAGCCTTGCCACTTACTTTATTATATACTATGTATCCATATTGTGAACTATATTGACCACTTGTGCTTGACTATTAGACCTAAACTATTTAGCAGTGGGTTGTAAACACACAGGTTGCAAGTCTCTTATGGCGGGATTTGCAACTGAGTGGATTTACGATGCCTTTGTTGTGTGATCACTTTTCTATAAACTTTATTTGTTAAACAAACTCTATGAACTCACCAACCTCGTGTTGACACTTTAGCATGTATTTTCAGGTTTTAACCTATGGCACACTACTGGAGGTTTTGGCAGGGCATGGCATGGTCATAGAAGACTCTGATTATTTATTTGGGGACCGTTTTAAACTATTTTAAGGGCCTACTTCCGCACTACTTTTAACGATGTAAATTCAACATTTTGATTAAACGATTTTATTCTAAATAATTAAAGTGAAAACCATTTTTATACTTGTGTTGTGTTACCGATTGAGTTACACCCCAGCTACACGTATGCTTCCGCTGGACCCGATTTTGGGGGTGTGACAGTCGAGGTGACTTGTGTTGGTGTTAGTCTTGGTGTTTTATGTGTTTAAGTGTTTGAAACGTGCTATGCAATGCATGTAAAAGAAAGTAAATAATGTAAGTATGGAAAAGGGAGTGAACAACTTACAACACCTAAAGAGGTGGTAAAGTGGTCGAGTTGTACGAGAGGTGAAACGAAGAAACACGGACAACGAGCAAACCCTTGTAAAACCTTATCAAATACTGACCCACGTTAATCATTGTTAACCCAAATAACTTCGACCCAAATCTTGTGTTGCTCCATCGTATGTGATAATGGCGAGACAAAGAGATGTGTGTTGGTGATTTTTGTGAGTTGTGAAAGTGTGGTGAGGATGTGCATTAAATGTGAGTATTTATAGGAAAACTTTGGTGAGGACTTGTGTGTGTAGCGTGTCACATGTGCCTCCAACACTTGATGGGTCATTCGAATTGAAGCAACATGGTCAAAAGGTCCTTGTGGTGTCAAGTCAAGCTAGGAGTACATAAGTGCTATGATGATTTATTTGAATTTGTTTAATGGTAGGTTTAGGAAGTGTGGATGAGACAATGGAGTACTAGGATCAAATAAACAATGATGGAAGGGACTATCATGTGATCTTTGTTTGGAACTTTTGAGACACATTACACAATGGTTAACCATGTTTAGGACAAAAGCATGTTATTAAATATTTGTTTAGGACCATAGCTTGGAGTTTGTAGGGTGGCTTGGGTGTTTGTCTTGGATGTTTACACACGCAAAAGGGGAGAAAAGAAAAGAGGGTGAAGTGGTGTCGAGTTATAGTGAAACAAAGAGAAGGTTTGGATGTGACTAGCGCTTGCTAGGGTTTTACCATTTGGTTGCTTTGTGTCGAGTTGTACAAGGAGCAAAGGAAGAAAGAAACTAGTCATGGGTGTCGACATGGTTGTGTTTATGTCCAATTAATGTGAATGCCATGGTGTCGAGCAAGGAACGAAATGTCACGAGAACAATACTTGGTGGTGTCATGTTCGAATCAAAAGTGTAACAAAATATGTAACATTTTACTAGTGAAATTTGGTGATGTTGTGGGCGTGTAAGTCGTGGCTCAAAAAAAAAGGTAGACGAGCTGGGCTCGTGTGATCATTGGTCCAAATGAACGAAATAAGCCATTGGGCTTGGGTGGTTCTCGGCCCAAAACAGGAAGAAAGAAATCGATATTAGTGGACTTAGGTTGTTGGATCGAAGCCCAAGTAAAAGGAAAGACAATGATGTGATACATGGGCTAATGAAACCAAAGGCCCAATACAATAACGAGGTGTCGTTGACTAGTTTTTTCGTAACTTTATTTCGGTGTCAGTGTTGGTTCGTTTATACCTTGAAAAATATTAACGGTGATGTTTATACATATATATATATATATATATATATATATATATATATATATATATATATATATATATATATATATATATATATTTCGGTGTCATTTCTAAGTGTCGCGTCGCAAGTGGGAGTTACTTGTGTTAACCTAATTGGGTGACATCCAAGAGTGACTATGGGTGATACCAGGCAATAAATTCATGTATCAGGTGCTATTCATAAAGTGACAAAAATGATACGGGTGATATACTGATTGATGCGTTTCACGGCAACAACCATATCATTTATAATTTTCCAAAGGAAACGCTCGTGAAAGTATTTCCCCGGGTCATGTCCCAACGAAGGTGTGAATAGAATCGTGATTTGGTTGTGTGATTCGTGTCGTGAATAGTGATAAAAGTGAAATTGATATGAAATTATAACTACGGAAAGTAAATAAATCAAACAAAATGATAACGTAAAGGACAAATAAGCTAAAACGCAATCTATTCTAAAAATGCGTAAACTAATTTAAAAATTACGTACGTGCGTTTAATAAAAAGTGAAATTAAAGTTAGACTAATCCTACGGGCATGAAAATGATTTACCTACATTCTAAATCACAAAAGAAAATTATGGGAAAAAGAAAAATATTTTTTTTTTGGCTTTTTATTTAATTTTTATGAATTAAAAACTATTTTTAATTATTTAATATATATTAAAAATGCAATTAAATATAAAATTAACCTAGAAAAATGAAATCTTACTTTTGAAAATTTTAAAATAACTAAAAACTAATTTTAAAACAGAAAACTATTTTTTTTGGATTTTTATTTAATTTTTATGAATTTAAAATGATTTAAAAATATTTAAAAAATAATATCAATTAAGAAAAGTACTAAATAAGCTTAGAAAAATCTGAAAATTTTATGGAAAATCTAAAATTTTATACTAAGCCTAGGAAAAATATAAAAAGTTAGATAAGCCCATTAATAAGCTGAATTGGGCAAATAAGTAGTTTAAATAAGCACTTAGAATAAGCACTTCTACACCAAATTGCACCAAAAGCTTAGTGAAGGTGTAATACACTAAATCAAACTCAATTCAACTGAAAAACCTCAGATAAGCCCTAGTCGTAAGTCAAATCGAGTACTTATGCCGTTCACTAAAAGAAAACTAAAGGCCCTACTTGTAGGGCCTAATAAGCAATCTAAATAAGCTCCAAAGATCAAGTTAAGCACAAAATCAAGAAGCTAGCTGTAAAATCTATCCAACAAGCCAAAAATCACACAATTTGGAGCTTATATGAGCTTAAAAACATAAAAAGTGTACTACTAACAAGCTGCAAAACCAAAATCTAAGTTTAAATCCTACTTAACCCTTCCTACTTTTGAGATAAAAAATGGACTGTTGGGCCAGAAGTGAAAGAGGCAAAATGCAATCTAAATGGTTAAGCTAAATAGGCAAAAAGCTAAATCAGAGAACCAATAAGCTAAAGCTAACGTATCATATACTAAATTAACTGCCACAACCAAATTTCAACCATTCCTATAGCTAAAACAATGATGAGCTCAATTATGCAATAAACTTAACTATCAAAAGGACTTATACCAAAAGGCTTACTGATGCTAACTACAGTGGACCTAAAAGCCACTCAGAGGCTAAAAGTAAAATTAATAAAAATAGTAGTTAACTAAATGAGCAATCGAATTACAACCATGCCAAATCTCAGGTAAAATGGATCATTAATGAAAAGATTAAAATTCAAAATCAAATGGCTGAAAGAACAATTTGGGTGAGAGCAGGGCACCCTCTGGTCCAAATGTAACTTTTCCAGCTCAAAATTAAGCTAGCAAAATAGCTTCTAATTATGAAAACTTATTATCAATATGAGGTTAAGCAACCAAATAAAAGCTAAAAACACTTTTTTATGAATTATCAAACAAGTTTGAACTTGAAATCTTATCTAGTGTGGAGGTTTTGAAAACTTATTACAGAGGCAATATTTGAAAAGTAACTTGTATAAAAGTACTTGAAATGCAATCTACAAATGCTAAACTTAACTAAGTTCCTAAATGAACTGCAAACATGCACACTTAACCAACTAAAATGCAGTAAATTATGATTATGCAGTAGCTACTAGCTAACCTATATGAACGAGAATGAGTTAAGAACAACACCTAAGGAGCACCTAAATATGAATATGCAATATTACAGTTGTGAAATAATTATATGCCTAAAAAAATGGAACCACCTGTGCAATTCCTACACTATTACTATAAACAGTTCAACTCACTCTTAAACTACTTATATGATCAAGTTACAGCGACATGAAATCCAGAATGTGACATAAGTCATGTTATAGCTCCTAAAATGATTTAAACCTGAATGGTTCTATAAAACTTATACTAAGCTGTTTTACTTATGTAATTTTTAACCAGATGATGTAAAATCCTAAGTACTAAGTGGAAATGATTAAAATCTACTTAAACCTACTCCTACTGATGAATTAAAGCTATTGCAAACTTATATTAAGGCCTATATGAAGTCTGACTTCAAAAGTCAAACTAAACCAAATACTCCTATATTCTAAAACTGATAAGATTTAAAGAAGCAAAACTAGGATTAAGCCAACATTAATGAAACATAAATGAATTCTAAGCTATAATTAAACTAAATAAGCCAAATTAAACACAAATAAGCACTTAAAATAAGCTACATTAAAATAAATGCATAAAAATGAATGACTGAGTGAAAACCTACAAGTGAACAAGGCTGCAATCTAAGAATAAAGGAAGAAGAAGAATAATAAGCTTGAAAGGAAAGAATAAAAGGACATAGGAATCTTCAACTTCACCTCATCATAAGCTCAGGCTTACTCAATCTCCACAGTTTACTTTTCCTTTGACTTTTCTTAATTTTGCTATAAAAACAGTAAATGACTAAATCAAACTTACAAAAGCTTTTGTTGAGGTTAAATGATCTAAATGAACAGAATAAAGAGCTTATGAAAACTATCAAATCATAAATGAAATTTTTAAGCTAAATCATAAAAGTAAATTTGCAAAGGAATTAAAAAGTGAAATTGAATTTCATTAACTAGAAAGTTGATTACACTATTGAAAAAAAGAATTACAAAACTGAAATTAAAACATTATCCTAATTACACTAAATTTGACCTAAAATTACCCTAAAATCTAACATCCTCATTTGGAGGTGAGGAGGGGCTATTTATAGCTGACTGAGCAGGAGCTTCTCAGGGTCCCTTTGGAAGTCTCTGGATCTTCAATCGTAACCATTGATTTTAATTAGTGGAAAAAGAGTTTGGGCCGGGTTTCTTTCTTTAGGAGTTGGGCTTTTGGATTGTGTAAGTGAGATTGGGCTAATAAGAATAAAAATTATTTTTGAGTTGGGTTTTAGTATAAAAGGACAAAGGTCCGGTTGGTTTATAGGTTTATATTTAGCAAGGACCTAAAGTGTAAAATCTGAATTTCCAGGGACTGATCTTTCCATCTTCCAACAATATTATCCAAGGGCTACTGTTGTCAACTTGAGATTCATGGATGGCTCTTTTGTCATTTTCTTCAAATTATTTCTTCAAGGGGCCATTTTTGACAATTTCTGACTAAAAGTGTAAATTCTTCAAACTTTGACCAGGGACTATTCTTGAAACTTTATGAATCTTCAAGGTATTTTCTTGACTTTTTTAGCTTTCTTTGATCATAATGCTTCCCCGGCTCTGACTTTTGACCTTTTTCCATTCTCGTGCTCGTTTTTGTCGGTTTTGGCTTGATTTTGTCTATTTTTTCACATATCCGTACCTGCACATACACAAATACAAAAACACACATTTTCTTGGCATATTTGGTTACTATTTGGAATTTTTGGTCTGATTTTGGGTCTAAAAAGGATGTGTGAATACGGACACATCAAAACTCCCTAGACGATGGTATTGCCGTGCCCTCACGCAATGTCATCACCTCACGCTTAAGAGATAGATAATTTCAAAACCTCTTTTTACTGGCTTTGGAAAGTAGCAAGGATGTTCGAAAGAGATTTCAAAATCATTTATTCTAAAAAATGCTCCGTTTTCCTATTTTCATAAATACCAATTATCACTACTATTTTTGTACTTTTTCATTTTTATATAAGTGACGGTTTGCTTGACTTTCATTATCTTTTGATAATTTTTAGGGTCTTCGAGTAGAAACACTTCTCATGGAGAAATAACCATACAGATAAAAATCGTCATCCTTGATTTTTCACAAGCCCCCAAACTAAGCGTAAAATCGAAATCGCAGCTTATTTACAGGTTAGATGCTAACACTACCCACAGAAGTTACTTGTGTAATTACCTCTTGTTCCCATTTCCTAAGTTTTATATCTCAAGATTTTATTTTTGTGAGAAATGAATTTCTTCATATTTTCTCATTTTTATAATTATTGGTCCGATAAGAGAACAAAATTTGAACGCTAAGTAGTTTCCAAACTTTCCCTCGAAAACACCTGCATACAAAAATCGGGTCCACATGGAGGTCTCGGATTTAACATGATTTTGAGGGTTCCCTTTTTATTTACGACCGAAACATCCCATGTCTGAGACCCGAGACGGAAGCTTTTTATTAGGATACCCCCAGAGTCGAAGCTTGGCATTATTAACAATTATAAGCACTTTAATAATTTTTGGCCCTCAGTCTTTTATTTCAATTACAACAACGGGTGTGAACCGTCGAGATGCAATAGCTTTATTATGACCTTGGATTTTTCCGCTGCTTTTTATAGCTTTGGATTCCTCTGCCTTTTATGGCTTTGGATTATTATTATTGATATTTGTAATTATTTGCCAAACCCCGAGTCTTACGGCCTTTACTAAGATCACAAGATCGGCTGCGATACGGCAACATGCAATAGCCTATTTTACCGTAACACTGGTAGTACCCCTATGTGTACCAAACCTCCATATGCAGAAATTTTCTTAGAAATGAGTAAAAACTAAGTATTGCCCAAACCGTATACCCTTAATTAAACCTAGATTGATCTATTTTTATTAGGTGAAACAATTTTGCGGGAACGAAAAGGCCACAAGTACCTTTCATGAGCTCTAAAGAGAACCAACTACTCCACGCTTAGCATCTAACTTCTAAATAAACTCTATCATTTATCGATCTCTGCAAAGTTAAAATCTCAAATAATGAGATCCGCGGATGCTTAGCCGATAATCTAGCCACGCATATATAAAGTCAAATACGAGAACTTTCAAATTCTTAGAAAAGAATTCACGTTTTCTAGCTCCTGATGTAAAAGACTAGCGAAATCTTATAAACCATGCATTTCTAAAGTCAAGTTTGTAAACAAGACTAGCACGAGCTTAAAACGATTATATTGGTTAAAGGAGACAAGCTAGGGTTCAAAACGATTATGTAGTAGGCTAGGTTGAAGGGTTACCTAACGGACAAGGAGTAGAGCATGTAGCAAAGGCAAACATTGATGTGATCTCGGTTTCCTATGGTGCTAATGAAATTGGCTCTAAGGAGTTCTTCCCATTTCTTGAATTGGGGCTTGAGTTCATTGAGTTCCATTCCATATGGGTCCTTGCTAACCTCATTTCCCATACGGGTTCTCCTAGTGGCGGTGGTCCTAATGAAGAGGTGGTCACGAAGAACATCCTTTGACACAAGAGGAGTGTCATAGGGATAGATGTGGTCAATGAGTGTGTCAAGAGTTGATAGGCTATGTTTGTCGGTGTAGATGCAAGTGCCACGGTTTGGAACACCTAGGATTTGAGCAAATTCATTGAGAGTGAAGGAGTATGGATGACCAATAGCGAAGAAGTTAATGGACATACGACCATACTCATCCGATGAGAGGTTCATGGATGCATAGAACTCTAAAATAAACCTAGGACAAATAGGCTCATCAATTTCTAAGAGACAATCAAAGTTGATGTTTGCAAGTTCTGCGGGTACGTTTGTACCGGCTAGGAAGGATGGGTCAATGGTTCTACCCTCATGGACATATCATTTTTCTAAGGCTTTGAGAGTGTTGATTTGAGCTTCGGTAAGGCCTTTGGTTTTGTGATGTTTGGGTAGGTACTTAATGGTGTCCTTGTGGTCGTAATGAGTCACGGGAGGCATGATGATTCCTAGAACTAAAATTTCACATTTTAGTCTTAAGTTAGCGACTATAATAATGTGGATGTTCTAGTGTGTGCCTATATGAAAACAATGTGGAGGGGCGGTTATCTTGACACATTTTGATGCTTAAAAGGTTTTATAATGCTAGTTTTGTTATAAAACAAAAGATAACCCAAACGCTCCTAGTTCAATGTAGCTTCGTTTGAATGTACCCGAAAATACATATTAGTTATGTATTCCCTTTAGCATTCAAGAGACATTATGCAAGTGATGTTTTAAACATAACGTTTTTATTTTGTATTCACAATGTGAGACAAAAAAATATTTGTCCTATTTGTGAGAAATTTTTGCAAAAATTTGACATGGGGTGTTTTAGCAAACATGTTTATAACTAGTAAGAATACAATTCCTAACTATGGGGAACATGATTAGTTTTGTTAAACACTTAATTTCATGCATGAGTTTCTCAAGTTTATGCATAACCCCAAGTTTTTGTTTTTGTGCAAAAATAGAATTCCTAGACTCAGATCAGGAGTGTAATCATGTTTAGAATACTTACAATGATGATTGATGAGCAATGTGAATAAAGGAAAGACCAAAAATTCGTAGGTGTGGATGAATGGTGAAGTGAATACTAGCAGTTTGGAAGTGGTGGTATGAGATAATGGGTATTTGGTTTAATATAAACTAAGAAAAGGAAAAAAAAATTGTTTTGATTTTTGTGATTTTTGTCTAATGTTTAGAACTACAATGTAGGTTCCATGAGTCCTAAGCCTAGCCTAAGAAGGTTAAAAGGTTCTCGTTTAGAGGTTTTGTGAGAATGTCGGCTATGTTGTCTTCGGAAGAAACTTTCTCGATTGAGATGTTTCCTTTTGGGATGTTGTCACGAAGAAAGTGATGACGGATTTCGATATGTTTAGTTCGGGAATGTTGGACAGGATTTTTACTAAGATCTATGGCTCCTTTGTTGTCGCATGCATATGGTGAGTTTAGTTTCCGAGGACATGGGTGTTTTGATTGGTTTCGAATCTTCTAATCCAAATTTCTTAAGCATGTCCTTAATGTATTTGGATTGGTTAAAGAAGATACCATCTTCTAGTTGTTTGATTTGGAGTCCTAGGAAAAAATTGAGTTCTCCCATCATACTCATTTCAAACTCGTCATGCATGATTTTTGAGAAATCAACGCATAATTCTTGACAAGTTGATTCGAATATAATGTCATAAACATAGATTTGGACTATGATAATATGTGAACCTTTCTTCTTAGTGAAGAGAGTATTATCAACTAAGCCCATGGTATACTTATGGTCAACTAGGAAGGTTTTAACTCGATCATACAATGCTTTTGGAGCTTGCTTAAGTCCGTATAAAGCCTTTTTAAGTTTGTAAACGTGATTTGGTTTTTCAAAATCGGTGAAGCCCGGTGGTTGTGAAACATATACTTCTTCATTTATAAACCCGTTTAGGAATGCACTTTTGACGTCCATTTGAAAGAGTTTAAAATTGTGTGCGCATGCATATGCAAGTAAAATTCAAATAGACTCGAGCCTAGCTACCGGAGCAAACATTTAATCGTAGTCTATGCCTTTTTGTTGATTATAACCTTGTGCTACTAGCCTAGCTTTGTTTATAGACACTACACCATTTTCATCCATTTTATTTCAAAAGACCCATTTTGTTCCAATTATTGTTTGACTCTTTGGTTGTTGAACTAATGTCCAAACATCATTCCTAACAAATTGGTTTAATTCTTCTTACATGGCTATTACCCATGACTCATCTTTTATTCCTTCATTTATATTTTTCGGTTCAATGGTTGACACGAAACAAAAGAAGTTGCTTTCATTTTGAACTTTTGATCTTAGTCTTCTTTCGTTAATGTTTATGACACCATCTAATGGATGACTTTTAGATTCTTTGACATTAACAATTTCTTTCTTTAATAGTTCATCTTCCTTGTCATTACCTAAGATCTTTTGACTTTCTATTGCTTGGCTTTCAACTAAGTCATCATCTACCAAAGGTGATGTCTTAGAAGGAGGAGGACTCTCGTCAAAGGTTACATTCAACGATTCCTCGACTCTTAAGGTTTCTTTGTTTAAAACAATGTAAGCTTTACTACTTTGTGAATATCCAAGAAACACACCTTCATAAGAATTTCGGTCAAATTTGGTGAGATAATCCTTTGTGTTAAGAATAAAACATTTACTCCCAAATACTCTAAAATAACCTAGTGTAGGCTTTTTACGTTTATAAAGTTCGTATGGAGTTTTGTTTAAAAATGGTCTTATTAAGACACGATTTAAAATATAAGTTGATGTGTCAACGGCATTATACCAAAATTTTTGTGGAATATTTTGTTCATTAAGCATTGTTCTACTCATCTCTTGAAGTGTTTGGTTTTTACGTTCTACTACACCATTAGATTGAGGGGTTCGTGGAGCCGAAAAATTATGAGTTATTCCATTTTTATCATAAAAGTCTCCAAATAGATATTTGATGAGGCGAAAAATGATCCATTTTTAGGGGGTCATTTAAGCCCGGAATTGAATTTATTTGATCAAATATTGCCCTAAATCATTCCTTTTGTGATTTTAGGTACTTTTGGAGTGAATTCTGGAAAAGGAAGCACTTTGGACGTTTTTGGAGCATAAAAGTGAAGAAAATGGCAAAGTCTTAATTTTCCTTGCTGGGAACAGTACCTGACGGCGTCACCAAATTCTACATGATGGCGTCAAGAAGTAAAACAAGAGGTGAAGTGGATAGAGTCCATGACGATCCAGAGAGTTTTTACACTAAGGGCCTGACGGCGTCACCATAGGCCGTCATGGTCCCATTACACGTGACGGCCAGAGGAAAGTTGCTCTTGACGGCGTCAGATCTGGATCTAGGCAATCCGATATTATTATGGGCGGCGAGTTGACGGCGTCAAATTTCTCTTCTTGACGCCGTCACGTTGGAAAATCAATATATAGTTTTGTAATTTTCATTCATTAAGGGAGGACAATTAGAGGGATAACTTGGAGAAACCCTAGCACGATTTTATCAGTATTTTCAAGGGTTTTTACCCTTTGAAACCTTTCATGTTCAACTAAGATAAGTATCCTTTCAATTCATTCAATATGTCTATGTGTTGTTTGAATATATGTTACGCTTGTCTTGATTTTAACATGCTAGGCTAGATCTCTTGTGTGTTTGCTTAGATGTAGTGAAACCTAGATGTTGATTATGGGTTGATTGCTTTTTTATAATTGTTACGAATGAATGATTTCGATGTTAGGCTTAAGAAACTGGTAGAATTCCATAGGGTAACTTGCTTGAACGTCTTAAGAAACATGAACCAATGCGTACTAGGTTTTTATGGTTGTATTTAATGCATGAGCGAATTCTAATGATCCCATGTTATGAGCTTCTTGCAGGCTCGACATAGGAGTGAGGTAGGAGCTTATAGAGTTAGGGAAGTACGTACGCCACCCCACGAATGGTATTAAGGAATATAACCCGTCATCCACGCAATTGTAACAAACTATCAACCTGTAAAAGATATCTAATGAGTAATGAAATCTAAGTAAACACAATTTTCCCATTTATTGTTCACATCACTAGTTTAATTAGCTTTATTTACATTCTTGCTGTTTTATTTTGATTGCATCTTTAGTTATTGTGTTAGTTGACTAGCAACTAATTCTGCCCACTCTTCCAAAACCCGAGATTTTAATTGCTTTTATAAAAATATAAAAATACAAAAAGAATCATCCTTCACCTCTAGACTTAATTTTTAGGCTTTCTAATCCTAGCGACACTATTCCTGAGTTGAACGATCAATCCCCTGGTACTTATCACTATACTATACTACAACGATCAGGTACACTGCCTGGTGGGGGTTGTAAGCTTCTCGAGGTCGCTTGAGAGGTAAAGCCTGGTGCAATTCCCACGCATCAAAATTCATTATCAAATTCACGACCATTATCCTTTCTAATAGACACAGTGCAAGTTCCTACTTGATTTTGAATTTTCTTACTTAGAATTTCAAATTGATCAAAAGCTTCGTTTTTACTTTTCAAAAATTTTGTCCAAGTATATCTTGAATAATCATCTACTATTACCAAAGTATAGAAGTTACCTCCATAACTTTGTATAGCGGATGGACCGAACAAATCCATATGCAAAAGTTCTAGACACCTAGATGTAGAAACCAAGTTTTTAGCCTTATGGCTACTATGGACTTGTTTACCGACTTTGCAAGCGTCACAAAAGTGTTGGTCATATTTCAACTTAGGTAGGTTTCGAACTAGGTCTTTGGAGGAGAGGTTTTGTATAAGTCTCATGTTAGCGTGTCCTAAACGTCTATGCCATAAAGTTGAAGATTCATCTAATGAAGTAAGAAAAAGTTTGTTTGTAGATGTTTGATCCATCTTCATGACATACACGTTGTTCTTAAGAACACCTTTGGCTATGGTTATGCCATCTTTAAGTATTTTACTTCCATTTTCACTAAAAAGGACGTTATACTTATTACGGTAAACTTGACTAATACTAAGGAGATTAAAACCTAAGTTATCAACATGAGCTACATCATCTATAAAAAGAGAGTCATGAGAGATTGTACCTTTTCCGATGATTTTGCTCTTAGCTTTACTACCAAACGTAACATTACCGCCATCACATTTGTGATATTTTGAGAAGAGGCTTTTGTTACCCGTCATGTGCCTTGAACAGCCGCTATCTTTAATCCATTCATCCGGTTCCAAACATACTTTGAGGCACACCTATTTTATGAAAAACATTCAAGCATTTGGTCCCCAATTTCTCATGGGTCCATTTTGGTTAAACATACCATTAACTTGATCCAAGTATGAAAATAGAACATAAGGGTTCCATGACATGTAATTTGGAGTTTGGTAATGTCCAGGAGTGTTTTAGTTCCAAACATGTTGGTAGTTTGGTCGTGTGTTGTAGTTACTCTTTGGAAAGGGGCGTTTGGGAATAGTAGTCTTAGGTCTCGGTTGAGTAGTTCTAGTTCTAAATTCATTTTTACTAAGTCCTACTCCAATTTTAATAGCAGGTTTTGTTTCATTTTTATATGTGACTTTAACAAATTTTGAACGATCCGACGTGGAAGCTGTCACTGCTGCTGCAGACCCGGCAGAACCTTTGGGTTCAACGGGCGGAACCCTATTTTGGGTTCCGTCTGTTCCGTGGGCTGCTGTAGCAGTTTTGTTAGTTTCTCATGCTTTCTTTTCTTGTTTCGTTTGACTCTTCGAAGTTTCTAGTTTCATGAAACCTAGTCCTGTTTTATCAAATGGCGACATTTGAAGTTTCATAATTTCATCCGCACAAGAAATACTTTTATCGAACTTCTTAAACTTTGTGGTTTGTTTTATTAGATCATCTTGAGTAATTCTAAGTATCTCAATTTCAAGTTTAAGCTCTTCACATGATTTGCACGATGTGTCAATACCATTGTTCTTTTCTAATCTCTTAGCTTTTTCTTGTAACTCATAAACTTCATTTTCTAAAAACTCCTTTTTAGTTTTCAAAAGTAGTAAGCCCACCCCAAGATGAGTGCTCTCCTATTCTGACTTCCCCAGAGCCTCCGGTAGCACAGCTGAGACAGCGACGGGTTCTCTGCCCCTGCGTGGATGGAGCGACAGAAGTTTTGAGAATTCAAGAGAAGGTCACGGCGAGATGAGCCGTTTATCATTACGATAGGTGTCAAGTGGAAGTGCAGTGATGTATGCAGCTGAGGCATCCTAACAGACCGGTAGACTTGAACCTTGTTCCTACATGACCCGATTAATTCGATCGAGCACTCGCCATCTATTTTCATTGTTCAACTCTTTAACAACATGAAAAAACCATTGTTCAACTCTTTGACAACATGAAAAACCAAAAGCTCTGCCCTCCCTCTCTATCTATTTTATTTTTGTTTATGATTTTTAAGCTTAATTCACAAAGTTCGTTATATTCTTTTTGTAAGTTGTCATCATCAATAGAAGCATAAGATGAGTCGGAGAGTACCTCATTTGAGTTGTGAGCCATGAGAGCAATTTCATCATTCTTTGGCTCATCGTCATCTTCTTCATAGTCTCTCCAAGCACCACTAACAAAAGCTTGTTGAGACTTGCTTTTGGGTGGTTTTGGACATTCTTCTATGAGATGACTTGTGTCTCCACACCTAAAGCATTTCCTTTCAACCTTTCCTTTCTTATCATCACGATCTTTTCAGAAGGTTTTCTTGTCATCTTTAGGTTGCCTTACAAACTTCCCTCGCCTACGAAAGAACTTCTTGAAGTCTCTAACGGCCATGGCATATTCTTCATCATCACTATCCGAACTAGATTCTTCATCATCACTTGATTGGACTCTAGCTTTCAAGGCGATAGACTTAACTTTTTCTTTCTTGCCTTTAACTATTTCCGAATCTTTTCCCATTACCATTTCATGAACTTTAAGGTTTCCAATTAGCTCGTCAAGTGACATACTTGAAAGATCCTTGGATTCTTCAATTGCCGTCACTTTTGCTCTCCACTTCGGATGGAGTGCTCTAAGGAATTTCCTGACAAAATTCTTGCTACAAAAAGATTCATCAAGTGCTTTAAGTGAAGTAATAATAGTGTTAAACCTAGCAAATGCACTATCAATAATCTCATCTTCGGGAATAGCAAATTGTTCATATTGTTGAATAAGAAGATCAATTTTGTTATCCTTAACTTGTGAGTTTCCTTGATGAAAATTTATTTGGCGGTTTTACACATAAAGATTCTCTCATATTCTTTCTTAGGTAAAGCATTGTAAAGCATCATTTTAGCTTCATTATTTTTAGCAGTCAATTTCTTTTGATCTTCATCTTTACTATTTGTAGCTACATTATCACCATCAAGGATTATATACCATAAATCTATATCTTTAGATTTCACGTAAGTTTCAAAACGGTTTTTCCAATATATAAAACCATTTGCTTCAAAAAGTGGTGGTCTTTGCATAGATTGCCCTTCTTTGTAATTTTCAAAATCCATGGATCGTTTCAAGTTTTAAAACACAATATATTTTAAAAGCTTGAGTAACGTAGCTCTTGATGCCAATTGTGGAAAACTAGAAGGGGGGTTGAATAGTTTTACCGGTTTTTCGTTTTAATTATCTTTTGAAACTTTCCGTTTAATCAAAGATATAAACTCAAAGACAATATATAATATGCAAGTATAGAGAAAGAAACGATCAAACCACAACACGAGTATTTATCGTGGTTCGGCTACAAGGACTCTTTTTCCTTGCCCTACATCCACGCCCCGAGTATCCAACTAGAGAGTTTCTTTCACTAGTCAACAAGCTCCTTTCACTGGCGGAGAAAACCTTACACATCGCTTACACAATTACCAACACTAAGCTAGATGTCGAGTTATTTTACAAGGGTACAACCACTCCCGTTAGCTCTTTTACAAGGGTACAACAACTCCCGTCACACTATGTATTTTAAAGCCTAAAATACTAACCGATCACAACTGAAAACACACAATCAAATGAAGTGTAAACTACACAAAATCTACACGATGCTAAGCTAACAAGTCTTGCAACGTTGTGCTGAATACTTGTAACTTTATATGTACTTGTGAACTTCTTTGCTACAAAAGAATCTTCACACAAAAATGAAATGTTAAAGGGTTAGATGAATGATATGAATGTGTATGTGTAAATGTAATGAGAAGTGATAAAAAGAAATTCTAACAAATGGCTTGGTATTTATACCAAAACTTTTAGCAGCTTTGGCGGATACGGCGAATCCCTCAGATGGGTTCCGCCCGTGTACCTCCAAGGTTCCGCCAGGACTGACATTAAGTTTTGCAATAAATCATTCCAAACCATCAACTTATTTCTAGTCAAACACTTACTTGTGTAATAAAACTTATGGTGAGTCAAACACACAATCTTTCCTTAAATGCATATTGATGTGTTTGATACAAACTTACCATAAAAAGGATGTGACATTTCTATTTTAAGAAATATAAAAATTTTGTGTTTTATATGAAATGCAAATGTAGCAAATATCTAATTATGCAAGTCTTTAAACTAAAATTAAGTTTTACTAAAAACTAAAGTTTACACTTTGTCGTTAACAAAACTTAGAAAAGATCGTAAAGCCTGCATAGCTCTTGAACACTGATCTTGTATCTTCTGAATCAATGCTCTGACTTTCTAAGTATCTTCATGAACTCTTAATCTTGATGTCAACATTGAAGTAAGGGTTACTGCTCTAAGTGGATATTCCATCTCAGCAAACATGAATACATCCACTCCAGCTTTTGTAGAAACATGATGAACCTCACATGAATCATAGTATGACCATGTGGTACGCAGATCTGTAGCTTCAAACTTCCATTAACTGTTATTAGGATCTAGTTCATAAAGTCTCCTTAAATCAACCCATAGCTGCATCTCCTTCATATCTTTGAAGTTATCAGCCTTGAATCTTTCTTGAACTAACTTCCAAAGCATATCAAGATCACTTCTATCACAAGCTTTAGTAATATCTTCAAACTGGATGAAAGTTTAAGTTTCACCTCCCAATCTTGTAATCTTCCATGTTGGCGTAAATTCTTTGCTGTGTAAATTTCCCAATCAATAATTGGATGTCTAACTTGTAGAGGATCTGGATAGAAATCTTCTTCTTCTATCACTATCATAGCACTCAGCTGATCTTCTATAAGTTTCTCATAATGAGATTCTTCTTCTTGAGCAAATCTTGTCTTCTTAGTGATTTTCTGTTCAGAAGCTGTAGCTTTCCTTTTAGACTTAGGAAATCTTCTTCAAAATCTATAGGAATAAAATCACTATATTTTCTTTTAAGCCTGTAGAAGATCCCTTCAATCCTATCATGAGACATTCCTTTGAATTAAGACATTTTCCAATTTCCAACATGACAACAATAAGTCTTCATCTCTGAAATAACTTGTGCCTTGGTTGGTTTTCTTGGTTTCTTTTGACCCTTTCTGACTTTTCCAATAACTTCATCAAGTGCTTGTTGATTCTTCATTTGGATAAAAATAGATAATTGAGCTGATCTTTGTTCTTCTGTCAATGTCTTATCAGCAACAAGCTCAATTGCCTTCTTCTTGACCACTGGATCATTGGCAATCATGTATTCAATCTCTTCCTCAGTTGGCACATATGTGAACATTGGAGCCTTTTCCCTGAGAACTGTAGGTGGAACAGTGGATATTTGATTAGGTTCAATGGTTGAAGTGGTTTCCAATTTATCCAACCTTTTTGCCTCCATGAAACTTGCAATTTCTTCCTCATCTTGCCATTTCTTCTTTGCAGTTTCATCTTCCACTAATTTCCTTGCAACTTCAGCATCATAATCTATCTGAGCTTGTTCCCTTCTAGAAATATTCCTTGGTTGCTCAGTTTCTTTACTAGTCATGACTGCTTTACCTTTCTCTGCTCTAATTCTTTCAGCTTCTTCCTCTGCAGTGGTAAAATTTTGACCAGCAGTGGGGACTATTAACTCATCAGTGGAAAGGTTTTGAGGAACTCCAACTGATTCATCAATCTTCAAATCTGAAGTGCCATAATCAAAATTAGCATCAAAGTCATAATCATCTCCAAAATCAATTTTCCTCCCCTTAGTTTCAGCATCTGTCTTCCTCCCCTGTTTGGAAGAATTTCCCAAATCTTCACTAAAACCCTCTGAAGCATCATCTTGAGGTGAGGATGGAGATGAAAGCACAATTTTGGCAACTCTTTGCTTCTTTAGCCCATTTACTTCTTCCTGCAAAGCCTTTATCTCTACTTTCAATTGAGCAAGCTCTGTGGCATGTTGTTGTTTTGTCTTTGCCAGATCTTTCTCCAGAGCTTGAACCTGTTTGACTAATTTGGTACAAAGTTCCATCAATTCATTAGTTTGCACACTACCCTCAACACTTCTAACTGTGTGACTTGTTGGGAGAGGTAAATCATAGAGCAATGGTTCAGACTCTTCTCTAGTTGGACAAGATTGAAGCCTAGAACCACCACTGCTTGTTCCTAAACCAAAAGGCTCAGAATCAGGCAATGTAGTGATGGGAGGAGGTGGTTGTTTTTGCCTCCTCTCATAAGTGTGAGTAACTGCAGGGGTGCGTTGGATAGGTGGAACAACAATAGTGGGTGTATGTTGGGATACAACTGGGATTGTTGCATCTTTACCCTGTACCTGTGAAATCTTTGAAAGCATTTCAGGAAAAAGTGGTTTAACTTCCCCATTCCATCCTTCTAAAGCCTTATTCATATTTTGGAAAACTTTTGGCTTAAGACAGGGGGTTTTATAAACTCTTTTGTGAGTTTGCAGTGGAAATTCATTTAGCACTGCTTGCACAAACCTTGGATACATCAAAAATTTATATGAACTCTATACATTGCCTTTCATACTCTTAAAAATAAACTTTGAAAAATTGAAAGTACCATCTGTGGCTAAGCAAACCAAAGGGTAAGCCATTGTTGAACTAAATTGTTCATAAGAAGTTTTCTTAGGACTTAGGCAATGTAAAAATTGCACTTGCAGTGGTAACTGTGAACTAGCAGTTGTAATTTTTTACAAAAAAAAATTCAAGAGCAGTGGTAAGTAAATCATATAAAAGTGTAACTGCTCTTAACATAGTTTTTAGCAAACTATCAGCTATCAATGGATTTGATATGTCTTTACCATGAGCCGTTTGCTATGGACTAGCCAACTCTTCATCACTTGGAGTATGGTGAGTTGAGAACCATATAGTTTTTGGTAAACTATCAACCATAAACGGATTTGTTAAATCTTTACCAGTAGTCATTTGCTCTGGACTAGTTGATTCTTATGTGGATTAGACATGGTGAATCAATAACCATTTGTTGTGTGTCTTATTTACACACCATTTGATCAACTCTCAGCAAGAATATTGGTTATTCACATGCACATGTTAGTATAAATCATATAATAGGAATAACCAAAGTCTTAACCAAAGTTACTTTTTGACCAAGCCACTATTCCTAAAAATATCTTCCCAAAGTCAACCCGATATAGTAAATAATGCCCATATTTACTACCCAAACTACCAAGACAGATAAGATCAATAGGGTTTGACTTTGCCTATAAAAGGGGCTTGAATCAACACAAATCTTCACCAATACTTTTCTTGAACTTCACAAACCCAAAAATCATCAAGAGCCATTTTCCACTAATCTACATCTCTTCAGTTGATTATTCTGATGAAGAGATAATCTTCAGGATGGGGTGACTATTTTCCTCCATGTGCTTCAAGCTCAACAAACATAAAGCCAAATAAGAAGGCATACACCCTTTCCAAGGAGCTACTACAGGCACTGACAACAGCCCTTGAATCAGCATTGGTAAATATGAAGTAGCCTGCCCCAGAGAAGCCTGCAAAACTCCAAAAGCCTCCAAAACAAGTGCTAGGTCTTGCTTTCCCAAGGAAGAAATAAACCTTTGATAACAGGCGAAAGAGTGCTCAGAAGGCAAAGCATGACTACCAGGGGAAGGGCAAGAAGCCAATGGAGTAGGTGTTGTAGGGTGTAGGGTGTTGGGATCTATGCCCAAAATCTCAAAAGGTTTGATATTTTTTTATCAGGGGAGAGAATGTGATTTAAATATGAAATCTGATAAAATGTGATCTTTTGGACTTAATAATAGGCTCCCTCGTATGTGCTAAATGCTTTCGTAATACCGATGCACATATTAAGGGGGAGCAAAAGGCGTTTGTGGAAAAATACCAAAGACCGGCCATTTACTTTAATGCACGGAGTTATAAGGATGGTTAAGATTAGGTATGAGTTCCCATGATCCACCAGAATCGGAAGGAGCTTCCCAGGGACAATCCTCTAGTTAGATTAGAAGTCTATAGGAATGATTAAAAAGGGAGAAAAGTGAGATAAGGGAAGAGTGCCGACTGAGATGGAGCTAGGACTGGAACAAACCCAACAAGGTTCTAGTAATGAAGTCTCAGTAAGCACTTAAGGGGTTGAAGAATGAAAAAGAAATATAATGAGAAAGGGTGAAAAGAAATAGCCCTCCATTTATTCAACCTTAGGGCAGAAACCGGGTTCAATTCATATGCCACTAGTGGTTACTAAGGTAACGCCGGTATTGAAGACAAGACGTCATGGACCCAGTGATGCACTGCACTAAACTTCCTAGCCACTCAAGTTCACTTAAAAGGACTTGTTTCATTCTCACGGGGAACCCTGTGCAATGTATCGACCGCTCATTGCGAGCCATGTTGGTACCTAAACAGGAGACGCCTCCCCAGTCTCCAGGAGCGGATCAAAACACACAATTATGTCTAGAGCCAAGAGATCATCCATAAATCTCATTAGGACACACTTCCAATATGCTTACTGTTTCATACACCGTGGAAAGTAAGATAATATATTAAGAGTCCTACACATTATCCTTGTGGTATTGCTAGAACATCAGAGTGATATGCAATTATTCATAATGACGATGGAAATCCTTCTAGAGCGAACATCTTTCAAGCTCTTGGTAGGTGACATGTGAGATCCGTCTTGGATCAATGATCAAGTGACAACTGGAAAGCAACAATGGGGCGATTCAACATTGAATCAAACTTGTTCCAAGAAATGGATTGACGGATACTTTTGCAAAAACCTTTCAATGTGCTCACCAACCAATTTTCGAGCACATTGATTGTGTATAATCTTTCAAACAAAAGTATTTTTTATGGAAATGTGATTCGAAGTATAAAACTCTCGTCGTGTCTCAAAAATGTTTATTATGTGACACGCAAGTGATTTCTATAAATCAATTTCTCATCAATCAGTGAATATCAAGTCACCGATTTACTCTATCGTGCTGTCTGCTTTGAGACGTTCCGGTAAGAGAACATGCTTAGTATGATGATTTCAAAGTGGATTCTTTGGAAGATTCATTACTACAAGCTGGAAATTCCTGTCAAGGAGAGTCTTCTTTAAAGAAGAATCTACCTGATCACAGGTCGGTCCTCACGGATTCTAAGGTTAATCCAACCACCTAGAGCGAGTGACAAAGCCATATTCGCTCTCCAACTTTATTGCTAACTGTTTTATTTCAGGGATACATATAAAGATGGCTTGGTGGTTCCTAATACCAGCTGAATCGCGTCAATCCACACCTCATACTCACACATCCTACTCATCATCAGTGGAGTTCATGAATGAAGAGAGACTCATCAACAAAGCTTCCATAACTCTGATGCAAAGTCTCCTAATCTAAAAGGGTGTGAGCATGACGGTCCTAAATTCACTACATAACATGAAGGCGATACGACTAAGGATGAGCTTGGAGATTTACGGTGGCTGATGATCTCAAAGAATGCTCAAATATCATACATTCAAAAGGAACATTAATCACAAGATCATTGCTTGAAGTACAAAGTGAGCCAAAAGTGAAGAATCAGAAACTACGAGCTACAAAAACACAAGAATGCTTGAAGAACAAGAACTTAATTTCTAAGGTGACCTCGCTTAGGGGGAGATTGTTAGGAATATAAATATTCCTATGGAAGACTCGGTCACCCAAATGATGTAATAGCATTAAGATAGCTAGTAGTTAGTTTATTATGTAGTCTGTAATAGTTTAGATTAATTAACATCGTGGAGGACGGACGGGTCTTTACCCACTGTACACCCGATCCACAGCTCGTAGGAGAGCGTTTTATGTAAAACTATAAATACTCTTTCCCACCCAAGGGAAAAGGTTGGAGCTTCCTTTCATTCAATCTAACATTTCACATTTTCTCTCATCTCTTTCTCTCTCTAGGAAATCCTCCCAACTCTCTTTCTCTCTCTAAACTCTTCTACTATTCTTTCTACAATTCGATTCATTAAACACTAGAACCATACATGTTATAATTATGAGAATTCTACACACCTCAAAACAATTCTTCCAATCCACCTAATCATTTTCAATCAAACAGTTCATCCTCAACCCGTACTTTCAACAATAATCCTTCCAACAACTATGGTAGTACCAATAGCTTTGAAGGATTGATGTCCAAATTTATGGCATCTCAAGAAGTACGAATGGATAAGTTTGAATCCGAATTCAATCAAAAACAAAGCGAGATCACTGATAAAATTGACACCTTGTTGAAAGCTCTCAATGAACGAGAAATGGGAGCACTCCCAAGTGACACGGTCAAGAACCCAAAGCTAAACGTTAATGCCATCTCTTAGTTCTTGTCCACAATACTATCCGGTCAACGCTATGAGCACTTGTTTCAAGCAAACTCAAGTTGTTAGAAATGACCAACAAAATGAAACCACAAAATAAAAAGTTGGTCAACAAGCTAATTGAAACACCTCCCATTCAAAACCTTGACGAAGAATTCAAGGAACTCAACCTTGAACGTCCGGTTATTGATGTCTTAGCTCGAGCCCCCTATTACAATGCTCTTTTGGAGAAATATGAGGACAAGCTTAAGTTGGGGAAAAATGGGACCACCTTCGTTTAAAACAAGTTACCCAAGAAATTAGATGATCCGGGCATATTTGTTTTACCTTGCAAGATCAGAAATTCTAAGGCTTTTGACACATTAGCCAATCTTGGGTCAAGCCTAAATTTCCTTTTGTTGTCTCTTTATACCACTCTTAAGCCGGGAAAATTAGATGAAACGGAGGTGATCATAGGTCTTGCGGATGGAAGTGTAGCATACCCGGTTAGGGTAGTGAAGGACGTATTAGTGCATATAGGAAGATTGACAATTTTAGCCAATTTCCACTTCCTTGATATGGTTAGTGACACTACATGCCCTTTGTTGATAGGAAGAGGATTTTTAGCTACCGCAAGTGCGATGATTTATTGTAAGGAATCTAGAATAGCGGTAGGAGAAGGAGAAACTTGGTCGGTATATGATGTTAAGAAACATGCCTACGATACTAATCAGGAATCTACACCTCATTGGGTAGATGTGAATAGAAGACCATCTAGATACGGACCTTGGGTTAATAGAGACTTCATAGGACCCCAATGCCCGTTTTACCTAGAAGTGGAATTCGTGAACCGGACACACACGGTAGAATAACTTTTGGCTAGGGATACAGAGTTAAACCCATTCGAAGATCCTCTAGTTTTTAGAAAGATGATTGAATATCTAGGAGTCTTACCCATTAACCTAGGAATGAATAGGTAGAAAAGCGAAGGTGACAAATGCAAGTGAAATTGGAATAAACCACCTAAGGAAGGAGATGGATCATGGCACCTAAAGATGACACTATATTATCCGGATGGAGAAAAGTTTGAAAAGTCATACCGTACTAAGCATACCGATAGGAAATTAAAACCTAACTTTGATCCTAAAGATGTCTTCGATGAGGATCTCCCTCACATGCGATAGGGCATGACTTTGAGTCCAGCTACAAGACTCGTTAATAAAGAAAAGCGCTTCTTGGGAGGCAACCCGAGCTTTTTATTTGTTTGTTTGTTTGTTTGTTTGTTTGTTTGTTTGTTTATTTGTTTTATTTGCTTCTGTATGTTTGTTCTTAATTCTATTGTTTAGAATTCATGTTTCAAGTGAAATTGTGAAAATGCTTTATTTTGTTTTTAACTTCGTCTTAATTACATATAAAGTTATTTTGCAAAAGATAAGTGTAGGGAAATCCAAATTTGTTTTCAAAGAATGAATTGAACATGAACGATAACAATGAGATATAGACATACATATTAGTACTTGTTTGAGTCAAATGCTTGTATCGAGTCATAATGATATTTTGCAGGAATTCCAGGAATTAAGGTATAGATTTTTTTCTAGAAATTTTCCGGAAACTCAACATCAAATTTCTGTCAGATCAATTTTGACGGCATCAGCAATTAAAGCCTGACGACGTCAGGTACAAATTTTCTGGAAAATTTTGCTAGTTTTGTTTTTCTGCCGGAATTGTACAGTTTTGTTAAATCTTTAACTTATAAACTCCAAGAATCTGCAAACATTCATTCCACAAGCATTATATCTTTATTTTCTTTTTAGGAATTTATTTTATATAGATTTTACCGCCGATTTTATGAAAGGTTTTCTTGTTTTTTTTTTCTCGGGATTAACAAGTTATATTGAACAAGAAGATTTGCATGGATGGTCAAGTCTTTGAGCATCAAGTTTCAAGTTTTTGGCGCTGCTTTAATCTTGAAGTTACATTCTCTTGGAGGAGGATTTAACCATGTTACCGCATTATCCACACCGAACGAATCAGGGGAGTATTTGTTTCATTCTTTCATTTTCTTTACTTTTACATCTTCTAATTGAACATTGGGGACAATGTTCAGCTTAAGTGTAAGGGGGCGGAGTAAATGAAGATACCTTAGAGAATACCATGACACTTGATTTTTGTTTGTTTAATAGTAGATGTGTAATAAAACTGAGAGAAATACTTTTTAGGGTAATTTTAGCACCAAATTTAAAATTTTTTGCAACATATAGGAGTGAAACTTTAGTCTTAATAAGCGTCTCATGGATAGGAGTTATATGATTAGCACAAAAACCGTACCACTAAAAAAAATTATGAATAAGGTAGTGACCATCCGAGTATTAGATTAATTTACTAACGTGTCAGCGATCTAGTGTATGACTTGGTAACCATCCGTTATGCAAATAACGCGCCATCGATCCAATAAGTGGACTAGTGACCATCCGTTAGTTGAAGCGTCAAAGACTCGTGCCAGCGATCTACTAAGTTCACATAGGTGAGGTTCGCCCCTAGACTTATTAGGAAAAGCCTTAGTGCTTATGAGTGTACCGATAGCACTTAGATTCTAGAACTTGCGTTAGTGATTCATTCCGAGGCCACAAGTGAGACTACATTCGTGTAGTTAGATTTACTAAATGATAAGAGGCATTAGGATAACCCTTGTTTTAAACCTGTTTTAAATTTACTTGACCAATGAAGCCAAGCTACTTGACTAATAGAATCAAGTAATTCTCCCACACCTTTGAGATGTACTCATTTTCAGTACATGATACCTCTAGTACACCCCTCAGAGCCTATCTTTTTCGTTTCTAACTTTAAGCATCTTACTTAAAGATAGAATTTGTTTACAATCCACCCCAAATGTACACCCAAATCACCTTAGCCTTCCTTGTATGCACTCATCTTTAGTGCATTATTGTTGTTTGTTTAAACCCCTAGTTAATTGTCTAATTGATTATATGGTTGCTAAGTCGAGTCCTATCTAGTACATATTATTTTGGGATGATTGGGACTCATGGGTAAAGTACGATTGTCATGGAGTAATGGGTAAGAACATCAATTATTACCCCCATATGTGCAAAACATTTTAAAGTACTCCAAGTGTTTTAATTATCTTAATTCGAGTCATTAGATTAGTTACATGTAAAGTATGTAAAAGTTCAAGTGTAAGGGGAGAACCAAAGCCCCTACGATGTATTATTTTGGATGGTAGGGCAAGAGTGTATGTAAAAAAAATCAAAAAAATCAAGAAAAAGAAAAAAAAATAGAAAAAGAAAAGAGAAAAACATATGGACTACCATCCCATTTCCTTTTGTTTTCATTTGAGTTTATGTTATTTATTTATTAGCCTAAGTCGAGTCGAGTCGAGTCTTGGCTTAGCAACGCCGCATTGTACATGTAACTGACCAAGACAATTGACTTGCCACCAGTAAAATATCCTCTATCCAACAAACTGTGTTTTCCATATTCCTACACCAAACATTATAACCCTTGAAAAGCCCTCTTTCATAGTTTATCTTAGGTACTTACACCTAGTGGAGGAGGTTTTTGATCCTTTCCCAAGACTATGGTAATCTATATGCTATGACAGGTAGTGAGTGATATTTTTCCATTTCCATTAGTTATATAGGTTTATAACACTCGAGAGATGAGAGTATTCAAACACTATTTGAGAGGTGCTAGTGTATGAGATAAGTGCTTATGCATTTATTACTCACATCGATCCAAGTGAGGTAAAGGTCGAAGTAAGACAGTGGTTGTAGGATGAGCCCAAACTTTTGGATATTACTGCTGATCTGGTTGTTCCGCTTTCTCTGCCTCCGCACAACCAAGCGGAAGGTGAGGTGAGGCTGATGAAAGTGAGTTGCCCAGTCAGGGTAGTGGCACGAGGCCAGGTGATTCTGGTGTGTGTGATGATGTTGTCAATCAAGTTGGTAAGCATGCTGGAAATTCTTCTTCTCGGCGTACTATTATATCTCTTAAATGGAAAAGTAAGGAAGTATGTACAGTGGCCAGTGCAAGTGCCTCGACTCTTCCACCAAAGAAGTTAAGGGTGGATTATGGCTCCTTAAATAGGTCTACTACTTCTGGTAAGTCTAAGACCGTTCTCCAAACTATGCTGACTACTAATATCCAAGGTTTTCACCATACATTGGAGCCATCATCCCATATGCCTTCTTTACCTTTTGTTTCAGAACAAGGAGTTAGTTGTCAACTTGATACTTATGTCGGACCTTTTCTCCATATTGTTCATTCTACTGAGAGGTTGTCGTTTCTTCTGAGTCTTCATCTTTTTCTAGTGCTCATGATGTTGAAGTTAGTTCTTTTGTTAGGCCTTCTATTCCCTAGGCGCTAGTTGCTGCCACAGCCACTACCTCTGCTGCTTGCACATCATTGAAGGGAAAAGGTAAAAACGATGCTTCTGAAGGTTCTTCCGAAGATGGTCAGGAAGATTATTCCTGATATGGGTTTTCTTGTGGTCGTATCCGCTCTACTGCTGATGTAGATCCCAATGTCTTTGGTAAGGTATGTATCCCAGAGTGGAATGTGCCTTGCGGCTCTCGTTTGGATACTGCTGTTAATTGCCACGAGGTACTTGAATTGTTTACTCAGCCTAGGTTCTTTTCTGAGATCCATAGTGTGGGGCATAAGCAGTTCTTTGTGGAGTTCAACTATCTGTCAGCCTGTCAGACTTCTCTTTGTGTTGAGATGCGGTCGCGGACTGAACATAATATTGCTCGGAAGCAAAAGTTGTCTATTCTATGTGACCGTCAGGCTCGTCAGCTAGAGGAAAGGGATGCGAAAATTGAGATGTTGAAGACGAAGGTATCTTGTCTCCGTACTGAGATATCTTCCTTGAATTAATTCGATAATTCGTACGTTGCTGAGATATCATCTCTGATGAAAGAAAATATGAAGCTTAAGGGTGAGCTTTATTCACTCAGAGCAGAGTTGGTGGAGCTACGCTCATTCGTGAATGGTCAGGCTGCATCTTTTGAGATGGAACGTGCCCTGTTTTCAACAACACTGGCGGAGCTTCGATCTTCCCTGGAATATAAGGATCATGATCTCATGGACATGAGTGCCACTGTTGTGGAAGCAAAGCGCCAGAACAAGTGGTGTACAGATTGGGTATGTGCGGTGTTGAATTTTTTCCTTTACTTTTCGCTATTCAGTTTTCTCATCCTTTCCTCTTTCTTATTTTCTGAATAGGCTCGCTTGTTTCATGCTACTCTTGACACTTTGGAGAGTCTTTTTAAAAAAAATTAGGAAGCTCAAATGAAAGGGATTACTGATAGGTTGACCCAGTTGGATGTCCGCCTTGCGAATATAGCTGCTCATTTTGATGAAGATTTTTATCCTTGCTTCCTTACCGCTGTTGCGAGCTGTAGGTGGCTGCTTGAGCGTGGTATGAAGTTGTTCCTTACTAAGTGCTTAAACTCTTCAGAGTATCGTGTGATGCTAAGCAAACTACTGATTTGCTCTGTCAGGAAAGGGATGCAGATGGGTTTAGATGTTGTATCGAGCATGGTAAGGAGGGTAGGATTCTTGCAGATAATGCTGCAAATAATCCTGCTGCGGAAGCGGATTAAAACTCCGCTTATCGGGCATTTAGTGAGTTTAATTTTCCTCTTTTGGCAGATTTGTCTTTGCATAAGGATTCTGATATCGAGGATGTTATGCACCTTCTCTGACTTTAGGCTGATGTTGAGGAGAAGCTTGGGTTGGCTGATTTGCAGCCTAGCTTGGAACAACTTTCCGTACCTCGTATTAGAGGTAACTTATTTGTTGGTGAAGCTTCTTTGTCGTCATCCTTAGCCGTTGCACGCCAAAGAGTTAGGAAGATTAGAGACAGTATTTCTACTGGTTAGCCTGTCCTTGCGGACGTGTTTACCTCTCTGGTTAAGCCTTTATCTTCTGAGGTTTTATTGGGTTCAGGTACCGCTTCTTCTAATGAGCCTGTCGGTATGAACACTTCATCTGCAGCTTCTATTCCCGCTTTGTCTACCGGTCCTATTTCAACAGATGATATCCCAGTCTCGGACGTTGAGAAAGATGGGGATGTTATTACATTGATTCCCTTTGCTAATCCTCGTAGAGAAGGCTTGAAGTTATGCCAGATCATAGTCAATTGGAATGAACTTTTAATGATATTGTGTGCCTTGACCGCCTGTGGTGTTTCTTTGAGTGGCCTTTTTGTATGTTAACTGTTATTCCACTTGTTAGCAATGATTTTTGTAGTCCGTTGTAATTTTTCGCGGTGCGTGCCGTAATTGGATATGTTATTTTGCCTTGTTTATTTTGTTGGCATATTTTTAGCGTTCTTGCATATGTCATGGTTATACATGTATAGCTTTTATTAACGTCTTTATTATTTGCGTTGTGGTTACGTCTAACCTTTTTGCGGCTTGTTTACACTTTGTGATTTGTGCTTTGCTTGTATTAAAATACGTACTGGTAGGTAATTTATTTTTAGTCTTAGTTGGATACTTATGGGTTATCCTCTTGTACTAGGTTTGCAATACCTCTTAGGTACTTTTGAGTTAACTGTTAGGGTACTCACCCTTTTGTTATGCGGAATAACGTTTTTGGGTTGTGCCCGGGTGTGCTCGTCTTACTCACATATATGGATATCTTTGCAAAGTAAATGTTAAAACCTTGTAATAGTAAATTAGTGAAGGTAGCTAGGCTTCACTGTTTATTAAAATCTTTAAAATAATTACAATTGAGGTTTTATGCAAAAAATTACAATTGAGAGATTTTTGTTATACAAACGGATGTTAGATTCACCGGAGTTATCCTTCCTATTACATAATAATGGCGTTCGTTGACCTTTATCCGTGTTGTGTTCTTGCGGATGTAGGCCTTTTTGTTTGCTTGTTGACTTCCATATGTCCTTCCTTAGTATGTTCGTTCCTTAGTCTTTATGCTAAAGAGTCTTCGGCTGCGTATATTCCGCCAATTTGCGGAAGCTGATGCCTGTGCTAGCTTTGTGTTATTTTTCATGAATGTCATGCAATTAGTCCATAGATTTACCAGTGTCAAGTCACGCTGATCTTGTGTGGCTTCCCTTGGTTCCGCATTGCTTGGTAGACGGATTTGGCTGGTCCGGGGAGCTAAGGATCAGGGACCATTTTAGCAATTGGTGGTTTTACACTATGAGATAGGATACGTGGTGTATCTTTCCTTTCCTCTCATGGTTGTTTCCGCCAACTTCTATTCCCGCTGTGAGCATGTTCTTCTGTTTTTTGCTCTTAAGCTAAGTATGAACTGAGGATTGGAAGTTCGTCAACTCCATCCTTGGTTGATTAACATTGTAGGGTGAAGCTCCTTGCTATATGGATGTCCATTTTCATGATGGGGCATCTTTTGGTTATGCTTTGGTGTGCTTCCCTACAAACATTCGTGTATCCACATTCTATCCCTCTCGTCAGCGGACCCCGATGACTCGTTCTTCCCTTTCATGCTTACTCGCAAGGTGGACCGATGCCCGTGTTTTACCGCCATTGACCAGGTGTTTAATGGGAATCCTAGCTCAGAGCTAGGCCATTGCCGGCAGCGTGATCCCAGTTATACATTTGGTCTGTGCTTTCAGTATACCCGTTTTATGTCCATGGCACTTAGTTTCTTTTCCAGTTGACGGTCGTTCGAACTGGTCAGTGTACACTTATGTGGGAGAAGGTGAGACCTCTTCTTACTGCAAGCGCGGTACTTCTATTTCCGCACTGCTCAAGAGAAAAAGTGGAGATCGATTCGAAGAGGAACTTGGATGAATGGGATTTGAGGAATCTCATGGTCTAATGTTATTAGTCGTCATTTAAGAGGAAGTAGGACATACGTTTTTCCAGAAATTTTCCGGAAACTTAACGTAAAGATTTCTGCAGGTCACTTCTGACGGCGTCATGAGTTAACTCCTGACGGCATCATGTGTAAAATTCTGGAAATTTTGCAAGTTTTGTTTTTCTAACGGAGTCTTAAAGTTTTTGTTAATTCTTTAGTTTTATAAACTCCAGAAAATCTGCAAACATTCATTCCACAAGCATTATATCTTAATCCTAGTGTTTTTGACTTTTTAAAGAATTTCCGGTACACATCACTAGACTTTGAAATTTTTTTACTAATTTGTTTAAAAATGAAAAAAAAAATTACTGATATACAGACATATTTAATATTCTATGATACATATTAGTACGCAGATTCATCCCTTTCGAAACTGAACCCAACTAATACACATATACATGGTGGTACATTATCTCGCAAATAACTTAAAATAATTGATGCATCGTGGTACATCATCTTGAAAATAACTGATGCATCGCGGTACATCGTCTCGGAAATAACTCATATCCCTTCAAAAAAAAAAAAAAAAAAGTAAAGATGTTACAAATTAATGGATACACTGCTGCTTACTCCAATGTAATATACTACTTATCTACATTTTATGAAACTTTTACTTCCTATTTCTTTATAATATCACATACCATAATTTGAACCACCTGTTACATGGTTTTGTGATTGAAACTTCGACACATATCAATGAAACAAAAACAACAAGCAGCCCCTTAAATTGAAACGAAAACAAATCCCTTAAATAATAATAAAAACAAAAACGAATACATCATTACACAAGAAAATAAATACCGACCATAAAGTTCTATCAAACCCATCTAGGATCTAAGACAAAACTGATACAACAACAGATTCCGGTACACCGGACAAATCCACAATGGTCCCAAATCCAGTACATGGCTATCACCAGAATCTGAATCTGCCTAAATCGCCAAAAAAATGGCACGATGTGAAACAACAACACCCTTTTCGGAGTATTATTCAACAAGATATATAATTATAAAAACATGAGTAAAAGATACACTCGGTACATGATGGTTTCAATCAGGTGTTCTTTTTATTATTCGAATCAGGTCGAGACATAGATTCCAGTGAGAGAACTCTCTCGAGATATGTAACACCTAAAATCTGAGAACATGTGAAAAGACCAAATTGCCCTTACAAATTTGAAATTTAATTAAAAGCTTATTAAAGTACCAAATAAATCCTAAAACTCCTAACAATGCATAAGTTATGTATCCAAATAATTTTAACAATTTCATTACACATTTATACAAGTTGTAAGATTACCAAATTACCCCTCTATGGACCGAATTAATAATAAGTGGTTTTAATATTGATTTAAATGGTTTAAATATTGATAAATATGGAAGATAATCATCACAATTATTTTATCAACCAAAATTTTGAAAATTCTGGACCAAGCCCTCCCCTCACATGGCATTTCCTTTTTAAAAGCAAATCCATATCATTTTCTCCCAAAACCCTAATACCGATTGAATAAAACACACAAAGAAATTCCCTTGGCCTCCATTCGACTCTCACAATATTCCTAAGCATTTTTCTGTGATCAAACAACATCCAAGAGGTCCTATAAAAATCTCTTTTCGAATTATTGAAGCTTGGTTTGTTCGTGGTGAAGGTTTCTTTTTGTCGAGCTTAATAAACAAGGTAATTCGTTTCTGATTCATTTGACCTCCACAAAAATTATTTCCTATTTTTCTGGTGATTCTTACATCATATACAACCCACGAAAATTGATTTCAAGGTTGGAAGATTGTTGGTGAAGTCGTGGTCATTTTTGGTTCGATTTGGGTTATACGCGTGGTAAAGAAATTTGTACAGCCTATCCACACGTCTAAGTATTGGTTTGGTATTTTTCTCAGGTCCCTTACACCCTATGAACATCATCTAAAATGTTTCATTCGATCCATGCACACTCTATATCATATTCGTGAATTAAACCCTAAAAACATGTTTAAAATGTAAAAGACACCATGCGATCCATAATAATTCTAAATATAATTTATTTACACTTGTTATAATGTATAGTGATCTGTAAAAATGTTGGAAGAATTATCATGGCTTGAATCATGTGTTTCGAATTTATTTTGATTTATTGAGTTTTGTATAAAACGTATAAGGAGAAAAAGAAAATAAAATCGTGGGATCTAGGGTTTGTGTTTAGGGCTGGAAATTTGTGACTATTAATGATCTTTAATGATTTGGTAATGATTAAAAATGGATTGGATGGATTAGGGTTTCTAATTTCTTTATTTTTGTGTTATACGATTTGGCTAAAAAGGTTTTGGGTGAGTTTTGTAAACTTTAAAACTTAAAGGTTAATTCTGGAACTTTATTTGAGCTGTATAATATTCGAATAAAATATATAATGAGGGTGCTAAGTGTAAGTTTTGCATTTAAATGGATTAAAATGTATTTTAAACCTAATTAGGGTTTGTTTTGAAAATAATTAAAAGAGAGGGACTAAAAATGTAATTTTCAGAAACTTGGAGCTGTTTTGAGTATTTAAAAGTATTCAAGGGATTATGTGCTAATTTGGTAAATTAATGGCTTAATACGTAATTATTAAGAATTAAAAGTTGAAATTGTAAATTAAAGGGTTAAATATGTAACTTTGATAACTTGAAGGACTTAAAGTGTAAATTGTGAATACTTGAAGGTATATTCGTATAACATGATAAAATAAGGGATCATTATGTAAAATGGTTAAGTTAAGAGTTTAAAGTGTAACTTTGAATACTAAAAGGTTTAAAGTGTAATTTTGGAAATATAAGGGTGTAAAAGGTAAAGTTATGAAACCCTAAGGACCAAATGTGTAAATATGTTAAAAGATACTTTGATTCCATTAATAATGATTCAACTTTCTAATTATGGAAACTTTCTAAAAGTGGAAACTTACTATTTATGGAAACCTGCTAAAAGTGGAAAGTCACTTTAAATGGAAAGTTACTAAAACTGGAAAGCCGACTAGAATGAGAAATCTGAATTGAATAAGTTATTAACAACAAGCCGACAATTAATTTGTGTAGATTCGCTGAAGAAGGAGTTTTGCTTCCGACCTTTATGTTTTCTGTCATGTTTGCACTTGCGGTTTAAGGTACAGATATTCTGACCTTTCTCAAAAGGTTTCTCATGATCTCTTTCATATTCTGATCCGTTAGTTCCCGAATTGATGCCATTGCTATGATTCCCTTTACTTGAACCTTCTCTGTTGATCCCACTTGATATGATCTCCGTTATGAACCTATGCTATGAAAACCTTCTTAATGATACCATGGAAATGTTTTGAGAAGAACCGATTTGAAAAGATGTTTATAAATGATGCTAAATTTTTTTTTTAAAAAGAAAGGTTATTTAACTTTCATGAACACTATATTTTGAAAGACCATTTTTATGAAAACTGTTTTAAAAGATTATTTAAATTGGACTTTTAATAGAAACTTTTGAAACGGACTTTTGAACTGAACCATGAATTGATTTTTGAATATGAACCTTGACCTGATAAACTCTGATTGGACCTTGAATACTATTTCTGATATGAACCCTTTGTTATGAACTGCTATTATGAACCTTTGATATGATTCTGAGATACACCTTTGCTATATGACCTTTTGTATGATATGAGACCTGACTCTTAGTTTGATACCCGAGCCATTTCTGTTTCCCTACCTATGGAGGTACCATAGGCATGTCTGTGATGCACCGCTGGCATGACTCATGTGTGGGTGAGTGATTTCTCACGCCGTCCCTTTTTATGATTACTATTATGGCCATTATGACTTTGAGTATATGACTTTGAGATTGACTTTGAGTAAGGGGCGTATGGATTGCAATCCTAGACATGTATGCTTAGTGGATTTAACTATGACTTTGAGTTGACTTTGAGGTGATTGGTACTGTGTGCTATACATGCCCTTCACAACCCCTGGGAGCTGATCACTCCACCCTTATGATACATGAGGACACCCCTCATATTATCTGGTTGCCTGAGAGGTATCCCCTCTGATTATGAGATTATGACTTTGAGATTATGATGTTGAGATATGACTTTGAGATTATGATGTTGAGATATGACTTTGAGTTTTTGGGCTCGTGGTGGATGACTATCCTTTCTTTTCTTTTCTATTACTCTTTTTTTTATATATTCCTTATTCTATTTCCCCAATGCACTATATTTCGGTTATGTTTCATTATCATTGCTTTGTATATGTATCTGTTCACTGGGCTTTTTAAGCTCAGCCGCATTTCCTTTTCCTGCGGCAGGTTTTAGTAGGGAGCTGGGTTATGGGAAGAGAGTGTGACTGGACTTAGAAGACTATGCTTTGGACTAGAGACGATTAGATGAAGTTTCACTTTATTAGACATAGTATTCATTTCTTTGTAACCTTGTAGTTTCAGATTTTCATTTGTAACCCTGAATTTCTTTGTATGTATGAATCATATGCTTGTGTTTGTTCTGATATGTCACTGTAATGTAATACTTCTACCCTTATCGGGTTGGGGTGTTACAATTATGGTATCAGAGCCCAAGCTGCGATTCGTAATACATTTACCCTTGACCTGTGAAGTTTGGACCCCTAAGTTTCCCTGTAGGCGCTCATAAGACAACCTTTGAAACTTTACATTAGGATTCCCCATAGGAACCTAAGTTATTACCGGCGAGGAATGGGTAGACTAAGACGTTCATGTAAGTATCATCTGCTTCCGCATCACTCTGATCGTGCCTTTGCTCTTAGATAAGCCTTATAAGGACCTTTGTTTCAGAAGTTAGAAGTTTTGCAACTTAAGCTTAGTAACCAAATAAGTTTAGAATACCTCGGAAAGCTACCTGGATACCATACACATTTAAGTTTCACCTTCAGATTTTGATCTCCGCCTCCGATTTGTTTGATAAGTTGTTTGACACCTTTTCGACCATATCGTAGGTCATTCAACTGCAATGTGTTCGACACATTCTGTGAATTCATTACTTATGTTGGGTATGAATGTATCATCCGATATGATCCATTACTACTCCTATGAGAATTCTGGTAATTATGAACCATGAATATGAGAAGTTTTGTTTCCTCTCTTGAATGATGAACCTTGTTCTGCCAACCGTTTCCTTTGGAAGGGTATGATGTAAATACTATCTCTATATGGATTTGTTAACTAAGCATGATGATGCTGATAACTGAGATTCTGTACCTCTCACAATTGACGATTATACGATATTCGTATTACCAATGATACACATCCTACCTGCTACTTATGCTAAGAAGCTAAACGAAATTCCCACACATTGAACTGTTCGTTTATCCATCCAAACATTTTTGTTGAACCATGTACTTGACTCTGATATATGAACTATCTGTATGATTTGACGACTGTATTCACTCTATGAATCCTTTGACCTTGAGATGTCTGATTGTACGGTCTTTTGGACTGAATGGCTATTCGTGAAGATACCATAGACTACCATATCTGAAATGTGACCTTAAAAATCTGCTTCACCCTATTCCATTATGATGACTCTCTACATCTGCTAAAATTTCTGTCACTATGGAAACACCTACCCCAAACTCATGTGATTTTCAATTTTTCCTGAAAACCATTATTATCAACCCTTAGAAAGTTCGACTATTGGGAAATTTTTGTTGTACGAAGATTTTCCGGTATTTTCTGATGAACCTTTTGGCACTCCTTTGAACTGATCTCAGTTGAAGAAACCATGGTGCCATAGAAGTTGAGAGATTGAAGGAGCTAATGGAATATGATTTTGTTGACCCTTTGTGATTCTCTTGGATACTCTTGTTTGTTTATGAAGAAGAACAAGAGAAGTATGCAATGACGTATCGACTATCGTGAACTTAAACGTACCACTATCACTAATCATTATCTGTTTCCGCGTATCAATAATTAATTTGGTCTTCCTTTGAAACTCCGCATCTGATTGTATCTGAAGAAGCAACCACAAGAACTTCTAAGAAGAGGGTTAACTAACTGAGAGTAACCTTTGTGAAGTATTTCAGTTCTTGAAGAAGAAAGAAGGCGATGTGAAAATTTCATGAGATGATTTCTGAAGCTGCCATTGTACTCGTTATAACATTTATGAGTTTAAATGATGCCAATGGTGTTGGCTAGAATAATCATGTTTTTCGCATGTTTTGGACAAATTGTCATAGCATGACATTGTGATGTGTTCTAAAACGAAAGAAGAACATAGAGATTATTGGTGAGATTGAAGACCGTTATCGGAGTTAGAAACCTGGTGGAAGAGTAGTAGAAGATGATTGCGACAAGCATTACCATGGAAGAAGCATATAAGAAGAAGAGAGGAACTGGGATAGTGCTCAATCATATATCATGCAACACGTGAAGATTTCAGTTTGGGCACCAAAACAACCAGACCAAAGAAGACGAACCATTCAACACACAACCTGGAGTCGACAACAACATCATGTACCTTAAAACCTGGAGCTATGTTAGAAGACCTGTCGAAGACACGCAGTCTTGTTTCTCTATTCATTTTAGTTGTACTAAGATGAATTGAGAGCAGAAGCATACCTGCAGATGGAGGGATGCACAGTAATCGCGTCAGAGACTGCCGTTACGATACCACACTACCAAGAGGAGTTGCTGAAGACTTGAGGATCCAGACTCGAATTTTAAATTCTCTTAATCATGAGGTAAGATGGACAAGAATAAACAGACTACTCCAACTTGGAAGAAATTTTGTAAATTGTAAATGAGTGGACGGATTTTGAAGCGGACATTGTGTTTAGACGAGATGATGCTGTAAAGAATTGACGTTACTAATAACGTACCTTAATTTTGAATGACATTCTCGGATCTCCGTTACTCTTCGAGTAATTTCGTTCTCTTAGTTATGTTGTTTGATTTTGGTGACCTCTGAGACTATAGGTGGACTAGGTGGATTTAGATAAGTTTGTGTGTTCACGACTTGAGATAAAGTATGACCATCATGAGGGCATATGTATATGATGCCAGTATTATGACGCCTGGCCAACGTGATAATACTTACATCATATAACGTGCACTTATGGTGGGCATGTGATATTTCGAGGAGTGCCTTAAAAGCTTTAGAATTCTGGCATCTGATCAAGATCATCTAAGTTTAGTAAGACTTTAGGTTCATTCTACCTATACGTTTGATCTGCTACCCTTGATATACGATTCGATACGTTTGGACTCTCGACACGTGTTTTACTGATCCTTGCAACTTCTGATAAGAATCTTAGGTTCCATTATGAAACTTCTGCCGTTGATGATATCTAACGATATGCTTTCTGTCCGTATACGATTCGCATTCGTGAAGTTGTTCATTATGATCTGCTATGAGTAAAATATGTGATTGTGGACTTTGAGGAAATGAGACCTGCTTGTTTATGAGAATACCTTTGGAAGGTTATCTAAAAGCCGAGACTATCTGAGAAGCTGAAGGGTTAAACCGTATATCACCCCAAGTTTGCTACAATTCAATGTATTCTCATCTGATTCGCCTAATCAATTCGATGAAAATCCTATGTATTTTTATACCTCTTCCTGGAGAATTCGTTTATCATCCGTTATGTTTGGTACATTATCCTTTTGATTCAAATTCAATATGATATGCCTTACTGAGAAATCTGAAACTGTTTTGACAATAATTACGAGTCATGAGAAACCAGTTGGTCTGAATATCTTTTGGAAGAACCTCCCCGGGCGTGAGGATGTTGTGACGACTTTTGCGGTTTGCTACGACTTCGTCTAACTTTGCGACTTCAAATTTCGAGGACGAAATTTTTCTTTTTAGAGGGGAAGAAGTTGTAACACCTAAAATCTGAGAACATGTGAAAAGACCAAATTGCCCTTACAAATTTGAAATTTAATTAAAAGCTTATTAAAGTACCAAATAAATCCTAAAACTCCTAACAATGCATAAGTTATGTATCCAAATAATTTTAACAATTTCATTACACATTTATACAAGTTGTAAGATTACCAAATTACCCCTCTATGGACCGAATTAATAATAAGTGGTTTTAATATTGATTTAAATGGTTTAAATATTGATAAATATGGAAGATAATCATCACAATTATTTTATCAACCAAAATTTCGAAAATTCTGGACCAAGCCCTCCCCTCACACGGCATTTCCTTTTTAAAAGCAAATCCATATCATTTTCTCCCAAAACCCTAATACCGATTGAATAAAACACACAAAGAAATTCCCTTGGCCTCCATTCGACTCTCACAATATTCCTAAGCATTTTTCTGTGATCAAACAACATCCAAGAGGTCCTAGAAAAATCCCTTTTCGAATTATTGAAGCTTGGTTTGTTCGTGGTGAAGGTTTCTTTTTGTCGAGCTTAATAAACAAGGTAATTCGTTTCTGATTCATTTGACCTCCACAAAAATTATTTCCTATTTTTCTGGTGATTCTTACATCATATAAAACCCACGAAAATTGATTTCAAGGTTGGAAGATTGTTGGTGAAGTCGTGGTCATTTTTGGTTCGATTTGGGTTATACGCGTGGTAAAGAAATTCGTACAGCCTATCCACACGTCTAAGTATTGGTTTGGTATTTTTCTAAGGTCCCTTACACCCTATGAACATCATCTAAAATGTTTCATTCGATCCATGCACACTCTATATCATATTCGTGAATTAAACCCTAAAAACATGTTTAAAATGTAAAAGACACCATGCGATCCATAATAATTCTAAATATAATTTGTTTACACTTGTTATAATGTATAGTGATCTGTAAAAATGTTGGAAGAATTATCATGGCTTGAATCATGTGTTTCGAATTTATTTTGATTTATTGAGTTTTGTATAAAACGTATAAGGAGAAAAAGAAAATAAAATCGTGGGATCTAGGGTTTGTGTTTAGGGCTGGAAATTTGTGACTATTAATGATCTTTAATGATTTGGTAATGATTAAAAATGGATTGGATGGATTAGGGTTTCTAATTTCTTTATTTTTGTGTTATACGATTTGGCTAAAAAGGTTTTGGGTGAGTTTTGTAAACTTTAAAACTTAAAGGTTAATTCTGGAACTTTATTTGAGCTGTATAATATTCGAATAAAATATATAATGAGGGTGCTAAGTGTAAGTTTTGCATTTAAATGGATTAAAATGTATTTTAAACCTAATTAGGGTTTGTTTTGAAAATAATTAAAAGAGAGGGACTAAAAATGTAATTTTCAGAAACTTGGAGCTGTTTTGAGTATTTAAAAGTATTCAAGGGATTATGTGCTAATTTGGTAAATTAATGGCTTAATACGTAATTATTAAGAATTAAAAGTTGAAATTGTAAATTAAAGGGTTAAATATGTAACTTTGATAACTTGAAGGACTTAAAGTGTAAATTGTGAATACTTGAAGGTATATTCGTATAACATGATAAAATAAGGGATCATTATGTAAAATGGTTAAGTTAAGAGTTTAAAGTGTAACTTTGAATACTAAAAGGTTTAAAGTGTAATTTTGGAAATATAAGGGTGTAAAAGGTAAAGTTATGAAACCCTAAGGACCAAATGTGTAAATATGTTAAAAGATACTTTGATTCCATTAATAATGATTCAACTTTCTAATTATGGAAACTTTCTAAAAGTGGAAACTTACTATTTATGGAAACCTGCTAAAAGTGGAAAGTCACTTTAAATGGAAAGTTACTAAAACTGGAAAGCCGACTAGAATGAGAAATCTGAATTGAATAAGTTATTAACAACAAGCCGACAATTAATTTGTGTAGATTCGCTGAAGAAGGAGTTTTGCTTCCGACCTTTATGTTTTCTGTCATGTTTGCACTTGCGGTTTAAGGTACAGATATTCTGACCTTTCTCAAAAGGTTTCTCATGATCTCTTTCATATTCTGATCCGTTAGTTCCCGAATTGATGCCATTGCTATGATTCCCTTTACTTGAACCTTCTCTGTTGATCCCACTTGATATGATCTCCGTTATGAACCTATGCTATGAAAACCTTCTTAATGATACCATGGAAATGTTTTGAGAAGAACCGATTTGAAAAGATGTTTATAAATGATGCTAAATTTTTTTTTTTTAAAAAGAAAGGTTATTTAACTTTCATGAACACTATATTTTGAAAGACCATTTTTATGAAAACTGTTTTAAAAGATTATTTAAATTGGACTTTTAATAGAAACTTTTGAAACGGACTTTTGAACTGAACCATGAATTGATTTTTGAATATGAACCTTGACCTGATAAACTCTGATTGGACCTTGAATACTATTTCTGATATGAACCCTTTGTTATGAACTGCTATTATGAACCTTTGATATGATTCTGAGATACACCTTTGCTATATGACCTTTTGTATGATATGAGACCTGACTCTTAGTTTGATACCCGAGCCATTTCTGTTTCCCTACCTATGGAGGTACCATAGGCATGTCTGTGATGCACCGCTGGCATGACTCATGTGTGGGTGAGTGATTTCTCACGCCGTCCCTTTTTATGATTACTATTATGGCCATTATGACTTTGAGTATATGACTTTGAGATTGACTTTGAGTAAGGGGCGTATGGATTGCAATCCTAGACATGTATGCTTAGTGGATTTAACTATGACTTTGAGTTGACTTTGAGGTGATTGGTACTGTGTGCTATACATGCCCTTCACAACCCCTGGGAGCTGATCACTCCACCCTTATGATACATGAGGACACCCCTCATATTATCTGGTTGCCTGAGAGGTATCCCCTCTGATTATGAGATTATGACTTTGAGATTATGATGTTGAGATATGACTTTGAGATTATGATGTTGAGATATGACTTTGAGTTTTTAGGCTCGTGGTGGATGACTATCCTTTCTTTTCTTTTCTATTACTCTTTTTTTTTATATATTCCTTATTCTATTTCCCCAATGCACTATATTTCGGTTATGTTTCATTATCATTGCTTTGTATATGTATCTGTTCACTGGGCTTTTTAAGCTCAGCCGCATTTCCTTTTCCTGCGGCAGGTTTTAGTAGGAAGCTGGGTTATGGGAAGAGAGTGTGACTGGACTTAGAAGACTATGCTTTGGACTAGAGACGATTAGATGAAGTTTCACTTTATTAGACATAGTATTCATTTCTTTGTAACCTTGTAGTTTCAGATTTTCATTTGTAACCCTGAATTTCTTTGTATGTATGAATCATATGCTTGTGTTTGTTCTGATATGTCACTGTAATGTAATACTTCTACCCTTATCGGGTTGGGGTGTTACAAGATAAGAGCAGAGAATATCGGCCACCATGAACTCCGGTGAGGAGAGCAGATTCCATAATTGAACGCGCATGTTATGATTTTGGGTCGCCGGAAAATTGAATTTGGAAGAGGAGATATGTGGATGAAACAAATGAGAGATAAAATGAGATGGGAGGCGGTTGTTATGAGATAGTGTTTTATGTACAAAGTACCTATAATGCTCTTTTGGCTATGTATTTACTTTTCAGTTTTTTTTAATAAGCAAAATCCACTTGCCCCTCTCCTATTGGTTCATGAATGGATTTTATTTTTATAATTTTAACATTGATCTTATTTGAACTCAATTCTATATATATATATATGCGTTCAAATAAGAAGCTTAAATTTTGTGAGAACGAGAGAAGCAATTCTAGCAACTCATTTTATCCTCCTTTAACTTTAATCAAATGGTCAATATTAGTTAATCAACTTTTCGAAAATTTCTTAAAAAATTTTGAAAAATTAAAAAAAAAAATTCGAAAATTTTCAAAAAAATTTCAAAAAAAAATTTTTTCGATTTTTTTTTTGAAAAATTCTCAAAAAATTTTCAAATACTTTTTTGAAAAATTTTCAAATATGTTTTTGAAAAATTTTCAAAAATTTTTAAAAAATTAAGGTGTATGTAAGAAAACATACATGTTTTATATGAATATGCATGTTTTCTAATGCAAAATTAGAGTTCTCGCAGTTCCCGCACTTAACAGGGTTCTGAAAATAAAGCCCATATATATATATATATATATATATATATATATATATATATATATATATATATATATATATATATATATATATATATATATTGTTTTTATTATAAGTATAATCCATTATGGTGTGCTTGGGCTATAAATTGATTAATTTGGGCAAAGAAGTCTAAAGAGAACGAGAGTTGTAATTTGGTCCACAATTATTATCTTGGTCCAAAAATATTGAGGTGACATATATGTAAAAGGTGTCCATTTTGCCCCTCATTGCTTTATGCATGTGGCCTGCCCCTACAGCCCTTGCTTTGGACCATTGTGGAATTGCATAACATTGATTCATGAATCTTCCCATGCAACTGTATGCTAGGGAGGGGTCAAAGAATCTGGCATTTAAAACTTTCAATTTTAGTTAAGATTCTAGATATCTGTTGAAATTTGAAGATTGATTTTTAGATATGTGAAGAAATAATTAATTGACTTTGCTATACATTACACATGTTTGTTGGAAAAAAATTCAAAAAAAAATCAAGAAGGCACAAACATATACACGTAACTTGTCAGTTTTATCAAATATTCCAACTGTGTGTATAGGGTGTGAAAGCTACTGCGTAAAACTTTCTGGTATTCAAAAACTAGGAACTTTACATGTTCGACTGGTTTGTGTATAGTATGTGTTACTAAGTTTGTGTTCATTTTTATGATGCCTAAAGGTACCATTTGATGTTCTATCATATACTACGAACATGTCTGAATAGTTAAACGGATGAGGTTTCGCTTATTCATGTTACTAGAAGGGTACCCGCGCAATGCGGCGGCGGATACCTTGTGACAATTTTATGCAAAAATACACTTTTTTTTTTCAACCATTACATATAATTCAAAATACATTTAAAAACATTATAAATATTCGAAGACAATTACAAGTCGACACTTAAATATATTTAATTTGCAGAATGTTACAAGTCTGAATTTTTAATAGCAAAATTAATACATTTAACTTTAGGTTGAAACCTCTTCATATGTAACTTTCTTTTTATGAAAATGTTTTTGGTCTTGTTTTTTTTAAACTTCTAAATTTAAATGTACTAAATACATTATAAGGTAGGTAGTTAAGATTAAGAATAGAAGATAATGGGGCTAGGAGGGGTTTTGGCCCCTCAAAAATTTTGACCATTTGTATGAAAAATGAAATTTGTTTTTAGTTTTTGTGCCTACGAATCCTTCTAACTATGTGATTAGAGAAATAGATGAAGGACATGATCATTAAAAAGATAGTTAATCTCAATTGGCAAATGCGTGCGTGAATAGAATTAGAAGGATAATAACATTGCTATATATATATATATATATATATATATATATATATATATATATATGTGAAAATTGAAAGAGAAGCTATCCTTAAAAAAGGAGAAAAAATTAAAAAATCCATAAAGCCAATAAACTAGTGTCACGTGTCCTCACTAATTCCTTCTTTTTTTTTCTTTAATATTTTTGCTTAGAGGATATTTTGATCATTTGACTTATTTTTTTAATTCCACTAAATTTTTTTTTTTTTTTTTAATTTCACTCCAAATTTCAAACGCAAATAACTTTCAAACGACAAACTTTTATAAGAAATCGATTTCACCACAAGTTTTAAAATTTGATTCTTTTTAATTGGGTATAAATCTTGTTAATTGTTTTGAAACTTTTTTTTAACATATTTATTGGTTAATGATTTTCTTAATATTTTTGCTATTTTCGACCCTATTTTTTATCTTAAAAATTGCCTAATTATAAAATACTTCAAACACAAAAGTTTTAGATTTTGGTTCACTCTTTACCCAGAAATTTGAATCACTCAATTTCGATATTATATGAGTTAGATATCGCACGTTAAAGATGAAGTTTTAGTCATATTTATTGCACACAAGGTACTTGATGAAATGTCTAGCTTAGATTTTTAGTGTTAAAATTGCGTTAAATGCCTAATTTTTGTACCACAATGCATCTTTAATCATTTTATTAATGCAAGATTCAAAAAGTTATGTTTTTTATTCGTTATTTTCTTAAACAAACTGATGAACCTATTATAACATAATAGCTAAAAGTCAATAACTGATAAACCAAAAACAACTAATGTTCATTAACTAAAAAAAGCATAAACTAACTGTTGAACATATAATCTCTGATAACATAAATAAACTAATTGATGAACATATAATAAAAATTGATGAACCAAAGTAACTGATGAACATTTTGTTCACCAGTTACTTTGTTTCATCAATTTTTATGTTTCATCAATTTTTATTGTAACATTTTGTTCATCAGTTACTTTGGTTCATCAATTTTAATGTTCATGAATAAAAATTGATGAACCAAAGTAAATGATGAACAAAATATCTTTTTTAAAAATAAGTTAATATGGTTCATCAGTTAATATGGTTCATCAGCTAAAAAAAAATTGAATCTTACATTGATAAAATGGTTAATGAAACATTGTGGTATAAAATGAATGCATTCAAAGCAATTTTAACACTAAAAATCTAAACTAGACATTTTATCAAACACCTTGTGTGCAACAAATATGACAAAAACATTATTTTTAACGTGCGATATATTACTCATATCATATTGGATTTGAGTTATTCAAATTTCTGGGTAAAGAGTGAACCAAAATCTACGAATTTTATGTTTTAAAATTTTCACGGTTCGGCATTTATGATGGTACAAAATATGGTCGAAAATGCCCAAAAAATCAAAAAAATTAACACCCATTTAGTATGTAAAAGAAAAGTTTTTGAAATTTTTAACAAAATTTATACCAAATTAAAGAGGATTAAATTTTAGAAATTATGGTGAAATCGATTTTTTTTTTTAAAGTTTGTCGTTTAAGAGTTATATGCGTTTGAAGTTCGAGGGTGAAAAAAAGAAAAAACGGGTTAAAAGGCCAATACACCCATTTGACCGAAATTAATAAATAAAATAAAATAAAAGGTTTTGACTAGATATAATCCAACGGTGGAGATTACTTTTTAAACTTTGCAATTTTTATTTATTTGCAAATGATCGGCAATCAAAATTCTAATGCATACTCTTTTTTTGATGCATAACAAGGGACAAATCCCCACCATCTATCTAGTTTGATCTAATGGTGTAGATTAACCTAAGATTAAATGAAAAACATAAGTCCATATTTTTTTTCCTTTTTTCTTTTTCTTTTTGTCTTTTTTATTATTCCTTTTTTTTTCTTTCATTCATTTTTGTTCTTACAATCCACTTTTTCTTTTTCTTTTTTTTTCTTTTTCTTCTTTGTTGTTTTTTCAATTCATGCTTTTTATTTATTTTTTATTTTTTTAATTCACTTTTCTTTTAGTTCACTTTTTTTTAATTTACTTTTCTTTAGTTCACGTTTTCTTTTTGCTTTCATATGTTTTCTTTTGTTTTCATATCTTTTCGTCTGTTTTCATACGTTTTTGTTCGTTTTCGCCTGTTTTCATACGTTTTCGCCAGTTTTTGTACATTTATTCGTTTTCATACGTTTTCGTCCATTTTCTTAAGTTTTAGCCCATTTTCGCACGTTTTCATACGTTTTTGAATATCACAATTGATATTCAAAATATCACTTGTAATTTTCTTAATATCACTAGTAATATTCTGAATATCACTTGTGATTTTCTTAATATCATAGAATATCACTTATGATATTCAGAATATCATTTGTGGTACTCAGAATATGACTTGTGATATTCAGAAAGTCACAAAATATCACATGTGATATTCAGAAAATCACTTTTGACATTTCGAATATCCCTTGTGATATTTAGAATATCACTGACAGAATATCACTTGTGATATTCTGAAACATATGAAACCGTCTGAGAGTGGCAAAAGACATTGAAAACAGATGAAAACGACGAAAATGTAAGAAAACAGAAGAATGTTTATGAAAACGGACGAAAACGTATGAAAGCGTAAAAACACGTATGAAAAAGGAAGAAAACGTATGAAAAATAGGTCGAAAACGAAAGAAAATGGATGAAAATGGACGAAAACGAATGAAAACAAACGGAAACGCAAGAAAATGGATGTAAATGCAAGAAAACGGATGAATATGTATGAAATGGACAAAAGCGTATGAAAACGTAAAAACATGTCTAAGAACGGATGAAAACGTATGAAAAACATCACTTGTGATATTCAGATAATCACTTGTGATATTCAGATAATCACTTGTGATATTCATAAAAGACTATCACATGTGATATTCAAAAAATCACTTGTGATATTTTGAATATCACGGAGTATCCCTTGTGATATTCAGAATATCACGGAATATCACTTGTGATATTCTCAATATCACATAATATCTCTTATGATATTAAAAAACGAACGAAAATGCCTGAAAATGGCCAAGAGCATTTAAAAACGTACGAAAATGATTGAAAACAGATGAAGACATATGAAAGCGTAAATTCTTATATGCAAAAGGACGAAAATGTTTGAAAAATGGACGAAAACAAAAGAAAACGGATGAAACACATGAAAATGGACGAATATGTATGAAAACAGACAAAAACCTATGAAAGCGGGAAAGCACGTCTGAAAATGGACGAAAACGTATGCAAAATGGACGACAATGAAAGAAAGTGAATGAAAACTTATTAAAACTAATGAAAGTGGACGCAAACGTATGAAAACGGACGAAAATTGACGAAAACATACGAATATCACTTAAATTTTCTTAAGTTTTCATCCATTTTCTTACGTTTTCCATACGTTTTTGAATATCACAATTGATATTCAGAGTATCACTTGTGATTTTCTGAATATCACTTGTGATATTTTGAATATCACTTGTGGTTTTCTGAATATCTATCACTTGTGGTTTTCTGAATAGCACTTGTGATTTTCATGTTTCAAAACATTAGTAGAAAATCACTTGTGATAATCAGAAAATCACTTCTGATATTCGTAAAGTCACTTGTGATATTCAGAAAATCACTTGTGATATTCTGAATATCACAGAATATCACTTATGATATTCAGAATATCATTTGTGGTACTCAGAATATCACTTGTGATATTCAGAAAATCACACAATATCACATGTGATATTCAGAAAATCACTTTTGATATTCCGAATATTGATATTCTGAATATCACAGAATACCACTTGTGATATTGAATATCACTTGTGATATTCTGAAACGTATGAAAACGTCTAAGAATGGCAAAAAAAAACATTGAAAACGGATGAAAACGACGAATATGTAAGAAAACGGAAGAATATTTATGAAAACGGACGAAAACCTATGAAAGCGTAAAAACACGTATGAAAAGGAAGAAAACGTATGAAAAATAGGACGAAAACGAAAGAAAATAGATGAAAATGGACGAAAACGAATGAAAATGAATGGAAATGCAAGAAAACGGATGAAAATGCAAGAAAATGGATGAATATGTATGAAACGGACAAAAGCGTATGAAAGCGTAAAAACACATCTAAAAACGGATGAAAACGTATGAAAAATATCACTTGTGATATTCAGAAAATCACTTGTGATATTCAGAAAAGAATATCACATGTGATATTCAAAAAATCACTTGTGATATTTAGAATATCACGGAATATCCCTTGTGGTATTCAGAATATCACGGAATATCACTTGTGATATTCTGAATATCACAGAATATCTCTTATGATATTCAGAAATGTACGAAAATATCTGAAAACGGCCAAGTGAATTTAAAAACGGACGAAAATGAATGAAACGGATGAAAACGTATGAAAGAGTAAAAACACATATGAAAAGGGACGTAAATGTATGAAAAATGGATGAAGATGAAAGAAAACGAATGAAAACATAAGAAAATAGATGAAATGTATGAAAATGGACGAACGCGTAAGAAAAAGGATAAAAACACAAGAAAACGGACGAATATGTATGAAAACGGACAAAAACCTTTGAAAGCGTAAAAGCACGTCTGAAAACGGATGAAAACAGATGAAAAATGGACGAAAACGAATGAAAACGGACGAAAACGTATGAAAACGAACGAAAATGGACAAAAACAGACGAATATCACTTTTGTTTTTCTTATGTTTTTATCCATTTTCTTACGTTTTCCATACGTTTTTTAATATCACAATTGATATTCATAGTATCACTTGTGATTTTCTGAATATCACTTGTGATATTTTTAATATCAGTTGTAATATTTTGAATATCACTTGTGATTTTTCATGTTACAACACATTAGTAGAAAATCACTTGTGATATTCAGAAAATCACCAGTGTTATTCAGAAAATCACTTGTGATATTCTGAATAACACATAATATCACTTATGATATTCAGAATATCATTTGTGGTACTTAGAATATCACTTGTGATATTCAGAAAATCAAAGAATATCACAGAATATCTCTTATGATATTTAAAAATGTATGAAAATGTATGAAAATGTCTGAAAACGGCCAAAAGCATTTAAAAACAGATGAAAATGAATGAAATGGATGAAAATGTATAAAAGCGTAAAAACACATATGATAAAGGACGAAAATGTATGAAAAATGGAAAAAAATGAAAGGAAACAGATGAAAACGGACGAAAACATATGAAAACGAACGAAAACGTATGAAAATGGATGAAAACGTATGAAAATGGACGAAAACGGACCAAAGCGTAAGAAAACGCAAGAAAATGGAAGAATATGTATGAAAACAGACAAAAACGTATGAAAGCGTAAAAGCATGTTTGAAAACGGACGAAAACGTATGAAAAATGGACTAAAACGAAAGAAGGTGAATGAAAATGTATTAAAACGTATTAAAATGAATGAAACATATAAAAACGGATGAAAACGTATGAAAACGTAAGAAAACAGAAGAATACGGGCGAAAACATACGAAAACGTATGAAAACGGATGAAAACGGCCGAAAACGTATAAAAACAGTAAAAAACGTATGAAAGCGAAAAAAACTTGAACTAAAAAAAAAGTGAAGTAAAATAAGATAAAAATAAATAAATAAACGTGAATTGAAAAAAAAAAAAAAAAAAAAAAAAAAAAAAAAAAAAAAAAAAAACCTATGTGAATTGAAAGAAAAAATAAAGAATAATAAAAAAGACAAAAAGAAAAAGAAAAAAGGGAAAAAAAAACATTGACTTATGTTTCTCATTTAATCTTAGGTTAATCCCAATATTAGATCAAACTAGATGGATGGTGCCCTTGGTATGCACCAAAATAAGAGTATGCAACATAAAGTACCTCATATATATATATATATATATATATATATATATATATATATATATATATATATATATATATATATATATATATATATATATATATATATATATAAATTTTAAATAAGTTGGTATTATAACAATTTTTTGACCCCCTCTAAAGTGACAATCTTATATTAACCAGTCTAACAAAGAAGTTAAAAGAAAGTGCGACTGTGCGAGCATTTAACTAAGGTGTTCACGATATGATCAAAGTATTCTGTGATCGTTTCTAATTTCTCTTGCCACCACAAATCTGTACTTGTGTTTTGAACACTAGACCCCCCCCCCCTCGTGAGGACATAAAGAGACCTGTTTGGTAGGAGCTTTTTTCAGAGCTGTTACTTTTTTATTATAAAAATAATCTCCTCTAAATAAGTAGCCTCTTTTGGATACATTAACTTTAAGCTTTTGTTTCAAACAAATAGTTTCTAAATGAAAAGATGATTCATGAAGCTTTTTAAACATTTTGGAGCTGTTAAAACTTTAAATTACTCATATACCCTCCAAACATTTGTTTAAAATTATAGATATGTCATTTTACGTCATTTTCATCCTATAATTACATTTAACAACTAATTTACCAAACACTTTTACAGAAAAAAAGATAAAGCTTGTAGCTCATGTTAACAACTTACATTCTCGTGGTACTGGTTCTGAAAGATATAATTATGGTCTTGATTGGCTCCAAACGGTCAACATAAATTGACCAAAGGATGGTCAACAAGGTCAAACTGCCTAGAGTCAATGCTTCGCGGAATATAGTGTTTCCCCGGGTCGTTATGTCCCGACGAGGTGTGAATTGTTATCAAACGGGCTTGTGATCGGGTGAATTTGGACAGAAAGGGGATTGTGAATGGTTATACTAAGGAATCTACAAAGAAATAGCTTAAACAAGCTATATAGATGATTACGTGAAAGTTAGATACCTAAAAACATTTAATAACTAAAAACGCGTACGTTCAATTTAAATTTACGTGAACCTACGAAATAAAAAGTGAAAACTGAAATCTGAAAACCCACAGGGCGTGAAAATGACTTTTTTACAAACCTAAGGTTAAAAGAAAATTTTTAGGAAATTAAAATAAATTTTTACACTAATTACTTATTTAATATTAATTAAATACTATTTAATATTATTTATTAATATTTAGATAAGTTAAATACAATATAATATTATCTAAATACTAGAAAAGTGAAAATTAAATTTCTAAAATTATAAATTAACTAAAAACAAAATTTTAAAATTAAAAATATACTTTTTTGTCTTTTTGTGATTTTTATATTAATTAATTACTTATTAAATATAAATTACCTAATTAAACTAATTTAAATTATTAAAAATACTAAAAAGACTTAGATAATTATAGAAAATTTTACATATCTAATTAACCATCACAGGAATCCTAGAAAAATATAAAAAGTTTGTTTTATAAGTTTTTACACTATTTTACTAATTATTATATTAAATATTAATTAATTACTAATTAAACTATTTAAATTATAAAGACTAGAAAATGAACAGTAGAAAAAATAAGAAAATTCCTAAAATTGTTTTATAACTTATAAAAGCTAGGAAAAATATAAAAACTAGGGTTTACTTTATAAAAACTAATTTTGCTATTTAATACTTAATTATTAATTAATAAGTAATAAAACTAATATTAAATCTAATTAATACTAAATGACAAAATCAAAATCTGAGAAAATTACTAAAATTATTTAATATAAAAGAAATTTAAGAAAAATATAAAAATACAAAGTGCTTAATAAAAATCTAAAAAGGAAAATTAAAAAGATAAATCAAATTAAATAGAAACTATCACTTATAATTAAAATTGGTTTTTCTGGCTTTTTCTTTTTGAAAACTAATTTACAACTAAAAACAAATAACTTTTGTAAAAACAACTTTTTTACAACTTAAAAATAAGCCAAATGCAAGCTATAAGCTTGGACAGTTGACTTATGTTGACTTTTTGATGGAAATGACCCTTGTGGAGAGGGGGCCAGTAGGGGAGTCCAAGGAACCAAGGAGGGGGCCTGTGGGACCCACTGTAATGGCCAAAGTAAACCACCAAAGTGATGGTGTGGTGACTGTGTGATGCAGCAGGGGAGGTACCTTCCCCTGCAGGTGTGTTTAAGGATCTGTGTTACAACCCACAATTTCAGGTCATTTTTCCAAACTTCGACATTCTACTATTCACAAATTACTATTCATCGATCACTATTCATCGTTTTACTATTCATCGTTTTTGAGGTCAAATTGACATTCCGAGACACATTCAGAAATTTTACTATTCACTTGACACTATTCATTCCCGAGAGAAAACCACTATTCACGTGCATTACTCATGTCATCGTAAATTTAGTTTACGAGTGTTCAAATTCGCGTAACCGTATTGGTTCAGGAGCGAATTCATGCATTATTATCAGGGACATTTCATACGGACTAGAAATAGTCTGCATATCATTATTAGGGCACTTGCATACTATTCCACTCGTAGGGTATTCAAATTATATTTTTAATATAATTAACGAATTACGTATGTTTATTTTAAATAAACACTAATACGCGAACTATAAATGTGACTAACACGTCCAACACTCCCGATTATGATCCCAATATATTTTTATATTCATTTTTATAATATAAAAATTATAATATTAATTTACCCGGTATTTTGGATATTTATTTTAATTATTAACTTAAGTTTACTAAAACTTCGACGGTTTTCGTGGAAATTAAACTATAATTATCTAAACACCCAATAATTTTATCCAACCTATTTTCATAATTTTTATAACTTTATTATGACCCGGTTAACTCCGTTAAAATTTATTTTTAGTTAACCCGGTACCCGGTGCAATTTAAAACTACAAATACACAACAATAATACAATTATCACCAAATTCTTACATACATCCCCCCCCCCCCTTGACTTTGCCGCCCCCCCCCCCCCCCTTGCCAATCAACTTACAATTTTACCTGTACACTCCTTTCTCATTAATGTTATATACTAACTATAATATAATAATAATAATAACAAATAATACTTAAAACCTTACTAGATTTTCTTATCTCATTTTTCATCTAACAAAAAGTTTTCTTCCTCTCTTTTCTCTCTTCACCTCACGGCAAACAACAATAAGAAGGGCAAGACCAAGAATTTTTCTTAAGATCTTAGTGTATTTTATAGTATCCTTGTTAGAGTTTTGAGATATAAACTCAAGGATTATTAGGTTTTAATCATCTCAACTTCACTAATCTTACAAGTAAGTTTACTAAACTCATTTCATAATTTTTACAAAGTTATTACTATGTTTATATATTTTTCTTGCAAGATCTCATACATGCATTAACTTATACCACTTTATTTTTGTAAACTTTTGATCATACAAGCCCTAGAAGTGATTTTTGGTTAGATCCTTGTTAGATCTACTTGGTTTTGATGATTAGGAACCCATGACACCCTAAGAAGGTGTATGGTAGGATTAGATTAGTTTTGTGGTGATTGAAAGTGGTTTGGATGAAGATGGAACTAGATTAGAACCCTAGAAATGGTTTTTGAAACACTTGAAATACCTACTGTCTCTATTTTAATTTCGTGGGAAAATCAGTGGTTGATGGCTAATTTTTGACCAAAGATTTAGAAAATACATTCAAAAACGAAACTTTGGGCGAAAGAATGGATTAAAACGAGCTTATAACGAAGGAGATATGATTTTTGCAAATTTAACGACGAAAACTATTTTTGTAAAAACTGCTTGCTGTTTGGCAGATTTCGACGGGTAATTAGAGGTATTAAACGTAACCTAGAGGAGCCGAGTTATCAAAAATATACTAGTATATACAAAAACGAATCCGTGGACATAAAGAACAAGGAAAACGAGCCTAAAACGACCGAGTTATACCCGTTTTAACATCGACAAAACTATATATATATATATATATATATATATATATATATATATATATATATATATATATATATATATATATATAGTCACAAATAAAAATAATAACGTACGTACTAAATGGTATATTTTCTAGCAACGTTACTAATGACTATTTTCCTAACAAATGAATACGTACGACCCGAAGGAATATTTATACGACATGACGACGTCATTCTAAGGTTTTGATACTTGGAACATAACGCTAACTTTTTCGTACGAGTTAATATGACAAGTTATGTACTCCTATATATGGACTTATTTTTCCTAAGTATGGAAACTATTTTACCATGACGATAACTAGTATTTCCAAATTACGAGTGGTATGAGTATCATGTGCATGTGCATTCATTTCATTATGGCTTGATCTTAATTAGATCACGATTATTCATTTAGGTTGCGGCTAGTACTCGCGCCTCATTGTCCCGACTACTTTTACCTCATTGCACCATCTTTGTACCATCACTTCGAGGTGAGTTCTCATAGCCCCGTTTTTAGTACTTATTTGATTTTAAATCCCACGGGGGAGAATACATTGCACTATTATTTTTGTACATGCCCAAGTATTAAATTCCGTACATTGCTTAAGTTGCTAGTACTACCACTGCAAGTCCCCTTTATTATCATGAACCGTTAATTATATTGCCAAGCGAGAGTGAGTGGATAGATCTATCGAGGGTGACGCCTCCATTCGTGTTTGGGTTGCTCCATAAGGAAAACGAATGCATTTCATGTCTAATATAGTACGAGTGTCTGGTAAACACTCCTTTGGGGCATATTTTAGTACGTCTAGCTTCGGTGTCATGAGCTTAAGAGACAATGTAGCTTTTTGACAATTTGTCACTTTACTATATACTTGTGGCTTATGTACTTACGAATTACTTATAAACCTATGATTATTCACCAACTTTATGTTGACCGTTTTTCGCAATGTATTTCTCAGGTAACTAAGGCACATTCTCATGGCATGCATGGAGTCTTTTTGTGTAACAAGGATGATATGGCTCATTCGGACTTTCTTGCACTTATGTTCAAATGTCGTTTGATTGTACTAAACTTGTTTCCGTAAACTTTTCCAACTTTTGGGACCTATGTCTTTATAACTCTGATTATATTTTGAATGAATCAAACGACGTATTTTAAAACGACACTTTAGGTCGTTCAATATTTCCTTGCTTGTGTGCTATGATCCGTTACACCCTCAGGTATTCCATTCCGCTGCCATTCAGGTATTTTGGGGGTGTGACAGATTGGTACCAGAGCCAAGGTTATAGCGAACTAGGATGTATCATGATAGGGTTCATGATGTACACGATCCCTAGACTATAACCACACTATCATAACATATCATCATTTCATCATAAGTGCATATTTACTTATTTCAGGTGATTTCATTGTTACGAGTTATTTATTTTTATTTCACCTTGATTATCACAGAGACATGTCTTCGAATCCCAACACTGTCGTACTTTACACTATATCTGACTCTGATGATGAGGGCTCTGTGTCCTCCACTGCTGTTTCACCATTTGTTTCCCCTACACCTGAGTTGCCACTTTTGGCGTCAGATGATGACACCGAGCCTTTCGAGGAGGAGGAGACGGCTCCTACTCCCCATGTCCATCCTACTATACCTACTGACATACCATCATCCCCTACTACTACTATCCATTCAGAGCCGAGACTTATGTTTCCTAGGGATAAGACTATCCAGACTGCTAGGAAGAGGGTTCGTTATGCTACATCTACTTATAGGAGTCTCCCTAGTCCTACTGTGCCTACACCACCACCACCAGCCATACCCACTACCACTCCTATAGCTACCTCACTCTTGCCGCTCAGGAAGCGCGCAAGGCTTACCACTCCAGATTCACCTATTACCGAGACTGCTGACCTTTCACCACCACCAGTATACCACATAGGTGAGAGTTCTAGAGCGGCTGCGGCTAGGAGCCCTACAGCCGTCACATTAGAGGATCAGATGGGTGCTCAGCAGGAGCAAGTCGATAGGTTGGGGTATAGAGTTGATGAGATCATTACTACTCGACTCGAGACTGTCGAGGAGCAGGTTGAGGATTTGGTTCAGGGCAGGGTTGGTATTGATGTGTCATACCATGGACTCGAGGCACGACAGTTGAGGCACCAGGAGGAGATTGAGCTACTTAGGGATGAGTTACCTGATATTCGAGATAGAGCTCAGGCGACACAGGAGACTCAGTGGGAGCAGGTAGATCATTTGGCATTGCTTCGAGAGAGGTTGGTTATTTTGGAGCGTAGGGATGCTTCTTTTCAGTTACGAGTTGAGCATGTCGAGGAGATCGTGGTGGCGATGGATCGTGAGATTCGCCGCTTGAGGGGAGAGCCTGGACCATCTAGAGCACCTGGAGGAGCCTAGACGTAGACTGGTATTATATTAGCTTTTATTATTTTCCTAGTCCCGGGATGTGGGACATAGTTCAAGAACTTGTAGTCTTTTGGTTGTTGTACAAACAAATATATCAAGTGCGACTCTACTATGTTGGAAATGTTGTGCTATATATTATATCGGTCCATGTAGGCCGAAATTTTCATGTATTATATTCATGTGTTGTGATTATATTTATGATGTTTCGTGGTTGCTCTTTATTATTATCGCATGATACAGGTTGTGGTTGTATACATACATGTCGTGGTTGTATTTATACAGGTTGTGATTATATTATACGCGTCGTGGTTTTTGTGGTTGTATATATACGTGTCGTGGTTGTTGTGGTTGTATATATATACTTGTCGTGGTGATGTCTAGACAGATTGTGGTTGTATTCGTACACGTCGTGGTTGTTTTTATACTTGTTGTGGTTGTATATATTTATACATGTTGTGGGTGTGTATCTTTGGTTCGATGACTATTTCTATTATGATTTTTCTCATGGTTATTTCCATTGTGATTTATCAGAAATATGGCACCAAGGAAGAGTAAGACTGCACCAGAAACACCCGCTATGACACAAGCCGCTATCCGCAAGTTGGTTAGGGATAGTATTGCAGAAGCTCTGGAGATTGAGAGAGCTGAGGTTGCTGCTAGGGCTGCTGAGACTGCTTCTAATACAGGGACAGCTGAACCAACTACTACTAGGCGTGAATGTACATGGAAAGATTTCAAGATTAGTGATCCTATCAAATTTAAGGGCACTGAAGGAGCGGTTGCTTTAATCCGCTGGTTTGAAAAGACTGAGAATGTATTTCTCATGTGCGGATGCCCGGACGTCAGCAAGGTAAAATTTGCTACAGGTATGCTTCTTGATGACGCTATGTCTTGGTGGAATTCGTATGCTCAGCCGATTGGTATGGAGAATGCTTACAAGCTCACTTGGGAGGAATTCAAGAAACTGATGTCTAAAAAGTTTTGCCCGCGTACTGAGATACAGAAATTGGAAACAGAATTCTATGGGCTTGTAACTAAAGGTGATGACGTCGAGACCTACTTTAGGAGGTTTCAGGAGTTGGCTGCACTATGTCCAACTATGGTTCCCGACGATGAGAAAAAGATGGAAAACTTTGTTGGTGGATTGCCTGAAAGTGTTCGAGGAGATGTGATTTCTTTTGACCCTCAATCAATGGAAGAGGCTATTCGTATAACTCAGAAACTCATGGTCCAAGTGGTCAAAGGAAAAGCTGCTGTCAACAACAATAACCGATCAAACAACACCAACTACAACTACACTCGGAACAACAACAACTATAACAACAATCGGAACTGCAACTATCCCAATAACCGAAACAACAATCCAAACAACAATAACAACAACAAGAGAAGGTTCGATTACAACGAAGGTGGAAACGCTGTTCAGCCGCCACCTAAGAGGCAAGAAGTGGCAAAGGCCTATGCTGCAGGACCGACTGGAAGGAGAGGATATGAGGGTAATTTACCCAAGTGCGAAAGGTTTCAGAGGCATCATAACCCAGGACGTTGCCCAAATACATGTGGTAACTGCAAGAAGGTTGGTCATCACATCAAAGATTGCAAATTTCCAACCTTGGGTGACAATCAGAAGCCACCGGTAACATGTTTTGGCTGTGGAGAAATTGGACACTTTAGGGGTGAGTGCCCACAGAAGAAGAATCAAGGAACTGGAAATCAAGATGGAAGGGCCCGAGGAAGAGCTTATGTTATGGGAGGAGACGATGTCAAAGAAGACCCGAATGTTGTTGCGGGTACGTTCCTCGTTAATAATCGTTATGCATCCATTTTATTTGATTCAGGAGCGGATATAAGTTTTGTTTCTATTGCATTTGCACCTTTACTTAACATAGAACCAACCCCATTAGACGTTTCCTATATCGTTGAATTAGCCGATGGGTCTTTAGTTAACACCAACACCATTGTTCGTGGTTGCACCATAAATTTCCTAAACCATCCATTCAATATAGACCTTATGCCCGTAGAACTTGGAAGTTTCGACGTTGTTATCGGCATGGATTGGTTATCTCGGCATCAAGCGAGAATTATTTGTGATGAGAAAGTTGTTCACCTTCCTTATAACGGTGAAACTTTGGTTGTTCGCGGAGAGCGAAGTGGAACTAGACTTAGTATTATATCGTGCATTAAGACCGAGAAGTACATAAAGAAGGGTTGTTATGCATTCTTGGCTCACATCACGGAGAAGAAGTCGGATGAGAAACGACTTGAAGATGTGCCAATTGTTAAGGAATTTCAAGAGGTTTTTCCGGAAGAATTGCCAGGACTTCCGCCTACACGCCAAGTTGAATTTCAAATTGAATTAGTGCCAGGAGCTGCACCAATTGCAAGAGCACCGTATAGACTTGCACCTTCGGAAATGCAAGAATTGTCGAATCAATTACAAGAACTTTTGGACAAAGGATTCATTAGACCGAGTTCATCGCCTTGGGGAGCGCCGGTTTTGTTTGTGAAGAAGAAGGACGGAACTTTCAGAATGTGCATCGACTATCGTGAGCTGAACAAGTTAACGGTGAAGAACCGTTATCCACTCCCCAGAATTGACGACTTGTTCGACCAGTTACAAGGATCTAGTTTTTATTCCAAGATTGATTTGAGATCCGGTTACCATCAACTTAAAGTTCGGGAAGAGGATATCCCGAAGACGGCATTTAGAACACGCTATGGTCATTATGAATTTCAAGTGATGCCTTTTGGATTAACCAACGCACCTGCGGTATTTATGGATCTCATGAATAGGGTGTGCAAACCGTATCTCGATAAGTTTGTGATCGTATTCATTGACGATATCTTGATTTATTCCAAGAGTAAGGAAGATCACGAAGAACATCTCAGAACAATCCTGGAACTACTCAAGAAGGAGCAATTGTATGCCAAGTTTTCAAAGTGTGATTTTTGGATACGAAGAGTTCAATTTCTTGGCCATGTTATTGATAGCCAAGGTTTACAAGTCGACCCGGCAAAGATCGAGGCAGTTAAGGATTGGGCTACGCCCAAGTCTCCTACGGAAATTCGTCAATTCCTAGGACTTGCCGGATATTACAGAAGGTTTATCGAAGGGTTTTCTAAGATAGCGAAATCGTTGACAAAGCTGACACAAAAGAATGAGAAGTACGAGTGGGGAGAAAAACAAGAGTCCGCATTTCAGTTATTGAAACAAAAGCTTTGTAGCGCACCGATTTTGTCACTACTTGAAGGAATTGAGAACTTTGTGGTATATTGCGATGCTTCGCATCAAGGACTTGGAGCTGTGCTAATGCAAAACGAGAAAGTGATAGCTTATGCATCTTGACAGCTTAAGACACACGAGAAGAATTACACTACTCACGACTTGGAGTTGGGTGCGGTAGTTTTTGCACTCAAGATTTGGAGACACTACCTTTATGGTACTAAGTGTGTAATTTTTACCGACCACAAGAGCTTACAGCATATACTCGATCAGAAGGAACTTAATATGAGACAACGTCGTTGGCTAGAATTGTTGAGTGATTACGATTGTGAAATCCGATATCACCCAGGAAAAGCGAATGTTGTAGCAGATGCACTTAGCCGGAAAGAACGACTCAAACCTTTGAGAGTTAGGTCATTGGGAATGACTATCATTTCGCCATTACCATCGAAGATCTTAGAAGCTCAGATTGAGGCTCTCAAAGAAGAAAATCGACCACATGAGAAACTTTATGGTATGCCAGAAAGCGATAATGGCTTTGTAAAGAGATCAGATGGAGTGTTATGCTTCAAGGACCGAAGTTGGATACCACTCTATGGTGGAGTGCGAGAATTGATTATGCATGAATCACACAAGTCAAAGTACTTTATTCATCCAGGTTCTGATAAGATGTATCAGGATCTCAAAAAGCTTTATTGGTGGCCGAACATGAAGGCAGAAATAGCTACGTACGTCAGCAAATGCCTTACTTGTGCTAAAGTGAAAGCCGAGTACCAGAAACCGTCAGGGTTACTTCAACAACCAGAAATTCCACAATGGAAGTGGGAACGTATTGCTATGGACTTTGTCACTAAACTTCCTAAGACGTTAGGAGGTTTCGATGCTATTTGGGTAATCGTTGATCGACTTACCAAATCAGCTCATTTCATACCCATTAGAGAGACTTATACAATGGAACAACTTGCTAGACTTTATGTCAAGGAAATAGTCTCAAGACACGGTGCACCAGTTTTCATCATTTCCGACAGAGATAGTCGGAGCGAGAGAACTATTCAGACACTTGAAGACATGTTTAGAGCATGTGTGATTGACTTTGGAAATGGTTGGGCTAACCATTTGCCGTTGATCGAATTTTCCTATAACAACAGTTACCATTCGAGCATTAAGGCTGCACCATTCGAGGCACTTTATGGTCGTAAGTGTCGATCTCCGGTTTGTTGGGCCGAAGTCGGTGAAGTACAATGGACTGGCCCGGAAATGGTACAAGAAACAACAGAAAAGATAATCCAGATTCGAGAGAGAGTCGAAACTGCTAGAAGTCGACAGAAAAGCTACGCAGATGTTCGACGCAAACCATTGGAATTCCAGATCGGAGACAAAGTCATGTTGAAAGTCTCGCCTTGGAAGGGCGTGATACGATTTGGAAAACGCGGGAAATTGAACCCGAGATACATTGGACCATTCAAGATCCTGGAGAGGATTGGTCCGGTTGCTTACAAACTTGAACTTCCATCAGAACTTAGCAACGTACATAACACGTTTCATGTTTCGAACCTCAAGAAATGTCTTTCGGACGAGTCTGCCATTATACCATTAGAAGAAATACAACTTGATGACAAGCTTAACTTTGTGGAAGAACCAGTTGAAATAATGGATCGCGAGATCAAACAGTTGAAACAAAGTCGAATTCCGGTCGTGAAGGTTCGCTGGAATTCTCGAAGGGGACCCGAGTTTACTTGGGAACGAGAAGACCAAATGCGACGCAAGTATCCACAACTTTTCACCGAGCCTAGTACCGAGACCAACACTAACTGAATTCAGGGACTGAATTCCTTTTTGGATGGGCGACTGTCACAACCCACAATTTTAGGTCATTTTTCCAAACTTCGACATTCTACTATTCACAAATTACTATTCATCGATCACTATTCATCGTTTTACTATTCATCGTTTTTGAGGTCAAATTGACATTCCGAGACACATTCAGAAATTTTACTATTCACTTGACACTATTCATTCCCGAGAGAAAACCACTATTCACGTGCATTACTCATGTCATCGTAAATTTAGTTTACGAGTGTTCAAATTCGCGTAACCGTATTGGTTCAGGAGCGAATTCATGCATTATTATCAGGGACATTTCATACGGACTAGAAATAGTCTGCATATCATTATTAGGGCACTTGCATACTATTCCACTCGTAGGGTATTCAAATTATATTTTTAATATAATTAACGAATTACGTATGTTTATTTTAAATAAACACTAATACGCGAACTATAAATGTGACTAACACGTCCAACACTCCCGATTATGATCCCAATATATTTTTATATTCATTTTTATAATATAAAAATTATAATATTAATTTACCCGGTATTTTGGATATTTATTTTAATTATTAACTTAAGTTTACTAAAACTTCGACGGTTTTCGTGGAAATTAAACTATAATTATCTAAACACCCAATAATTTTATCCAACCTATTTTTATAATTTTTATAACTTTATTATGACCCGGTTAACTCCGTTAAAATTTATTTTTAGTTAACCCGGTACCCGGTGCAATTTAAAACTACAAATACACAACAATAATACAATTATCACCAAATTCTTACATACATCCCCCCCCCCCGCCCCCTTGACTTTGCCGCCCCCCCCCCCCCCCCCCCCTTGCCAATCAACTTACAATTTTACTTGTACACTCCTTTCTCATTAATGTTATATACTAACTATAATATAATAATAATAATAACAAATAATACTTAAAACCTTACTAGATTTTCTTATCTCATTTTTCATCTAACAAAAAGTTTTCTTCCTCTCTTTTTCTCTCTTCACCTCACGGCAAACAACAATAAGAAGGGCAAGACCAAGAATTTTTCTTAAGATCTTAGTGTATTTTATAGTATCCTTGTTAGAGTTTTGAGATATAAACTCAAGGATTATTAGGTTTTAATCATCTCAACTTCACTAATCTTACAAGTAAGTTTACTAAACTCATTTCATAATTTTTACAAAGTTATTACTATGTTTATATATTTTTCTTGCAAGATCTCATACATGCATTAACTTATACCACTTTATTTTTGTAAACTTTTGATCATACAAGCCCTAGAAGTGATTTTTGGTTAGATCCTTGTTAGATCTACTTGGTTTTGATGATTAGGAACCCATGACACCCTAAGAAGGTGTATGGTAGGATTAGATTAGTTTTGTGGTGATTGAAAGTGGTTTGGATGAAGATGGAACTAGATTAGAACCCTAGAAATGGTTTTTGAAACACTTGAAATACCTACTGTCTCTATTTTAATTTCGTGGGAAAATCAGTGGTTGATGGCTAATTTTTGACCAAAGATTTAGAAAATACATTCAAAAACGAAACTTTGGGCGAAAGAATGGATTAAAACGAGCTTATAACGAAGGAGATATGATTTTTGCAAATTTAACGACGAAAACTATTTTTGTAAAAACTGCTTGCTGTTTGGCAGATTTCGACGGGTAATTAGAGGTATTAAACGTAACCTAGAGGAGCCGAGTTATCAAAAATATACTAGTATATACAAAAACGAATCCGTGGACATAAAGAACAAGGAAAACGAGCCTAAAACGACCGAGTTATACCCGTTTTAACATCGACAAAACTATATATATATATATATATATATATATATATATATATATAGTCACAAATAAAAATAATAACGTACGTACTAAATGGTATATTTTCTAGCAACGTTACTAATGACTATTTTCCTAACAAATGAATACGTACGACCCGAAGGAATATTTATACGACATGACGACGTCATTCTAAGGTTTTGATACTTGGAACATAACGCTAACTTTTTCGTACGAGTTAATATGACAAGTTATGTACTCCTATATATGGACTTATTTTTCCTAAGTATGGAAACTATTTTACCATGACGATAACTAGTATTTCCAAATTACGAGTGGTATGAGTATCATGTGCATGTGCATTCATTTCATTATGGCTTGATCTTAATTAGATCACGATTATTCATTTAGGTTGCGGCTAGTACTCGCGCCTCATTGTCCCGACTACTTTTACCTCATTGCACCATCTTTGTACCATCATTTCGAGGTGAGTTCTCATAGCCCCGTTTTTAGTACTTATTTGATTTTAAATCCCACGGGGGAGAATACATTGCACTATTATTTTTGTACATGCCCAAGTATTAAATTCCGTACATTGCTTAAGTTGCTAGTACTACCACTGCAAGTCCCCTTTATTATCATGAACCGTTAATTATATTGCCAAGCGAGAGTGAGTGGATAGATCTATCGAGGGTGACGCCTCCATTCGTGTTTGGGTTGCTCCATAAGGAAAACGAATGCATTTCATGTCTAATATAGTACGAGTGTCTGGTAAACACTCCTTTGGGGCATATTTTAGTACGTCTAGCTTCGGTGTCATGAGCTTAAGAGACAATGTAGCTTTTTGACAATTTGTCACTTTACTATATACTTGTGGCTTATGTACTTACGAATTACTTATAAACCTATGATTATTCACCAACTTTATGTTGACCGTTTTTCGCAATGTATTTCTCAGGTAACTAAGGCACATTCTCATGGCATGCATGGAGTCTTTTTGTGTAACAAGGATGATATGGCTCATTCGGACTTTCTTGCACTTATGTTCAAATGTCGTTTGATTGTACTAAACTTGTTTCCGTAAACTTTTCCAACTTTTGGGACCTATGTCTTTATAACTCTGATTATATTTTGAATGAATCAAACGACGTATTTTAAAACGACACTTTAGGTCGTTCAATATTTCCTTGCTTGTGTGCTATGATCCGTTACACCCTCAGGTATTCCATTCCGCTGCCATTCAGGTATTTTGGGGGTGTGACAATCTGTGGGACCCACCAGAAAAATCACAAAAATAAAAGGACCATGGAATTTAAAAGTTGAGCTGCGGGAGATTGACTAGTAACAAGTTCAAGTCCTAACTCTAAATACAAAAATCTAGAAAAATCATGCAAGATTTGTAAAAAACTAAAAACATGCAATTTTCACTTTTTCACTTGTGATGAACTTTTGACTAAAATGAACTTGGATTACATTTAATTGACAGAATTTGATATAATCAGCTAAAATAAGAAAAAATAAGCCAAAACCTACAACTTTTGCATTGATGTGTGGGTTTGTGGATCTCAAATCCCCACACAGTGGACTGTTATGAAGATCAATGGGTCATTTTTGACTTTTTACTTAAAAGGCACCAAATTTATGGTCAATTTAAATCAAACTAGCCTAATGTGACTTGCAGAAACAACAACCAACACGTAGCACCCCCTGGTGCTCAATGGGTGCTGCTGAGCCAAACACCCCTATACCCTATGTCATTGAGGGTTTTCAAAACAAAATGGTCATCTAAACTATGAAACTAATCTCTATGATTACACTATCATAATATAAACCAGTTTGAGCATAGAAACACATGTAATAACAATTAACACTCATAAATTCATTTGATGCTTATTTGACAGTTAATCATGTTAAAAAGTGATAACAAGGAATTTGAGGAACAGGCACATAACTGTAAATAATAACTAAACTTAACTACACTAAAACAACACAGAAAACCATGGACAATGAGATATTGAGCATATGAACAGTAAGGAGCAAAGATTAGGTAAAATGCTTACACAAGAACCAAGCTGAGAACTGAGATACTATGGATCATAAACCTATGACTCCCTAAGGAGTTCTAAACCCATAGCAGTCCATAAGCAACCATATTCCACAGCCTCTTCAATCTTGCAACTAACTTTTGAATTTAAGCTTATTTTTCAACTATTTTTGAGAATTTTTCTATTTCTTAACTTAAACTATTTCCAACTCTTTGAAAGCTTTAAAAAGCTTATATGGGGACTGAAATAAGCTTAATCAAACAGCAAACAACAATTTCTAGCACCTTGACAATAATTTAGAATTTTTTACTTGAAATAACTCAAAGCTTAATTATATAAGGAAACTTGAATTCAAATGGCATACAACTTACAAAATACTTATCTGAGTAGGTTACAAACTTTTTGATTGGAAATTACAACTTGAAAAGATAAATTCAAACTAATTCGACATCAATTTTACACTACAACTATTCTAAAAACTAAAACTAATGCATTTCTCTCCTGTTTCTTTGACTTAAATACACCCTAGAAGCTTTCTATCTCTTTCCCACTCCATTTTGAGCCGTTGGATGGCTTGTAGTGATCCAGGCCCTTGAATTCTCTTTTGGCGGGAAAAAGGTCAAATTGGCAGTTGTGGTTGCTTGTGAGACTGAGAGGGCATTTAATGAGATTTGGAGGGTTGTGGGGACAAGGTGTGGGTTGAGTGAGCTGGAGGAGGGGGGATGAAGTGTAGCCATGGTGAAGCAGGCCAATTGGGGAAGGAGGTGGAGGGTGTTTGACTTTAGGTTTGACCCTGGGGAGGATAATATAAACGGGAGGGAGTGATATTTGTGGGAGGTTGGGCCTGGGGTGGTATTTTGGGCCACAGGTTTTGGATTTGGGGGTGGGTTTGTTTATTTGGGTTTGGTTTTTGATAATAAAAGGCTAGGTCCATTTGGTTTAAAATAAATCACAAGGACCATAGTTGTAATTTCTGAAACATGAGGGGCTGGTTTGTGACTTTTCCCAAAGTTATCATAGGGACCCAATTGCTACCTTTTATTTATCCAAGGTCCATTTTTGAACATTTCCCAAAATTAAAATACGCGGGGACCTTTTATGTAATTTTCCAAAGTTGAAGGATTAAAACCGTCAATTCATGAAAACTTTTATCCAAGGATCAATATTGAACATTTTTAAATTTCCAAGGACTAAAAATGGTTTTTCTTCTAAAAATATCCCACCAAGGACCAAATCTGCCAATTTTTAAACTCCAGGGACTAAACTTGTAAATTTCCAAAACTTTTGAGATTTTTCACCAAAGGACTAAATATGACAACTTATGATTTTAAAAGGACCTTTGGTGATAATTTTCCATATTTTGAATGACCAGGGACTAATTTTGACATTTTATGAAAGTTGGGGGACTGAAACTGCCAATTTTGCAAACTTTGTACGTCTTTCATCTATTTTTACTCATTTTGCATCTGAAACATATAAAACACAATTTTGGAATATGTTTAGTATGTTGATGCATTTCTGAGTGTTTTTGTATGTTTTGCAGTTCAGATTTGACCAAAAATGATGAGTGTTTGAGCACTCATCAGGTCTCATTAAATACTTGTTGTGGTCTCGCATTTTGTTTCGCTAGTCTCTAATTTCGAGAAAGGTTTGTATTTGAGATCGAGGATGGTTTTATAATTAGTTCTGAGATTGGTCGTTGTTTCGAAATGGAATTGCCCTAGCCTTTAACTCGGTTCACCTTTTTTTCTAATTCGATATAACTATATTTCTAGACACATTTAAACGTATGTTTTGATTTTTAATCATTACTAAATCTTAAACTTTGACTAATTATGAATCTACCCTAAAATGCTACTATAAATAGTCGAAACCCTAAGTAGGTTAATTTGAATAACAATAAGAACTAAAATTAATTATGACATTAAATATATAAACATAAACATTAAATGCCTATTAATTCAGGAAGACCATTGAAGAGGGAGTAGCTTTTGTCTTTGTGTTTTCCTTCCTTTATTTCAATACGGTTAAGGTACAAATATTCTACCCTTTCTCAGTAAGGGTGTTTCTCTCATGACTCATTATGATCCTTGACTCTGATTATGATCCCTTTGATATGATTCTTTGATATGATATGATTCCTTTGATATGATCCCTTTGATATGATTCTTTGATATGATTATGTTGCTATCCATTTTGTTATGATATTATTATCCTATCTCATTTGATATGAGATTCTGTTTTAGTTTGAAATGCCTTTGTTGATTATGCTATGATTGTTTTGTTATGATAACGGATAAATTTGTTATCTTGTTGCCCGAGCTAACTAGTCATGGAGGTACCATGACCATGTCATTGAGGTACCAATGGCATGATACTTTCTGTGGAGGTGTGATTGATCCACGACGTTCCCTTTTGTTATGTATGATTATGTGTGCACATTGGCCATTATGTATACGTATGTTCAGTCTAGTACTGGCATATGTATTTTGTTTTGCAGGGAGCATATGGATGCATCCTAGGTTTATGATATGTTAGGATATGGATTTGTAGTGATTAGTTTGTGTGTGCCATATACACCATTTCAATTTTGATAGGTCGCCCCTCTATGGTTACTTTTGATATGACAGGATATGATTTATTATTATGTGACTAAGCATGTGGCATGCTTTTTGAGCTCGTGGGCATTTCCATATGATGATTTGATTTTCTTTTGATCCTCTGATTTCATTATGATCCTTATGACTCACTATTCCTTTGTCTCTTATGATGTATGACATTTTTTTCAGCAGATTCTTTTGGGCTCCATTTCGTATACTAATTGATTGGTGCTAAACAGTCAGAAATTATCAACCAAGTAATGGTCAACAAGTCAAACAGCCTAAACCAATACTCCGTGGAGTGTAGTGTCTCCCCGGGTCGTCAGATCCCAACGAGGCGTGAAATCTGAAATAAGACGACTTTGAGATCAGGTGAAATGAACAGGAAAAGGGTTCAAGTGATTATACTACTGAAATATAAGTAAAAATAGCTTTGATAAGCTATATCAACTAATACATGAAATCAGATAATCACAAATGCAAAGGAACTGGAAAACGCGTACGTTTAATATTTAAACGTAAACATACGAAACAAAACGATTATAACTAAAGTAGGAATTTGCATGCCTTAGGGGCTTAAATGCAAATTAAACAGACTTAAAATATTTACTTTTTAATTACAAATTTATTTAAAAGTTAAGAAAACCTAAAAATGTAAAAAGCAATAAAAATGTTCGTTTAAATTTAAATAAACGTAAACGTATGAAACAAAACGTGAATTCTGTCAAATATAACTCCCACAAATGTGAAAATTATATTTTTGGAATCCTAAAAGTAAAAGAAAATTTATTGAAAATTTAAAATTATTTTTATAACTATTTAATTAATTATTATTATTTAATAACAATTTTTAATTTATTTAATAATACACTAAGAAATAAGAAAATGTAAAATAAGCCTAGAAAAATAAAATAATGACTTAGAAAAATCTAAAATATTATAAAACTTATTTTAGAACTGAATTTATAATTTTTACACTTTTTATCAATTTATTATTAATTATTATTTAATTAATAAAAACTAAATTAAATTATGAAAAGTGCTAAATGACAAGAGAAAAATCTGATAAAATTACTAAAATTATTTTAAGATATAAGGAACCTAAGAAAAATATAAAACTGAGATTTACTTATGCAATAAGCTGAAAATAAGCCAAGTGGCTTAAATAGAAGCTATCATTTTTTGTATTTTTGGATTTTCTTGGATTTTCTTTTTCAAATATGTTTATATACTAATTATAAGCAACTTTAAAAAAGGAACTTTTGTTGTAGCTTATTAATAAGCTGTGTGGAAGTCTATTTAATAGACAGAATAAGCCAAAAGCTTATTAGGTGTTTGATAAGCTTGAATAAGCTTCAATATTGAGCAACAGATCCAAATAAACTTGTAACTAATAATAATAACAAGTAATAAGCACAAGTTGTTCAGATAAGCACACTTAATAAGCCAGAATCAACAAATAAGCAATTAGCTGATTTGACAGGTCAAATAGGCCAAACGGGCACAACTGCAGCCATCTGTGGGGGTCACTAGGGGGTTCAGGAGTCCAAAATTAAGGATGAACCCTCTAGATGGACTGGTAGTCTACACAATAAACTAAAAATCAGGGTAATCAGTTTACTAATAAGCTCACAATGAGCTTATTAATTAAGCTAATTAAACCTGAGGCCCAAGTGTGCAAGGGTGAAAGTGGTAACATGCAGGGTAGTGTGGGGACTACACAATGGATCAAGGATCCAAACTTAAACCTGAAATATGAAGATAAGCAGTATGGATTTCTAATAAGCCAATAATCAAAGCCTAATTCTCACAAATAAACTAGATAAGCTTATTTGAAAATGAGCCAAAAACCTGAGTCTCAGAATACTTAGTTGAAATGTACTAACTACAAGGTCTGAATACTATGTCTAAATAAGCTCACAATGACAAAATAAGCCCTGAACTAGAAATATGGCTTATTCGGGTATCCAAAAAGTCAATAAGCTAAGGGTGGGGCCCACTAATGAACTATCTATGGTTTATTGAAATTGGTGAACATATACTGATGACTCAGTGTATGATTGTGGAATAAGCAAATTTCAAAGGCTAAATAAGCTATCTTAGTGAAAACTGAGATCTAATTTTATTGCAGATATCAAAAGATAAGCTGAAAAGCTTTCTAAAAAACTAAAAATCAAGAGCTAAGGTTTTGGTTTGCACCCTGGAGGGGGGTTTGAAAATTGACCAAAAATCAAAATTACCCTGGTGCAGGGCACTAGCTTGCCCTACAGGTCTTTTCACACTTTTGAATAAGCTTCTAAAAAATTCTAAAAAATAAGACAATCATGGATTTTGAAAGTTCAGGTGTAAGACTACAATATGTGAAAAGCTCAAGGTTTGATTCTAACCACAAAATTCAGGAAAATTCCTTGAATTTTTGGATTTCTGACAAAGCTAGTAATTTTGACTTTTTTATATGAAGCTTAGTTTGACTAATATAAACTTAAATCCTTGATTTTATGACTGATCTTAGTTAGATAAGCTATAATAAGGCTAAAATAAGCTAGAAATTGTACTTGTGATATGAAATGAGGTTTATGCTACTTAAACTTTTACATAGACAGATTTTAGGCTAACTAATTGGTGATTTTGACTATTTAGCTTGTTACTACCAAAAACTTAGTTGATTCGTTGTTCTATTGGTCTGAGTATGATGTGAGAACACAAAGTAAGCAATAATACTCACTGAGGCACTCAATACAGACAAAACCAAACACCACTTTTAAACATAGATTATTAAGAAACTTGATTCAGATGGATACAAACTACAATCTAATGATCACTACTTTATCTAATAAACAATAAATAAGCAAAATAAGTAGAAATGAACTACTAGTTAACATAAATGAGCACAACACAGATTTGGAGCAAAATCTTACAAATGCCTTCCAAGCTAGCTTCCAATGAACCAGAACCAAACAACAATCCTTAATGGCTTCCACAAGCCTACTAACCCAGGGCCATCAATAATCCACCCTGTTCCATTGCTTGATCATCATTGCACACTGATTTTTCATTTACTTTCTATTTTTCTTATGTTTCTTATATTTTTGCTTTTTTATACTAAACTGCTTTTTTATGGTTTCTAAGAGCTTGAATAAGCCTTATAGGAGCTTATGTGACCTTATGAGTCCAGAATAACATCAATACAACAACATTCACATTAATATGAAATTTTGAGCTTTTTAGTGCATAAACTGAGTTAAACAAGATAACTTGAAATTCAAACTGAAAAGAGATTTTTATTATACTGAGAACATGAAATACAAAGCTTGAAAGTTGATTAATACACTAGAAATTGAAAACTACATAAGTCGACACTAAGAAACTAAAAATTACACTAGATAGTATCCACATTGCTTCCTCTTTGCTTTATAATCATCTTTTCTGACTTCCAAATGTCCACTGAGACTTTCCCACCACTCCTGAGCCATTGGATCCTTGCAATTCATCATAGCCATACAAATGGCATTCTGGTGCCAAAATTGTAACAGGTGGCTAGGGGTAGTTTTATTGCAATTAAAGAACTTTGGGTGTTTGTGGAGGTGGAGGGGGACAAGAAAATGTATTTTAGATGGGTTTGGGGCAAGTTACCCACAAAAACAAGGGTTGTGAGTGGAACAATGACAGGTTGAAGATGGGGATGCATTAAATGCAAAGTGGGTTTGAATCATGAGTTGGAGAAAGTAGGTGGTGAGCTGGGGAGGACAGGTGGTGAGGGATAGGTGGCAAAACCACCCTGGTTTTGAGTTTGCAGGTGGGAGGGAGACGGGTGAACCGTGGTTGTGGTATTTGTGGGAGGGTTGACCGTTTGACCCTGGTTTAAATATTTAAAGGGGTGTGGGCTTTTGGAGTTTGGGCCTGGGAAAGGGGTGGGCTTGGTAAGGGTTTGGTTTGGATTGGTTTTTATTTATTAAGGGTCTGGTTGGTTTGTTGTGGATTTAAGCCTAAGGACCGATTTTGTATTTTCTGAATTTATGAAGGGCTGAACATGTAATTTTCTCATAGTTATCATAAGGACCAATCATGCCATGGATGAATAGTACAAAGGGTATTTTTGATATTTTTCCAATTTTAAAAACCCAGGGACCATTTTTGACATTTTTCAAAATTGAGGGACCAAAGTTGCCATTTTGCAATTTTTGATTTTAAAGGATTTCTTTTGACAACTTGTGAATCCCAAAGGACCTTTGATGATATTTTACATGTTTTGGATTACCAGGGACTAGATTTGCCAAAATTTCAAAGTTCAGGGACTAAAACTGCCAAGGGTGCAAACTTTGATCAATATTTATCTGTTTTCCATCCTTTTGCACTTGAAACATATAAAAACACTTTCCAAGAATATTTTATGTATTTTGAGGCATTTCAGTGTGTTTTTAATTGTTTTTGCAGTTCAGATGGGAACAAAATGATGAGTATTTAGACACTCATCACTAATTCAGATTTATTATTAGTTGTGTTGGCATAAATATTATGATATTTAATCTAAACATCCTCTTCATGTTTTGACGATGACAAAGATGTAAGCTACAACAAATAACGTAAATTGCCTAAGTTACTTGTGATCACAAATCATCTATTCATTCATACGTCAACATCTCTCGACATTTCAACGTCTCAAGTATGCTTTAACAATCACTTAAACTATGAATAAACAAATGCCCAATGCATTCTATGATCAATGGAACATTTACTTAATCACTAGATTTTTTATAAAATGTTACAAACGTTTTATATCTTTTACAAATCTTTTTTGGTAAATAAAGAACTATGTTTAATCTATAATAAATATATGAATTTAAATTTTCAACTTAAAATGGCAAAAATACTTCAGAAAAACTTTCCCTAAAAAAAGACAAGCCGGAAGACCATTGGAGATGGACGGCCCCCTTAATTTTAAGGGCGGCCCCCTTAATATTTAAGGGGATCGACCCCGCTCCTCAAGCCCTCAGGTTTGCCTATAAATATTGTATCATTCCTGGACTTTTTTCCAACCTCTTGTACTCAAAACTTTCTGATTTAATCCTCCCTAAATATCTTTCTAAATCCTTTGACCATATAAGGCGTGTCATGAGATTGGTTCTAGCTAACATTTTTCTTAGTGTCGTAAATTTGTGTAAGCAAAGGTGTGTACGGTTTTCGCCGCCTAAAGGGAGCTTGTTGAGTAGTGTTGTGAACTCTCGAATAGGTGGCTCTGGGAGTGGAGTAGGGCAAGGAAGGTGTCCTTGTAGCCGAACCACTATAAATCATCATGTCTGGTTTGCATTTTCTTTCTCTTATCTCTTTTCATTTATTCTCGCATTTATTGCTTTATATCTATCCTTGTACGTACTCAACACATATCATGCACGTCATTGTCAGTGCAAACGATATATTAATCAAAACCGTCATTCCCAACACTTTCTCAACATATCGGTTTAACCAACACTCCCCCATCTCATAATGTCATTCTCATCCTCATATAGGTTCTTTATTCATTTCTTATCAAATGTTTGTTCCTAGGTGCTTATTGTCTTCACTTCTTTTTGAATCCATTCAAGCATACATTATGGCATGATACATCATCTTTGGTAGATGATAATGTCATTAAAGGTCATGTAGAACTAAACAATGTTAGTAATCTTTCATCCATTGTCTTTTGATATAGGTCATTATTTCTAAAGGTATTTCGTTTTCATTAGCGTCAATCCTAATCGATCAAATCATAACCCGTAGCCGTCATTAAATATCAATGTCCACCCACATTTTCCTTTTCTCTTAATATTACGTAAGTCGTATTCCTTTATCCCTTAAGTTGTGAATTTTAGATTGCATAAGTCCATATGTTCAATCTTTATATTCGTTATAGCTTTTGCTATACATACGAGTTTCTAATTCTTTAAATAGTTGTCTACGTTATCACCACCACCTTCCATCATGACTTTCACTAATCATCAAAACCATGAATTAGCGAAAACATACTTTTATCAATCCTTCATCTATCGAGTTATCACCACATGAATCCTTCTAGTAAACCAACACCAACACTAGCACCACTCACTCTAACTCTCAATATTCCAACCTCACTTTATATCTTCCTTAGAGGCATTATCTTGTAGGATTTTATCATATTATATTCACATTTTTCTTTTATTGTATTTCTGATTAGAAGAATACACCTTAGTTTTCTTATTTTTCTTTAAGATGAAATATATTGCACTAATCTTTTCATTGTAGGTTCATCATATATATTTCTTTGTATATAGAATACTCATATCTAGGGATGTTGTTTGCATCAATTATTTACTTATTTTAGATGCTTCTTGGTACCTGCGAACAATGAGGAATCTTCATCAAGCACTCTTATTGCATCGTCTATACACTTGGTTGTATATGACATACGTGTCTACTAACAAAGCTTCTAGTATACTAATATTTGTTTTGTAGGTTCATATTGATGCCCTAAAGCAAGGGGGAGCTTCCGTAAAGCATTTTTAGAATGCATCATACACAAGCGTTGTTATATATCATATACTCATTATAGGACAATTATTGTCTTACATTAACATTTATTTTGTAGGATTCTTCATCCTTGCATCATATACGTTGGTACCCTAGCAACGGGGAGTATTGATCAAGGGGGAGCTAATCATGCACTAAACTTTGTTTTTGTAGTTTTCTTATTTCTTGTGTCATATACGTTGGGACCCTAGAAACGGGAAGTATTGATCAAGGGGGAGCTATAATCAAAGGGAAGAATGCACGCATTTATCTTTATTCTTATTCTTCGACACACTTCTGTGTTTCGACAAAAAGAAGGAGATAAGTCAACATAGTCCAACATGCATTTCATTCATCATGCATTTTTTATATATAATTTTATGTTGCACAACAATAACCTTGATGTAGGTTAAGGAACTTTATTTGATCCACGGATCCGCTAACAACCTAAGGGACACAACAACATTAGGAGATTGGAGTTGAAGACTAAACTTCATTAGGGATGATGCAAGCTCGCTATTTCGGGGAGAAATGAAGTTAACTCCAAGGACACACCCTTTTTGTTTTGACAAAAGGGGGAGAAGAGTGTAAACGGAGAAGGTAATGTAGAAGGTGTTACAGATACAAGTAAGTATTACAGACACAAGTAACTTTTTACATTTTACGTTCTATCACGTTTACATATTTTGTCATCATCAAAAAGGGGGAGATTGTTAGTGCAAATATTACGATATTTAATCTATACAGTCTCGTTTGTTTTGATTGATGACAAAGGTATAACTTGATACATAAAGTAAAATGTACAAGTTACTTATAATCATAGTTTGTCTCAACATACATTCAACACCTCTCAACGTCTCGTGTCATCGTATGCTACAAAACAGGTTCGTACATGTTTGTTATGTGACATTATGATCAAACCCCTTGACCAACCATTTAGAATGATTAAAATACTTTGAGGGTCTTTAAGTATTTTAGGTGTCAAAGTACACTTTAGGTGTTAAATAGAATAAGTGCCACATTAGGTGTCTAGATAATATTAGTAAGTTTACAATATATAAAAATGTGTCTTATAACAACATAAGTACATAAAACATTTTAAGTAACTTACTAAATATTATATAACTAGCTAATATATTTTTCATATATAAGTAACTTACCTTTTTAAGTTAGTATATACATTTGTCTAAATGTATTTTTCATAATATGGAAAACATTCTTTTATTACCTCATGTATAGTGTCATCTAAATTAGAAAGAATCTTGATTAGACTAGACACAAATATAGAAAGATATTTGGTTTATGTCTTTGTCATAGATTTTGTAAGATATGTCATAGATATTGTAGTTGACATTAGAAGATCTTGATGTGACTAGAGATAAATATAGTAAGATATTTGGAATATGGTTTTGGAAGATAGTTTATATCTTTGTTAGTTTTGGAAAAACCACTTTGTTAGTTTGCCTATAAATAGGAGTTCATGGTTTACTTATGAACTTGATGAAAAACACACATTCTCTCTACACTTTGCATAGATCTTAGATAAATAGAAAACCATGTAGAAAACACAATTAATCACCCTTAATTATCATGATCATAATGCTTCTAACATTTATCTTTGTTGTAAGCATATAATACATCTTGATCCACCAAAGAAGCTTGGAGATCTTGCCATCATCATCCACCACAAGCATACATATATGAAGATCCATCACAACAAGATTAGAGAATTTGTGATCTTCAATCATTGAAGGCTTTGTATCAATGGAAGTTCTTTTAGATTAGTCATTCATATCCATTACACATTTATGTCTTGGATCATCATTGTACTCATTATTATAGATTAGATGGTTTATGTGTTTGTGCCATAAAACACAAGGTTTCTATGTTGGGCCACAAAACATAGCGGGAGTTGTTGTACCCTTGTAAAAGAACTAGCGGGAGTTGTTGTACCCTTGTAAAAGAACTAGCGGGAGTGGTTGTACCCTTGTAAAAGAACTCGGTATGTAGCTTTGTAGCGGAAAAAGTGTAAGCGACGATTGGAAGGTTTTCTCCACCAAGAAGGGAGCTTGTTGATCTAGTGAAGTAACTCTCGAGTTGGGTACTCGGGGAGTGGACAAGGGCGAAGAGGAGATTCGTGACCGAACCACTTTAAATCCTCATGTTCGGTTTGCTCTTTCCTTTTACTTTTATAATTGCACTATATTATTGTTTGTGTTGTGACTCGATGTTTATGCTTGTGTGACAACTTGTTATATCATATGCTTTATATTAGTCATAAGACTATTATTAGAATTTCTCATATTACAACAAGTTTGATCGGAAATTTGTCATATGGATGTTTGTAGAAAACAAAAACAAACAGAACTAATAATGGCGTAACTTGACACAATGGTCTATACTATATTTGATACAACAAGTTTAAAGATTTTTAAATGGAAACGTATTCACCCCCCCCCCCTTTGCGATTTCACAGAGTTGTCAAAGCAATTGCAAGAATTCTTGGATAAAGGATTTATTCGACCTAGTTCTTTGCCCTGGGGAGCTCCAGTGTTATTTGTGAAGAAGAAGGATGGATCGTTTAGGATGTGTATTGACTACCGAGAATTGAAGAAGTTGACAGTGAAGAACCGCTAGCCGTTACCAAGGATTGATGATTTTTTTGATCAGTTGCAAGGATCGAGTTACTATTCTAAGATAGACTTGAGGTCTGGTTATCACCAGGAAGAGTATATTCCCAAGACGGCATTTAGGACCCATTATGGTCATTATGAATTTCAAGTGATGCCTTTTGGTTTGACCAATGCACCCGCGGTATTCATGGATCTCATGAACCGAGTATGTAAGCCTTATTTAGATAAGTTCGTGATAGTCTTCATCGACGATATTTGATATACTAAAAGAGTGAGGAGGAGTACAAGTAACATTTGGCTATGATTCTTAAGTTGCTCAAGGACGAGCAGTTGTACGCAAAGTTCTCTAAGTGTAAGTTTTGGATTCATAAGTTACAATTTTTAGGTCATGTGATCGATAGTAAAGGATTACATGTGGATCCCGCTAAGATTGAGGCGATTGAGAAATGGGCAACGCCGGTTAACGCCACAGAAATTTGTCAATTTCTAGGATTGGCTGGGTATTACAGGAGATTCATCAAGGGATTATCGAAGATATCTAAACCGTTGACTTCGTTGACTCACAAGAACAAGAAGTATGAATGGGGAGAGGAAGAAGAGAAAGCATTTCAGACTTTGAAGCAGAAGCTTTGTAGTGCACCAATATTGGCTTTGCCAGATGGAGTGGAGGATTTTGTGGTTTATTGTGATGCCTCGTATCAAGGGTTAGGAGCAGTTTTGATGTAGCGAGGGAAGGTCATGGCATATGCTTCCCGATAGCTTAAGACTCATGAGGAGAAGTATACCACTCATGATTTGGAATTAGGAGACGTAGTTTTTGCCCTTAAGTTGTGGAGACATTATCTTATGGTACCAAGTGTGTCATCTTTACCTATCATAAGAGTTTACCGTATATTCTGGATCAGAAGGAATTGTACATGCGACAGCGACGATGGTTAGAGACGTTGAGCGATTACGATTGCGAGATACGATACCATCCGAGAAAGGCTAATGTTGTAGCTGATGCATTGAGTCGCAAAGAACATTTGAAACCGTTACGTGTTCGAGCTTTAGTTTTGACAATCAACTCAAATCTGCTTGCCTAGATTCTGCAAGCTTAAGAGGAAGCCGTGAAGTGAGGAGATATCAAGGAAGAGCAACTTGATGGGATGTTTAGGAAGGAGAAACTTGAGAAACGTTCAGATGGAACTTTGTGTTATAAAGGAAGAAGTTAGGTACCTTTGTTTGGAGGACTGAGAGATTTGATTATGCTCGAATCTCATAAGTCAAAGTATTCTATCACCCAGGATCTGATAAGAGTATCAGGATGTGAAGAAGTTAAATTGGTGGCCCAATATGAAGGCTGAGATTACTGTTTATGTCCGTAAGTGTCTTACGTGTGCCAAGGTTAAGGCTGAACATCAGAAGCCGTCTTGTTTACTAGAGCAACCTGAGATCCCAGAATGGAAATGGGAAAGAATCACAATGGATTTTGTCACCAAGTTACCTATGACTTCGACTAGATTTGATGCTATTTGGGTAATAGTCGATCGATTGACTAAGTCAGCTCACTTCTTGCCGATCAGAGAGAACTATAGTATGGATAAGTTGACCAGGCTTTACGTGAAAGAGATAGTATCTCAACATGGAGCACTAGTGTCTATTATTTCTAATAGAGATGGCAGGTTTACTTCGAATTTTTGGAGATCGCTTCAAGATTTGTTTGGCACGAACCTCGACATGAGTACCGCTTACCATCCACAGACCGATGGTCAAATCGAGAGAACCATCCAGACTTTGAAAGATATGGTACGTGCGTGTGCGATTGATTTTGGGAATGGATGGGATGTCCATTTGCCTTTGATTGAGTTTTCCTACAACAACAGTTACCACAAGAGTATTAAGGCCGCACCGTTTGAAGTACTCTATGGTCGAAAGTGCCGTTCATCGGTATGCTGGGATGAAGTGGGAGAAGCTCAGCTTATTGGTCCGGATTTAGTCCGTGAGATGACCGAGAAGATTTATCAGATTAAAGACCGATTGAAAGTTGCTCGAGACTGTCAGAAAAGTTATGCAGATGTGAGACGTAAATCCTTAGAGTTTCAAGTTTGAGATAGGGTTATGTTGAAGGTATCGCCATGGAAAGGTGTGATTAGGTTTGGTAAGAGAGGAAAGTTGAATCCTTAATATATTGGACGATTCAAGATTTTGGAAAGGATTGGTCCCGTGGCTTATAAGCTAGAATTGCAACCCGAGCTCAGTAAAGTTCACCCTACTTTCCACGTGTGGAATTTGAAGAAGTGTTTAACCGATGAGACCGCTGTGATTCCACTTGAGGATATTGAGATTGATGAGCAATTGCATTTTGTTGAGGAGCCTGTTGAAATAATGGATCGTGAGGTAAGAAGAGTTGTATTCCTCTTGTGAAGGTACGTTGGATTTCCAAGAGAGGACCAGAGTACACCTCGGAACGCGAGGATGAATTTAAATGAAAGTACCAAAAACTTTTCAAAGCCGGGACTGCCAACTCAAACTAAATCCGGGATGGATTCCTAAATAAGATGTATGTTATGTAACACCTGGTACTATTCCTAAAATCTATTTCTAACCAAATATTTATTTTCGTACCTGAATTACATTAAAACTTTTATTGCATGATTATTTGGGTTTGAGAAACGTGAGATATATTTGGAAACGAGAAGTTTATCCCTTGATTGACTCAGCACAACTTAGAAAACTCGAATCTTATTGTAACTGCCAAATTATTTGAATATTATTGAGTTTGAGAAAAACTTTGAAGTTTATGCTTGATTTGATAGGAAAAAATATTTTGTGAACAATGGCGCAAGTTTCGTAATTTTTCGAGTCCCTTTGCTATGTCGTTTGAGCCCTGAAGTGTTTTCGTGAGAAGTATAACTACGTTGACACCCCACACTTTTAATTCCTACAACCCTAACCTAACCCCCACTATATATATATATATATATATATATATATATATATATATATATATATATATATATATATATATATATATATATATATATATATATATATATATATATATATATATTAATAATAATAATATTTTCATTTCTTTTTCATTTCAACACACACAAACATACAATTTTCTCCTCCCTCTCTCTTCTCTCTTACTCCGGCCAGCCAACCACCACCGCCGCCCACCTTCGGCCAACTTCCGGTCACTGGAAAATTATCGGCCCAAAAATATTTTATTTCACCATTTTGTAGATCGGGACGTGCTCGTTCCAAAAGTACAAGCCGATTTAATCAAAACCAACCCAACCCCCCCCCCCCCCCACGGTAACGCCATCACCGCTGACCATGACCACGCCACCACCTCCACCACTACTTGTTTCTTGGTAACCAAACATATCCCAACCACTTTTCTCATCATTTTCTTTAATGAAAACTATTTTTCACAAAACCCTAATTTCTATTTTTCTTAAATCTGATTTTATTTAAAGTTTTATATGTAAAAATGGTTGAATCTTGTTTTGGAAATGATAACAACACTCGTGTGGGCCTCTTTACCCTTCCCCCTTGTCGCGGCAGTCGACCACCACCACCACCGAGTCGACTCGGTGTGGTAGGTGGTGATGTTTATATTCGTCGAAATATTGTTTTGTTGTTTATTTAATTATTTATGAAAGTTTGGAAATAAATTCAAAGGTGCGTTTGGTTTTTGTTCCTCGGCAGCCGACAACCACCACTACCGAGGCTCGGGTGGTGGTGGGAGTGAGTTATTTGATGTTATTATTGTTGTTGATATTCATGTGATGTTAATGTTGTTTGTTTTGGGTAAAGTTTTCGGCTAATAATATTCGATACGGAATAATTCGACGAATAATATAAACTTGACTAATAAATATAAAACCTAAAACAAAATTTTTATAGTTAAGTGGTTTGACTACGGAATTGGTTCCGGATATTTATTATCGTGGCGATTATTCTTATTGGACTTGAATTGGAGGTATTGGATTTACGACCTTGGTTATTTGGATATTATAGACCCTGTGGTACACGAGACGGAAGGATTTGTTGGACTTTGACTAACATATCTGGACCCGAACAACTACGAAATGGTCGATAAACCTAAACAACAAATGGACTACGCGAATGATATATCCAATTGTATTATATAATTTTAAAGTGTTAGCGTTGGTTAAATAATAAAATTAAAGAGTCATTGACTCAGGAAAATGTTATATAAACAGGCAGGTCATGCTCAAATTTTGTAAAATCTTTTATAAACTTTTAACTTTTAAAAATTGTATTATATTTTTAAACCTTTTCAAACATTATTATTTTCAACATTTTATTTTGGAAAAATGGGAAAATAGCCGAAACTAGTTATTTGTGTGTTATTATTTATTTGAGTGAGTATTCATTTCTCTTCGATCTCTTTTCTTCGATTATTTCTTTCATCTACACTCGTCTTTCTTGAATTATCGTTCGCTCTCGCCGACATGTTTCTTTCTATCTTTCTCGTCACCCACACGAGACTTCTTTTAAAAATATATTTTTCTTTCAAACGCCATTGTTACAAAAAGCTTTTGTTCAAGCATTGTTTATTGAGATATTCGAGTATAGTTTCTGAGTTATGCCATTTATATTGATTAGGTTGTGCTGAGGCTCATTTCCTGTGATGCATTATTTGATTGGTTGCTAAATCTCGTTTCCTGCTATTGTTAAGGTGTGATTCATAGCCCCACTTTTTATCTTTTAAATGTTTATAAACCCATGGGGTGAGATACATGCTTTAAATGTTTTCTGAGCACAATTGTTTATTTTTGGTATGCTATTCTGGACTGTGATGCCAGGTAGCTTGTTCTGCCACAATTAAGACCCTCAGATCATGAGCCATTAGTCACTTGCGAGTGAGTGCGAACTTAGTTTATAAGCCTATAGGATTGACCATCCCTCCCGGTTGACCAAAGGCTTGGCAACGCTGGTGTACTACTTTCGATTTTGCCGAGTGTTTGGCAGTTCCTGGCCTTGGGGGCACTGTTAGATTATGAAATTCCGCGGTTATTGTTGATTTCAGTACAGAGTTACTAGTACTGGTTTGGTTAACATCTTGCGTGTCATGAGCTTATCATTACTACAATGTGTATGCACAAGGATGCCTCTATATATTGTTGGTTATTTTTGATTACCTGATATTTTGCATTCGTTGCTTATATCATATGATTAAAATCTTGTGCTCAACTTTATTATTTAAACCTATGGATTACACTCAACCTTTGTGTTGACTTTTAAGCATGTGTTTTAGGTACTGCTATTAATAATAATTAGCTTTGAAGCTAAATTATTTGGGCATGATGGAGTGGCTTGGACTGAGAGGCTTTCTGTTCAGGCAGCTTAATCATCTTTACTATCTTTATTTTTCATGTCATTCGTAAAACCTTTGTGTGTCTTTAAATCTTCCGCTGCTAAACTTTGTTATTTTTTCGCTGCAAACTCTTTTAACTTTTCCGCTGCTATTTTGATAAAGAGTCTAAATGGTTTGTAAATCGAATGATGTGTTGTGAGACACATTTAAACGTCCCGTTTTGTGAGACACATTTAAACGAATGATGTGTTGTGAGACACATTTAAACGTCCCGTGTTGTGGTCGTTAGCTATAAATGTGTCTAGTTTCCTTTTGTGTAATGCCCCTGGCTGTGTTGGCTGCCGTATTTAGGCTGGGGGTGCTACAAGCTCTGCAAGAGATGGCCCATGTTAGCAATCAAGAAATGTATAATGAAGTCATGGTCATTCTAGATTAGGAACTTTGTAATGTGTCGTAGAATATATAATCGAATAGTTAATGGGCTCGTGGATTGGGCTAAAATAATAGGTTAGTAGTTTATGTAACATTAGCCTTGTATCTTTATGTAATCAACAAGCCCAATCCACTCCATGAACAAGCCCATAGAAAAGCTCATGAGGCATTTTGTTAACAATTTTATAAGCCTCCACACACCTCATTTGTGTGTGTGTTTGAGTGTGTGTATGTGTGTGTTCTTTCTACTGTAATACAAGTTCTCTCCATCTCCTTGCTCTCTACTATTCCATTCGACATACATATATATCTTAAGCCATCATACAAGCTTATATAACATGATAGAGTTGATATCTTAGGGATAACAAGTGGTATCAATTGCCAAACAATGTTTTAGGAGTGTGTAAAATCGTTTTTTTGTTGAATCTTTAGAAGAAAGGTTGTGTTTTTATTTTACTTGAAAACCGTATATTTTTCTATTAAAAAGGTTCAATTTTAAGTTTCTTGTTCTTAAAGTTGTTGTTTTTATTGAAGCTTTAGTGTTTGTAAAGAAGTTGAACAAAAGATTTCAATCAAAAATATCAAAACGAGTGATTTTTAGGTGTGTTTTGATGAAAATCTGTTCTAGCGAGTTGCTTCTCGTAGTGATTTCTAGGCAGCGATTTGCTACATAGAGATTTTCTTTCTAGCGAGTTTTCAGAAAAAGGACGGCGATTTGGCTTTTAGTGAAGGACAGATTTGGCTCATTAGCAGCGAGTTGCTTCCTTAGCGAGTTGGTTAGTAGCGAGTTGCTTCAATAGCGAGCTGGTTAGCAGCGAGTTGCTTCCTTAGCGAGTTGGTTACTAGCGAGTTGCTTCAATAGCGAGTTGGTTAGCAGCGAGTTGCTTCCCTATCGAGTTGGTTAGTAGCGAGTTGCTTCACTAGCGAGTTGCTTCCTTAGCGAGTTGGTCAGTAGCGAGTTGCTTCAATAGCGAGTTGGTTAGCACCGAGTTGCTTCCCTAGTGAGTTGGTTAGTAGCGAGTTGCTTCAATAGAGAGTTGGTTAGCAGCGAGTTGCTCAATAGCGATTTGCTCATGGTAGCGATTTGTCACCTATTCTTCACAGCGATTTGTCTTCTTTTCTTCAAAACTTCAAACGGCTATAACTTTTGAACCGTAACTCCGTTTTCGACGAATTACCTATCAAAACAACCGTGAGATCGAGGAAAATGACACATTGAAAAATCTAAAGATCATTGAACCAAATCTTCGAGGACCAAATCCTCTCCGAAAAGAAGTTATTGGCTTTTCAAGTTTTTTGACCTAATTTTCACCATAACAACTTACCTTAATCAACACTAAACACTACTCCTACTTCGTTGAAATGATCCAAGATCAACTTTATCATACATACCTTAATTAATGGCAACTCATCAAGATATACATGCAGCTGGTGCTGAAAACCGACCTCCCATGCTGTCAAAGGGTGGGTACTTACTGTGGGCTAGGAGTATGATGCGCTATCTTAAGAGCAAATCAAATGGAAAACTACTAATCACATCCATTTTGGAATGACCCTTTAAACCAAGACAAGTGCTAGACACTGGAGACCTTAATGGAACCCCCTAGTACAACCATACTACAGAGATAAGACTGAGGCTGAGTACACTGAGGAAGACAGACAACAGATTGCAGCTAATGATCAGGCATTTCATCTTATCGTTCTTGGACTACCTGAAACAACGTATGCAACTGTGGGAAGTGAGAGAAGTGCTCATGCAGTCTGTGAAAGAGTCAGGAAGTTAATGTATGGGACAGACATCAGGAAACAGTAAATAGAAACACAATTGCTTAAGGAACTACACAAGTTCACTTCAATTCTTGGTGAATCCATTGAGTCGTACTATCACAGGTTCTACAAGATAATGAATGACTTATCCAGACACAACCTCACTTAGATGAATATTGCTAACAACACCAATTTTCTGAACGAGCTACAACCTGAATGGGGAAGATATGTCACCATTGTTTATCAGACTAAAAACATGCATGAAGTTACCTATGATCAGTTGTATGATTTCTTGAAACAGAACCAAGCTGAAGCAAATGAAGTTAGAGCAGAATTACTTGCCAAGAAACATGATCCTCTTGCATTAATTTCTAATACACCAACACCTCTACCAGTGAATACACCACATCAATCATCTTCCACTCACAACTATATGCAACAAAAATACATTCCACAAGCTGCTGTGATTCCACAATAACAATTCTACCCACAACAACAACATGTTATTCAACAAAAATATCCACAACTCCAAGAACCAGAATTCATAGACAATGATGAATCTACTGCTGCTTTGACACAAGCATTTTTTCTATTGTCAAAGGAAGTCCAAGGACGCTACTCTACACCAACTAACAACAACCAAAGGATTTTATCAAACACTCGCAACAAGCAGATTGCTCAGCCGAGTGTTAATATGGGTAACGGAGGACAATTGGTTGGTGTTATTGGGAATCAACAGGGATATGCTACTGGATTTCAGATGGGTAATCAGAATATGCAGAATCCATTGGGTTAGTATGCATGTAATTAGAAGGGTCAGTATGCAGGGAATCAGATGGGTCAGATTGTTGGAAATCAGAGGGGTCAGAATGTCGGAAATCAGGCAGTGGGTAATCAAATTGGGAATGTTGCAGCTACAGTCGTCGGGAATTATGGAAATATGAATTATGGTAATTTGGTTAAGTGCTTCAACTGTCAAGGTGTAGGTCATATGGCAAGGAACTGTCCTACTAAGCCGAAAAAGAAAGATACAGCGTATCTGCAGAAAGCATTGATGCTAGCACAAAAGGAAGAGGCAGGATTCCAGTTGAATGCTGAGGAAAATGATTTCATGGCACTTATGGATGAAATGGAGGACAGAGAGGACATTAATGCAAACTGCATCTTCATGGCGAATCTTCAGGAGGCTAACTACGACACGGATTCTAACACACCTCCTGTTTATGATGCCAATGCACTCTCTGAGGTACCAATCTTCAATACATGCCACAATAATGATATATTTGATATGTCTCGTCATGATGAACAGCATTCTGAGACTCCAGCACCCACTTATGATACATACTTAGACACGCCGAATAATAGCAATATTGATTCGGCAACTCCAAATATGAATCATAATGGAGGCCCAATTTCACAGCATGCTGAGAATGATGAGGAAACACGTGCTTTATTTGAATCATTATTGAACAATTGTAGTATTGAAATCGAGAAAGTGAAAAAGGTCAATCGCGATGTTAAGACCGCGAATGAGAAATTGACCGCTGAGCTTGAGAGATACAAGGAAAATGCAAAAAAGTTTTCAAATTGACAGAAAACGTGAGTCAGAATTTGAAATTGGTTATAAGAAGTTACTTGCTAAAGATAGGGAATTACAAAAGCAATTTGATACTCTTTAAATTAGTTCAACTAAAACCATCAACTCTTTAAAACAGGAAATTTCTGATTTAACAAACCAACTTTCAAAAAAAAAATCAGCTTATATCAATCTTGAAAAAGAAAGGGATGAGTTGACAAAGGACTTTGCAAAGAAAGAATATAAACTTTTGGAAGAAATCATAGAGTCAGAACACATGTTTGCAAAACTAGAAGACTTAGTGGTTAAGTCGGGTCAGTCGAGTCAAACAATTCATATGATTACTAACCAAACTAACCCGATTTACCATACAAAAAATAAAATGGCTCTTGGTAACAAAATATCTTTTAATCTCAAGAAAGCTAAGGAAGAACATAATGTTTTGTGTAATGGTAATGTGATTTACACCAAACATGACCTCCTAGTGTTCGTGATTATGTGGAAACAGTAGAACTTGTCGAAGAGAGCATAACTAAAATGAAACAAAAGAATTTGAAACCAATCAATTACAACAAACTGAACAAACTTTCTGGAATTACTTTTGTTCCACAAAAACAAACATATGAGTTTTCCAAAAACCGAGGTTTTTCAAAACTAGTTTCTAAACCAGTAGTTGCTTCCAAATCGCTTTCAAACATGGAAAGATGTCTTCAAACAACACTTTTAACACAAGTGCTGCCAAAGGATATCTTGATGATATTAAAAATAGAATTGGACAACTTCAAACAGCCTTAAAATCTAAAATAAGACTAAATGAGAACAATTGGAATTCCAAGGTTCATTTATAGTTGAAAATGATTCTTGAAAATGAATTTGCTCCTCAAATTAATAATATTCATGCTCGAATAATTCATTTTAAATATGCATTTTAACTAAAATAGCTAACTTTGTCAAGGACCACAAATCCCTAATAAAGAAGGCTAATTAATCCTTTGAGCAAATCAATGTTTTGGAAAATTTAAATGATTCTCTCTTCGAAGCAGTTCTATCGACTGGTATTATGTCCATCATTTTACAAACATATTCTGTTTTTGACGATGAAAGACTGAGAGCTGAGACCTCCGCAATTGTGTCAAAATATGAAAATGCTCTTATTAAACATGAAAAAGAAAATGTGTCATATTTTAAACAACTAGATTGGAAAAGCGAAGAATGCAAGTATGACAAATTGTCGTATGAGCGTGCCTTCAAAAACATCAAAGCGCAAAATGACCTTTTGAGGTCTCAGCTAGAAAGTCAAAAAGGAAAGGGTGTGGATACTAAGTTTGCAAAACCATCAACTTCGGAGAAACCAAATGCTTCAAAAACAGTTGAAAAACCAAAAATGTCAATTTCCCGGTTTGCTCCAAAAGTCGACGTGATAATTGATTTGACAAAACCAGTCACTCCAACACCTTTGCCCATGAATAATGAAACAGAAAAAATTGTTGAAAAAGGAAAAGCGGTTGTCGAAACACCAAAAGTGATAGCACCTGGCCTTTATAGGATTAGTCCCACTATTGTGTCTGCGTCCACATCTAAAACATATGGAACAAACGACAAAAGCGTAAAAGATAATCCTAAAGAGTCTAGGAATGCTAAAACAACTTCTAAGGACAACAATATAAATCCAAATGCGTGTGCCTTACCTTCTACACGATTAGAAAGCACCTCTAAGAGCAGTAGACTAAACCCTACGAGCAATACAAGGAACAATAGAGTCTCGCCTGTCTCTAAGAGTAGTAGCAAGAATAAAGTTGAAGAAGTAGAACAACACCCTAGGAATTTATTGCTTTGTAATAAGAGAAATATTTCATCTGAATGTAATGTCAAAAGTACTGTTTCTAATGCATGTAATGACTCTGTTTGTTTAATGTGTAAGAAATGTTTAATTAATGATGTTCATGATGATTGTGTTTCTAAGACTGTGACTATTTTGCCTGAATAGAAGGATGTTCCAAAAGGACCTAGTGCTAAATCGAGATATATTGGTAGGCTAAAGAATTAGGAACACCACCAATAGTCGAACGCCTAGGAACTATCTTAAGTATTGTGCATGGAAACCAACGGGTAGAGAATTCATGCTACAAGATGGCAAATTGAATGTGGTTGAATCTAAACAAGTTGAAACATTCTATGAGTGTGATACTTCTCTTACCTCTAACCCTATGGAACAAAATTCAAAACGGTTTCCAAATACAAACTCTTCTGTTCTTCGCAGGATATCGAAATATGTCTTTGGATCGTCGACTACTAATCAATTTCATCTGGGAATTCATGGGAACTGTACGCTTTAGAAATAATCATGTAGCAACTATTATGGGTTATGGAGACCTTCAGTTTGGGAATTATTTAATCACTCGAGTTTTCTACGTCAAAGGGCTAGGACACAACTTGTATTCAGTTGGGCAGTTTTGTGATGCAGATTTAGAAGTTGCTTTCAGGAGAAACACGGTCTTTGTTAGAAATTTGGTTAGCGATGATCTCTTAACTGGTAATCGCGGCACAAACTTGTATGCTATCAACATCAACCAAATGGCTTCTTCATCACCAATTTATCTTATGACAAGAGCATCCGAAACAAAGTCCTGGCTGTGGCATAGAAGATTATCCCATCTCAATTTTGACACCATCAACAAATTAGCAAAAGACAACATCGTTACCGGACTTTCTAAGTTCAAATACACCAAGGATCACCAATGTCTATCTTGCGAACAAGGAGAAAGGAAAAGAGCATTATATAAACCTAAAACCATACCTTGTTCAGAAGCAAAGTTACATATGTTGTACATGGACTTGTGTGGCCCAATGAGAGTTGAAAGCATTAATTGGAAGAAGTATATTCTTGTTATCATCTATGATTGTTCAAGATACACTTGGGTTATGTTTCTGAGGTCAAAAGACGAAGCATCAGGCATCATCATCACCTTTATGAAGCGCATTCAAGTTTTACTTCAAGCTCTAGTAAGGATTATAAGAAAAAACAATGGCACATAATTCACAAATCAAGAGTTAAGAACTTACCTCGAAGATGTTGCAATTACACATCAAACCTCAGTTGTTAGAACTTCGATGAGGCAAAAAGTGTACCACTTTTAAGGGGTCATTTAAGCCCAAATTCGAGATTATTTGATCAATTATTGCCCTAAATCGTTCCTTTTGTCATTTTAGGTACTTTTGAGGAGAAATCTAGAAAAGGAAACATTTTGGACATTTTTGGAGCATAAAAGTGAAGAAAACGGCAAAGTCTCAAAATTCCTTGCTGGAACAGTACCTGACGATGTCAAGCTACAACACATGACGACGTCGAGAGTGGCAAAAGAGGTGGATGTGGAAATTATAACGTGACGGCCCAGAGTGTTTTCTTTGTTAATGGCCTGACGGTGTCACCAAGGTCGTCAGGGTCCAAATATTAGTGACGGCCCAGAGCTTATTTCTACATGACGGCATCAGAAGTGGATCTAGGCAGTACGAATTTCAACTTGGCGGCGAGTTGACGACGTCAGAGGCTAACACATGACACCGTCAGGATGCTTAGTCTATATATATTTTTCCAATTTTTCATTGTAAAGTGTGGAACTTTTGGGGAACAAGTTGTGTAAACACCCTAGGTCAAATTTCCTGCATATTGAAAGGGTTTCAAACCCTTCTTTCTTCCATGTTTGAATAAAGATAAGTACTTCAATAATCATTCAATATGTCTATGTATTGTTTGATTCTATCTTATGTTTATCTTTCTTTTAACATTTTAGGCTAGGCTTTTATTTTGTTTGCTTAGATGTAGTGAAACCTAGATGTTGATTATGGGTTGATTGTTTGTCTATAATTGTTACGGATGATTGTATTCGATGTTAGGCTTAAGAAAACTGGCAGACTTCCATTGGTAACTTGCTTGAACATCTTAAGAAACAAGATCGGAGGTGTACTATGATTTTTGGTTGTATTTAATGCATAAGTGAATTCTAATGATCCCATGTTAGGAGCTTTTAACGGCTCGACATAGGAGTGAAGTAGGATCTTATAGAGTTAGGGAATATTGTACACTGCCCTACGACTGGTATTAAGGAATATAACCCGTCATCCATGCAATTGTAACAAGCTAATCATCCGGTAAAAGATATATAGGGAGTAATAAAATCTAAGTAAACACAACTTTTCTCATTATTGTTTCCACCAAATTAGTATTTTAGTTTAATTTTCATTTATTTTATTTTATTTTGATTGCATCTTAGTTAATTGGGTTAGTTGGCTAGCAACTAATTCCGCCCACTCCTTCAAAACCCGAGATTTTACTTGCTTTCCATAAAATATAAAAATACAAAAAGAATCATCCCTCACCTCTAGACCTAGTTTAGGAGGTTTTCTAATCCTAGCGACACTATTCCTGAGTTGAACGATCAATCCCCAGGTACTTGTCACTATACAATACAACGATCAGGTACACTGGCTAGTGGGGGTTGTAAGCTTCTCAAGATCCCTTGAGAGGTAAAACCTGTTGTGAGGGCGCAATTCCCACGTATCAAACTCCACAACATAATGGGGTAGTTGAAAGAAGAAATCTAACTCTTGTAGAAGCTGCTCGCACAATGCTGATTTATTCTAGTGCACCACTATTCTTATGGGCTGATACAGTTGCCACTACTTGTTTCACCCAGAACCTATCCCTAATCCATCCAAGATTCAATAAACTCCATATGAGCTAGTGAGAAACCGTAAACCTGACATCTCTTACTGTCACACCCCCAAAATACCTGAATGGCAGCGGAATGGAATACCTGGGGGTGATTGTCATAGCACCACAGTTACAGTTATATTGAACGACCTAAAAGTCTTGGAAAGTTTAAGGAAATAAGTTTAGTACAATCAAACGATAGTTCATAAGTGCATGAAAATCCAAAATGAGACGTGTCATCCTTGATACTCAATGAAATGACTCCATGCATGTCATGAGGAATATGTCTTAGATACCTGAAAATACATTGCGAAAACGGTCAACAATAATGTTGGTGAATAATCATAGGTTTGTAAGTTAAATCGTATGTACATAAGCCACAAGTATAAAGTAAACCGACAAAAATGTCAAAATGGTACATTGTCTCTTAAGCTCATGACCCCGAAGCTAGACATGATATTGTATTGGCCCCAAAAGAGTGTTACCAGGCACTCATATAGTTTAGACATGAAATGCATTTGTACCCGTTGGAGCAACCCAAACACGAATGGAGGCGTCACCCTCAATAGATCTATTTACTCACTCTCGCTTGGCATTATAATTAACGGTCCATGATAATAAAGGGGACTTAACTTGGTAGGAAGGCAACTTAAGCAATGTATGGAATTTAATACTTGGGCATGTACAAAAATAATTGATGCAATGTATTCTCCCCCGTGGGATTTGAAATCAAATAAGTAATTGAAAACGGGGCTATGAAAACTCACCTGAAGTGATAGTACAAAGAGATGAAATGATTGGGACAACAAGCCACGTACACTAGCCGCAACCTAAATGAATGAATACGATCTACTTTAGATCATGAAATGTTGTAATGAATATTCATGCACATGATACCTATATCACTCGTAACTTGAAAATACTTGTTATCGTCATAGTAGGTAATTTCCATACTTAGGAAAAATAAGTCCAATTAGAAGTATAGAAACTTGTCGTAATATATCGTATATAAAATGTTAATGTTATATTCCTCGTTTTGAAAACCTTAAAATAACGTCTAGTAGTCGCATAAATAAACCTTGGGTCTTACGTACTTCGTTAGTTACGAATATAACTCTTGAATAAGAAATCTAGAAAATATAGCATTTAGTACGTAGTTATATTATTTATAGTAGTGACTAAATATATATATATATATATAGTTTTGACGATTTTAAAACGTGTATACCTTTGTCGTTTTAAGTCCATTTTCCTCGTTCTTTATATCCACGGATTCGTCTTAGTATGTATTAATATATTTTTGATAGTTCGGCTTCTCTAGGTTACGTCTAACGCCTCTATTTGTCCGTCGAAAATCGTCCAACAGCATGTAATTTTCAGAAAAATAGTTTTCGTCAATAAACTTGCAAAAAATCATAACTCCTTCGTTATAAGCTCGTTTTAATCCGTTCTTTCGCCCACGGCTTTGTTTTTGAAAGTATTTTCTAAATATTTGGTCAAAAATTTCCCATCACCTTCTGAGTTTCCCATGTTTTAAAAATATGGACAGTAGGTATATATATTGTTTCAAAAACCATTTCAAGGGTTCCAATGTAGTTCCAACTTCAACCAAATCACTTCCAATCACCACAAAACTAGTCTAATCTTACCATACACCTTCTTTGGGTGTCATGGGTTCCTAAACATCATAAATTAAGTGGATCTAACAAGGATCTAACTATAATCTATTTCTAGGGCTCAAAAGTTAGATATGTACAAAATGGAGTGGTATAAATAACATATGCATGTAGATCTTATATATATATATATATATATATATATATATATATATATATATATATATATATATATATATATATATATATATATATCATATGAATCTTGTAAAAACTTGGTAAAATAAGAAAGATAAGTTTCATACACTTACTTGAAAGATTAATGAGATTTTGATGATGAAAACCTATGTAAACCTTGAGTTTGTATTTCAAAACCCTAAAAGGAGTACAAAATACACTATATAATCTACTAGATCTTGAAAAATTATGGTTCTTGCTTGTTTCTCTTGTTTAGGCCGAGCACCACCAAGAGAGAAAAAGAAAGAAAGTCTTCTAGTTTTGATCTTGTGAAATGAATGAAAAAGTGTAGGTTTATGTTTTATATTTTTTATCTAGACAAACTATGACAAATCTTTAATGAGTTGGGATGATTTTTCAACATTGTAAGATGATTAGTATGGAGGGGGGGGGGGGGGGGGGGGGGCAACATGGAGGGTGGAAGAAAAGAGTGCATTGTGTAAGAAATTAATAGGTATTTGGTAGTATATTAGTGTTTTTAGGTAATACCGGGTACCGAGTTAACTAAAAATAAATTTTAACGGAGTTAACCGGGACATAATAAAGTTATAAAAATTGTAAAAATATGTCGGGTATCAATATTGAGTGTTTGGATATTTATTATTTAATTTCTACGAAAACCGTCGTAATTTTAGTAAACTTACGATAATAATTGAATAAATTTCCAAAATACCGGGTAAAAAGTCAATTATACCAAAAGTATAATTATACGTAAAAAGTCAATTATACCAAAAGTATAAATTTAAATATCTTACGAGTGGAATAGTATGCAAGTGCCATAATGATGATATGCAGACTATTTCTAGTCCGTATAAAATGTCCCAATGATAATGCATGAATTCGCTCCTGAACCAATTCGGTTACGCGAATTTGAATACCCGCAAACTAAATTTACGATGAAATGAGTAATGCACATGAATAGTGGTTTTCTCTCAGAAATGAATAGTGTCATGTGAATAGTGAAATTTTTGAATGTTTCTCGGAATATCAAATTGACCTAAAAAATGATGAATAGTAAAATGATGAATAGTGATTGATGAATAGTAATTGGTGAATAATAAGATGTTGAGATTTGGAAAAATGACCTGAAATGGTGGGGTGTGATGGTCGCCCACCCAAAAAGGAATTCAGTCCCTGAATTCAGCTAGTGTTGGTCTCGGAAATTGGCTTGGTGAAAAGTTGTGGATACTTTAGTCGCATTTGGTCTTCTTGTTCCCAAGTAAACTCGGGTCCTCTTCGAGAATTCCAGCTAACTTTCACGATCGGAATTCGACTCTGCTTCAACTGTTTGACCTCGCGGTCCATAATTTCAACTGGTTCTTCCACAAAGTTAAGCTTGTCATCGAGATGGATTTCTTCTAATGGTATAATGGCAGACTCATCCGAAAGACATTTCTTGAGGTTCGAGACATGAAACGTGTTGTGTACGTTGCTGAGTTCTGATAGAAGTTCAAGTTTGTAAGCTACCGGACCAATCCTTTCCAGTATCTTAAATGGACCAATGTATCTTGGGTTCAACTTCCCGCGTTTCCCAAATCGTATCACGCCCTTCCAAGGCGAGACTTTCAACATGACTTTGTCTCCGACCTGAAATTCCAATGGTTTGCGTCGAACATCTGCGTAGCTTTTCTGTCGACTTCTAGCAGTTTTGAGTCTCTCTCGAATCTGAATTATCTTTTCTGTTGTTTCTTGAACCATCTCCGGGCAGTACATTCTACCTCACCGACTTCGGCCCAACAAACTGGAGATCGACACTTACGACCATAAAGTGCCTCGAATGGTGCTGCTTTAATGCTCGAATGGTAATTGTTGTTAAAGGAAAATTCGATCAACGGCAAATGGTTAGCCCAACCATTTCCAAAGTCAATCACACATGCCCTAAGCATGTCCTCAAGTGTTTGAATAGTTCTCTCGCTCTTACCATCGGTCTGAGGATGGTAAGCAGTGCTCATGTCTAACTTGGATCCAAAAGAATCTTGTAATGACCGCCAAAAGTTTGAAGTAAAACGACTATATCTATTGGAAATGATGGAAACTGGTGCACCGTGTCTTGAGACTATTTCCTTGACATAAAGTCTAGCAAGTTGTTCCATGGAATAAGTCTCTCTAATGGGTATGAAATGAGCTGATTTTGTAAGACGATCAACAATTACCCAAATAGCATCGTAACCTCCTGACGTCTTGGGAAGCTTAGTGACAAAGTCCATTGTAATACGTTCCCATTTCCATTGTGGAATCTCTGGTTGCTGAAGTAATCCTGATGGTTTCTGGTACTCGGCTTTCACTTTAGCACAAGTAAGGCATTTGCTGGCCTACGTAGCTATTTCCGCTTTCATGTTCGGCCACCAATAAAGCTTTTTGAGATCCTGATACATCTTATCAGAACCGGGATGAATAGAGTACTTCGACTTGTGTGATTCATGCATAATCAATTCTCGTATCCCACCATAGAGTGGTATCCAACTTCGGTCCTTGAAGCATAACACTCCATCTGATCTCATTACAAAGCCATTTTTGTTTTTTGGCATACCATAAAGTTTCTCATGTGGTCGATTTTCTTCTTTGAGAGCCTCAATCTGAGCTTCTCAAATTCTTGATGGTAATGGCGAAATGATTGTCATTCCCAATGACCTAACTCTCAAAGATTTGAGTCGTTCTTTTCGGCTAAGTGCATCTTCTACAACATTCGCTTTTCCCTGGTGATATCGGATTTCACAATCGTAATCACTCAACAATTCTAACCAACAACGTTGTCTCATATTGAGTTCCTTCTGATCAAGTATATGCTGTAAGCTCTTGTGGTCGGTAAAAATCACGCACTTGGTACCATAAAGGTAGTGTCTCCAAATCTTGAGTGCAAAAACTACCGCACCCAACTCCAAATCGTGTGTAGTGTAATTCTTCTCGTGTGTCTTAAGCTATCTAGATGCATAAGCTATCACCTTCTCGTTTTGCATTAGCACAGCTCCAAGTCCTTGATGCGAAGCATCGCAATATACCAAAAAGTTCTCAATACCTTCGGGTAGTGACAAAATCGGTGTGCTACAAAGCTTCTGTTTCAATAACTGAAATGCGGACTCTTGTTTCTCTCCCTACTCGTACTTTTGATTCTTTTGTGTCAGCTTAGTCAATGACTTCGCTATCTTTGAAAACCCTTCAATAAACCTTCTGTAATATCCGGCATGTCCTAGGAATTGACGAATTTCCGTAGGAGACTTGGGCGTAGCCCAATCCTTAACTGCCTCGATCTTTGCTGGGTCGACTTGTAATCCTTGGCTATCAATGACATGGCCAGGAAATTGAACTCTTCGTATCCAAAAATCACACTTTGAAAATTTGGCACACAAGTGCTCCTTCTTGAGTAGTTCCAGGATTGTTCTGAGATGTTCTTCATGCTCTTCTTTACTCTTGGAATAAATCAAGATATCGTCAATGAATACGATCACAAACTTATCAAGATACAGTTTGCATACCCTATTCATGAGATCCATGAATACCGCAGGTGCGTTGGTTAATCCGAAAGGCATTACTTGACACTCATAATGACCATAACGTGTTCTGAATGCCGTTTTCGGGATATCCTCTTCCCGAACTCTAAGTTGATGGTAACCGGATCTTAAATCAATCTTGGAATAAAAACTAGAACCTTGTAACTGGTCGAACAAGTCGTCAATTCTGGGAAGTGGATAATGGTTCTTCACCGTTAACTTGTTCAGCTCACGATAGTCGATGCACATTCTGAAAGTTCCATCCTTCTTCTTCACAAACAAAACCGGTGCTCACCAAGGCGAGGAACTCGGTCTAATGAATCCTTTGTCCAAAAGTTCTTGTAATTGATTTGACAATTCCTGCATTTCCAAAGGTGCAAGTCTATACAGTGCTCGCGCAATTGGTGCAGCACCTGGCACTAATTCAATTTGAAACTCAACTTGGCGTGTAGGCGGAAGTCCTGGCAATTCTTCCAGAAAAACTTCTGGAAATTCCTTAACAATTGGCACCTCTTAAAGTCGTTTCTCATCCGACTTCTTCTCCGTGATGTGAGCCAAGAATGCATAACAACCCTTCTTTATGTACTTCTCGGTTTTAATGCATGATATAATACTGAGTCTAGTTCCACTGCGCTCTCCACGAACAACCAAAGTTTCACCGTTATAAGGAAGGTGAACAACTTTCTCATCACAAATAATTCTCTCTCGATGTCGGGATAACCAATCCATACCGATAACAACGTCGAAACTTCCAAGTTCTACGGGCATGAGGTCTATATTGAATGGGTGGTTTATGAAATTTATAGTGCAACCACGGACAATGGTGTTGGTGTTAACTAAAGATCCATCAGCGAGTTCAACGATATAGGAAATGTCTAATGGGGTTGGTTCTATGTTAAGTAAAGGTGCAAATGCAATAGAAACAAAACTTCTATCCGCTCCTGAATCAAATAAAATGGATGCATAACGATTATTAACAAGGAACGTACCCGCAACAACATTCGGGTCCTCTTTGACATCTTCTCCTCCCATAACATAAGCTCTTCCTCGAGCCATTCCACCTTGATTTCCAGCTCCTTGATTCTTCTTCTTTGGGCACTCACCCCTATAGTGTCCAATTTCTCCACAGCCAAAACATGTTACTGGTGGTTTCTGATTGTCACCCAAGTTTGGAATCCTGCAATCTTTGGTGTAGTGACCAATCTTCTTGTAGTTGCCACATGGATCTGGGCAACGTCCTGGGTTATGATGTTTTTTACACTTTTCACACTTGGGTAGATTACCCGCATATCCTTTCCTTTCAGTTGGCCCTGCAGCATAGGCCCTTGCCACTTCTTGCCTCTTAGGTGGTGGCTGAATAGCATTTCTACCTTGGTTGTAGTCAAACCTCCTCTTGTTGTTGTTGTTGTTATTGTTTGGGTTGTAGTTTCGGTTATTGGGATAGTTGCGGTTTCGATTGTTTTTATAGTTATTGTTGTTTCGAGTGTTGTTGTAGTTGGTGTTGTTTGAACGGTTATTGTTGTTAACAGCAGATTTTCCTTTTACCACTTGGACCATGAGTTTCTGAGTTATTCGGATAGCCTCTTCCATTGTTTGAGGATCAAAAGAAATCACATCCCCTCAAATACTTTCAGGCAGTCCACCAATGAAGTTTTCCATCTTTTTCTCATCGTCGGGAACCATAGTTGGACATAGTACCGCCAACTCTTGAAACCTCCAGATGTAGGTCTCGATGTCATCGCCTTTAGTTACCAGCTCATAGAATTCTGTTTCCAACTTTTGCACCTTAGTACGTGGCCAAAACTTCTTTGTCATCAATTTCTAGAATTGATCCCAGGTGAGCTTGTAGGCATTTTCCATACCCATCGGCTGAGCATAAGAATTCCACCAAGACATAGCTTCATCAAGAAGCATACCTGTAGCAAATTTTACCTTGCTGACGTCCGGGAAACCGCACATGAGGAATACATTCTCAGTCCTTTCAAACCAGCGGATCAAAGCAACCGCTCCTTCAGTGCCCTTAAACTTGATAGGATCACTAATCTTGAAATCCTTCCAAGTACATTCACGCCGATTATTGGGTGGTTCAACCGTCCCTGTATTAGAAGCAGTTTCAGCAGATCTTGCAGCAACCTCAGCTCTCTCAACTTCTAGAGCTTCTGCTATACTATCCCTGACCAACTTGCGGATAGCGGCTTGAGTCATGGCGGGTGTTTCTGGTGCAGCCTTACCTTTCCTTGGTGCCATACTTCTGATAAATCACAATGGAAACAACCATGAGAAAAATCATAATAGAAATAGTCATCGTACCAAAGGTATACACACACAACATGTATATATACAACCACAACGAGTATAAACACAACCACGACATGTACGAGTACAACCACACCATGTATAAATACAACCACGACATGTATAAATACAACCACAACCTGTATAAATACAACCACGACAAGTATAAATACAACCACAACCTATATAAATACGATAACAATAAAGAGTAACCACGAAACATCATAAATATAATCACAACACATGAATATAATACATGAAAATTTCGGCCTACATGGACCGATATAATATATAGCACAACATTTCCAACATAGTAGAGTCATACTTGATATATTTGTTTGTACAACAACCAAAAGACTACAAGTTCTTGAACTATGTCCCACACCTCGGGACTAGGAAAATAGTAAAAGTTAATACAATACAAGTCTATGTATAGGCTCCTCCAGGTGCTCTAGATGGTCTAGGTGCTCCAGGTCCTCTCCTAAGGCAGCGAATCTCACGATCCATCGCAACAACAATCTCCTCCAAGTGCTCCACTCGAAGCTGGAGGGCAGCCTCCCTGGTCTCTGCAGTTGTCATCCTCCCCTGAGCTACTGCCAACTCGTGTGCCTGCTCTCCCTGAGTCTCCTGTGTCATCTGGGCTCTATCCCGTATCTCAGGTAGCTCATCCCTAAGCTGATCAATCAGCTCCTGGTGCATCTCCTATCGTGCCTCAAGTCCATGATAAGACACGTCAATGCTAACCCTGCCTAAGATCAATCCCTCAACCTGCTCCTCGACCTCCTCAAGTCGAGTAGTGATAATCTCATCTACCCTATAACCCAACCTATCAACCTGCTCCTGTTGAGCATCCAAAGTACGTGCTGTAGGCCCTCTAGCAGCAGCTGCTCTCGAACTCTCACCTATATGGTATACTGGTGGTGGTGGAAGGTCAGAAGTCTCAGTAGTAGGTGAAGCTGGGGTAGTAAACCCTGCACGCTTCCTGAGCGGCAAAAGTGAAGTAGATACAGAAGTAGTAGTGGGTATAGCTGGTGGTGTAGGTAATGTAGGAATAGTAGGGATCCTAAAAGTAGAGGTAGCAGTGCGTACGCTCTTCCTAGCACCTCTGGTTGTCTTGCTACGAGGGAACATAAGTTTTGGTTCTGAGGGAATAGAAGTAGCAGGGGATGATATATTAGTAGGTACACGGGTAACATCAAGTGGTGCAATGGGAGAGATATGAGGAGTAGGAGCAGTCTATTCCTCCTCAAAAGGCTCGGTATCCTCACCTGATGCCAAAAGTGGTAACACAGGTACTGGAGGAATGGGTGGTGAAAAAGCAGTGGAAGAAAAAGAGCCCTCAACATCAGAGTCTGAGGCAGAGTAAAGTATGACAATGTTCGGGTCTGAAGACATATATCTGTGATAATCAAGGTGAAATAAAAATAAATAACTCGCGTAATGGAATCACCTAAAAATAAATAAATATGCACTTATGATGAAATGATGATATGCTATGATGATGTTGTTATAGTCTAGGGTCCATGATGCATCCTAGTTCGCAATAACCTTAGCTCTGATGCCAATCTGTCACACCCCCAAAATACCTGAATGGCAGCGGAATGGAATACCTGGGGGTGATTGTCATAGCACCACAATTACAGTTATATTGAACGACAAAAAGTGTCATTTGAAAATACATCGTTTGATTCATTCAAAATATTCAGAGTTATAAAACATAGGTCCCAAAAGTCTTGGAAAGTTTAAGGAAATAAGTTTAGTACAATCAAACGATAGTTCATAAGTGCATGAAAATCCAAAATGAGACACGTCATCCTTGATACTCAATGAAATGACTCCATGCATGTCATGAGGAATATGTCTTAGTTACCTGAAAATACATTGCGAAAACGGTCAACAATAATGTTGGTGAATAATAATAGGTTTGTAAGTTAAATCGTATGTACATAAGCCACAAGTATAAAGTAAACCGACAAAAATGTCAAAATGCTACATTGTCTCTTAAGCTCATGACCCCGAAGCAAGACATAATATTGTATTGGCCCCAAAAGAGTGTTTACCAGGAACTCATATAGTTTAGACATGAAATGCATTCGTACCCGTTGGAGCAACCCAAACACGAATGGAGGCGTCACCCTCAATAGATCTATTCACTCACTCTCGCTTGGCATTATAATTAACGGTCCATGATAATAAATGGGACTTAACTTGGTAGGAAGGCAACTTAAGCAATGTATGGAATTTAATACTTGGGCATGTACAAAAATAATTGATGCAATGTATTCTCCCCCGTGGGATTTGAAATCAATTAAGTAATTGAAAACGGGGCTATCAAAACTCACCTGAAGTGATAGTACAAAGAGATGAAATGATCGGGACAACAAGGCACGTACACTAGCCGTAACCTAAATGAATGAATATGATCTACTTTAGATCATGAAATGTTGTAATGAATATTCATGCACATGATACCTATACCACTCGTAACTTGAAAATACTTGTTATCGTCATAGTAGGTAATTTCCATACTTAGGAAAAATAAGTCCAATTAGAAGTATAGAAACTTGTCGTAATATATCGTATATAAAATGTTTGTGTTATATTCCTCGTTTTCAAAACCTTAAAATAACGTCTAGTAGTCGCATAAATAAACCTTGGGTCGTACGTACTTCGTTAGTTACGAATATAACTCTTGAATAAGAAATCTAGAAAATATAGCATTTAGTACATAGTTATATTATTTCTAGTAGTGACTAAATATATATATAGTTTTGACGATTTCAAAACGTGTATAACTTTGTCGTTTTAGGTCCATTTTCCTCGTTCTTTATATCCACGGATTCGTCTTAGTATGTATTAATATATTTTTGATAGTTCGGCTTCTCTAGGTTACGTCTAACGCCTCTATTTGTCCGTTGAAAATCGTCCAACAGCATGTAATTTTCAGAAAAATAGTTTTCGTCAATAAACTTGCAAAAAATCATAACTCCTTCGTTATAAGCTCGTTTTAATCTGTTCTTTCGCCCACGGCTTCGTTTTTGAAAGTATTTTCTAAATCTTTGGTCAAAAATTTCCTATCACCTACTGAGTTTCCCACGTTTTAAAAATATGGACAGTAGGTAAATATATTGTTTCAAAAACCATTTCTAGGGTTCCAATCTAGTTCCAACTTCAACCAAATCACTTCCAATCACCACAAAACTAGTCTATTCTTACCATACACCTTCTTAGGGTGTCATGGGTTCCTAAACATCATAAATCAAGTGGATCTAACAAGGATCTAACTATAATCTATTTCTAGGGCTCAAAAGTTAGATATGTACAAAATGGAGTGGTATAAATAATATATGCATGTAGTTCTTATATATATATCATATGAATCTTGTAAAAACTTGGTAAAATTAGAAATATGAGTTTCATACACTTACTTGAAAGATTAATGAGATTTTGATGATGAAAACCTATGTAAACCTTGAGTTTGTATTTCAAAACCCTAAAAGGAGTACAAAATACACTATATAATCTACTAGATCTTGAAAAATTATGGTTCTTGCTTGTTTTTCTTGTTTAGGCCGAGCACCACCAAGAGAGAAAAAGAAAGAAAGTCTTCTAGTTTTGATCTTGTGAAATGAATGAAAAAGTGTAGGTTTATGTTTTATATTTTTTATCTAGACAAAGTATGACAAATCTTTAATGACTTGGGATGATTTTTCAACATTGTAAGATGATTAGTATGGAGGGGGGGGGGGGGGGGGGGGCAACATGGAGGGTGGTAGAAAAGAGTGCATTGTGTAAGAAGTTAGTAGGTATTTGGTAGTATATTAGTGTTTTTAGGTAATACCGGGTACCGAGTTAACTAAAAATAAATTTTAACGGAGTTAACCGGGACATAATAAAGTTATAAAAATTGTAAAAATATGTCGGGTATCAATATTGAGTGTTTGGATAATTATTATTTAATTTCTACGAAAACCGTCGTAATTTTAGTAAACTTACGATAATAATTGAATAAATTTCCAAAATACCGGGTAAATTAATATTATAATTTTTATATTATTAAAATGAATATAAAAATATATTGGGATCATAGTTGGGAGTGTCGGACGTGTTAGTTATATTATTGATCGCTTGTTAACGTTTATTTAGAAATAATTATACGTAAAAAGTCAATTATACCAAAAGTATAAATTTAAATATCCTACGAGTGGAATAGTATGCAAGTGCCATAATGATGATATGCAGACTATTTCTAGTCCGTATGAAATGTCCCAATGATAATGCATGAATTCGCTCCTGAACCAATTCGGTTACGCGAATTTGAATACCCGTAAACTAAATTTACGATGAAATGAGTAATGCACATGAATAGTGGTTTTCTCTCGGAAATGAATAGTGTCATGTGGATAGTGAAATTTTTGAATGTTTCTCGGAATATCAAATTGACCTAAAAAATGATGAATAGTAAATGATGAATAGTGATCGATGAATAGTAATTGGTGAATAGTAAGATGTTGAGATTTGGAAAAATGACCTGAAATGGTGGGGTGTGATACTTATCTTCACGTATTTGGCGCTTTGTGCTATCCGATGAATGAAAAAGAAGATCTAGGAAAGTTGAAAGCTAAGGGTGATATAGGAATCTTCATTGGACACTCAAAAAACTCGAGGGCATTCACGGTGTATAATAGAAGAACAAAGAGGATAATGGAGACGATGAATCTGAAGTTTGATGAGATTTCACAGATGGCTTCTAAGAGACTCGCTCTAGAACTCGCGCTTAATCCAATGGCTTCTAATCAAAACGGATTAGGACCCATACCAAACCCACAGACTTCTGGACATATTAGTTCAGGACTCGTAACTTAAGGAACTCATTCAACAACCAATGAAAAACCTTCAGAATAAGAACTGGATAATTTCTTCAAGCTAATGTTTGATGAATACTATGGTGGAACTTCGACAAATGCATCTCAACAAAATTCCGCTGCACCCCGCTCAAAACCATCAACCATCAATACCACCACAAGATGCATCTTCAAAAATCAAAGCTGAAGCACCAACTACCTCAACATCATTTACATCTACTCCAGCAACTCCAGTAATTGAAATTCTTCTACCAAGAGTTGATGAGCAAAACCAAAATACACCAATTCAACAAGAAACAACACCTAATCAAAACGATGCTGTGTTAGAAGAAGAGGTATTTGAAAACCCATTTGCAACAGACTCTACTGAATCTTCTTCAAGGTTACAAGAACCGTCTAACACACATACGTTAAACCTAAGGTACCCTTCTACACTCCAGTGGACTAAAGCCATCCAATTGAACAAGTTATTGGTGAACCTTCAAGGCCAGTTCAGACGAGACGACAACTTGCCACAGATACTGAAATGTGCATCTACATTTCCTCAATATGTCAATACCAGTTACATGATAGCTGGAAACTTGTTGAACGTCAACTTGACAAACTGGTTATTGATCACAAATGGTTATGGAAGAAAAAAAGGATGAAGAAATGACTGTAATTCGCAACAAAGCTCGTCTCGTGGCTAAAGGAATTCGACAGGAAGAAGGGACAGATTTTGAGGAATCATTCGCGCCAGTAGCTAGATTTGAAGCAGTCCGGATTTTCTTAGCATATGCAGCTCACAAAAACATCACGATCTATCAGATGGACATTAAGATGGTGTTTTTGAATGGAACTCTGAAAGAAGAAGTGTATGTGAGTCAGCCAGAAGGATTCGTTGATAAGGAACATCCAGACTACGTCTACAAGCTAAAGAAAGCCATTTATGGTTTAAAACAAGCTCCAAGAGTGTGGTATGACGAACTATCATCTTTTCTAATCCAAAACAATTTCACCAAAGGAATTGTTGATCCTACCTTGTTTATAAGAAAATACAAAGATGACATTTTGATTGTTTAGATTTACGTGGACGACATTATCTTTGGGTGCACTAATCCGAATCATTCAAAATATTTTGCAAATCTCATGAAAAGCAAATTTGAAATGTCCATGATGGGGAAATTAAAATTCTTTCTTGGTTTACAAATACATCAATCCCCTCGTGATATTTTTATTAATCAAGCTAAATATACAATTGAGATTTTGAAAAAACATGGTATGGAAAACTGTGATTCTGTTGGTACACTAATGGTCACTTCACCAAAAATAGGTGCTAACTTATTCGGGAAACCCATTGATCCAAAGAAATATCAGAGCATGATTGGTTCTCTCATGTACCTTACTACTAGTAGTCAACCCGATATTCATTTTGCTGTTTGCTTATTAGCACGGTTTCAGACAAAGCCTACCGAACTTCACCTCCAAGAGGTTAAACGGATCTTTTGGTACCTACAAAGAACCATTAACATGGGACTTTGGTATCTGAAGGATTCCGAGTATAAACTAATAGCATTTTCAGATGCCGACCACGCAGGTGGTCAAGATACAGCAAAAAGTACATCACGTAGAGCACAAATTTTGGGTGAAAAGCTAGTAGGCTGGTCGTCACGAAAGCAAGATTACACTGCGCTATCAACCGCCGAAGCCGAGTATGTGTCTCTATCTGCGTGTTGTGCCCAAGTTCTATGGATGCGGACACAACTCACAAATTATGGCTTTACTTTTGACAGAATACCTTTGTATTGTGATTCAAAAAGTGCCATAGCCATCTCGTGCAATCCCGTTCAACATTCAAAAACTAAGCATATTAGAGTCCGCTATCATTTCATCAAAGAGCACGTAGAAGAGAGTACTGTTGAATTATTTTTCGTGAAGACGGATTACCAACTCGCCAATCTATTTACTAAAGCCCTTCCAAAAGATTGGTTTGACGATTTAGTTCGACGAATTGGCATGCGAAGCTTAACCCCTGAGAAATTAGAACGTCTTCTCGAATCTTCTTGAAAAATGTTTTCAAAATCGCTTCGCTGTAAATATTTTTAAAATACAAAATACAAAATTTGAAAAACCAACAAAATCAAAATACAAAAATAGAAAATTTCAAAAAATTCAAAAACAATATAAAATCAAAAAATCCAAAAATATTCTTCTCATGACATGTCTCTCGTATAAATCGATATTCTGTACGTTTCTAGAAATGTCATTCAACAATGATACGGATATGTACAGATGCTTGAGCGGGAGTTCATTTAAATGTTTTCTAAAACATGTCGTTTCTCAATTTTTCTTAAAATATGGCTTTCGTATACTTCAGTACGAAACCCGGGCATAAATGATGACTTCTGATTATTCCAAATCAAGGACTCGTATTTCCAATGACGAAATCGTTTTCAAAAAGTTCGAGTATAAACAAACGAAAAAGATTTTGAAACAAAAACTAGTTTTCAAAACCAAATTCTTGAGCACCTTTTCAAGATTGTTCAAAAGATATTTCAAAATCTCTCAATTAGTGCTCAAGATAACTCCCTCCAAACCCTTCATTGATTTTAAAATATGATATCATTAAGGGGAGTATAAAAATAAAAATGTTCCGCTTTCATGCCAAAACGAATCTGTCTATCTCTCAAAAAGCTTTTTAATTAATCAGTTGATATAAAAAATATCACGATATGCTATTTTTGAGGGGGAGAAGACGTGATTAAAATGTGATAAAAAATGTTTAAAAATCGTGGCTGAATCTCAAAAGAGCCCGACTCAGATATAACCCTCGAATTGACGAAGCTTAAAAGTCATTAATCGAAAAGACTTGTCCTGGACGGGTAACAATTTCAAGATAGTCTTACTAGTGATGTAAGCGTGCCTCGAATAGGACTTGTCTAAGTAGAATGTACCGTCTCAAGAGACTTTCTTTGGACTTGACCAGGACGGGTAATAATTTCAAGCTAGTCTAACTAGTGATTAAGCGTGTCTCGAATCGGTCATGATCACTGAAAATCAGTCAAATCAAAATGTGCGAACTCTACCCAACATGTGCAAATTTATCTTTAAAACATATAAGCATATGTGAAGGGGGAGTATTTAAAACAATTACAAAACTCTCAAAGTCGTAACAAAAATGTGTTTTATAATCGTGAACACTTTGGGAGATTTTCACAAAAGTTTTTATGGCATGTGATCGTTGAACCTAGGATAATCATGGAGTTATAAGGTGATTATGGTTAGGTTTATGTCCAATGATCCGCCAGAGCCGGAGGGATCTACCAAAGGACAATTCCAATAGAGTAGAATTAGAAGTCCTTAGGTAAGATTGAAAAAAAGGAGTAAATGAGAAAGTAGAAAGAAGGGGTTGAAGAATTAAAAAGAAAAGCAAATGAAAGGGTGAAAAGAAATAGCCCTCAAAATGTTCAACCTTAGGGCAGAAATCGGGTTCAATTCATATGCTATCGGTTGTTACCAAGGTGACACCGGTATTAAAGACAAAGACATCATGGACCCAGTGATGCACTGCACTAAACCTTCTTAACAACTCAAGTTCTCTCAAAAGAGCTTGTTTCTTTTTCATGAGGAACCCTGCATAATCTATCGACCGCTCATTACCAGACATATTGATATTGTAATAGGAGACACCACTCCAGTCTCCGACTACTAAAATATGCACTTATTGAGTCTAGAGCCTCGAGATAACATCAAAAGATCTCATTGGAACACACGGTACTTCTACACTAGTGGTCTTGCATTAAGGACGCCAGATGTAAACTTAAGAGTCCTATGCAGATCTTAGCAATCTGCCAGAACATTTATGAGAGGATTCACTTATGTGAGTCTTAATGATTGAATGGAAATTCCTGCCAGGGTCAACATCAAACAACCCTGACAGCAGGTCACTTCGGTAACTTATTGTGGGTTATGCTTAGTGTTTGTGGTGGTTCCAAAACGGTCTACACTCGTTGGGTGATCTCCAGCGACTCATCCAATCGTTGATCTACTTAGGTAGATCTTGTAAGCCTTCTCGGGGGTATCCAATTCGAGAACAGCCTTGGTAAGGGTTAGAAGGATTCCTCACACTATGAAGTTGACGATCTCTAATTATGAACCTGTAAGTACTGGAAGTTTATTACTAACCGTTTTCACGTAGCTACCCTTACCTCATTATTATCATCATCACCACACTAGTTTCCACATGCTCATACATGCATCACGAAGTCAAAGAAAAGTTCTCATCAAAGAACAAAGCAAAGGAAAGTTCAAAGAAAGATTCAACGTAATGTGAAAGAATCTACAAAAGTAAAGTGACAAAGATCAGTGTGAAAGAACAGGAATAACAAATGTATGAATCTCAAAGACTAAAGACGTATGAGCATGTTGGAAAGGTGTATAACCACTAAAGACAAAGAAGTGACGAAAGGCAGATGACGCCACATCACAAAAGAACAAAGAATGAAGAAAAGTCAGTTATCGAAGATCATAAAGCATGAAGGGACAAAGACATAAGACTATTCTACAACGACACACAAAGTTCAAGACAACAATGACAAAAGACCTAATCACGTGGAGCATCATTCGAGTGACCACCCCTTAGTGGGAGATTGTTAGCATTAAAGAAATGTATAATGAAGTGATGGTCATTCTAGATTAGGAACTTTGTAATGTGTCGTATAATATATAATTGAATAGTTAATGGGCTCGTGGATTGGGCTAAGCTAATAGGTTAGTAGTTTATGTAATATTAGCCTTGTATCTTTATGTAATCAACAAGCCCAATCCACTCCATGAACAAGCCCATAGAAAATCCCATGAGGCATTTCCTTAAAAACTATATAAGCCTCCACACACCTCATTTGTGTGTGTGATTGAGTGTGTGTATGTGTGTGTTCTTTCTAGTCTAATACAAGTTATCTCCATCTTCTTGCTCTCTACTATTCCATTCGACATACATATATATCATAAGTCACCATACAAGCTTATATAACATGATAGAGTTGATATCTTAGGGATAACAGCCCAGAACCCCTATGTTGGGATATGAAGATCAAAGTACTTATGGAAGTTCAAAGTACTGCTGTGTCAAAGTGCTACTCAAGGTCAAAGTACTGCTCGTACATGAAGATTATTCAAAGTATTTTTAAGTTAAAGGACTGATATGCAATATTGTTTAAGGATTGTTATGTAATATTGTTAGAATATTCTAGAATAAGTTAGAGATAGTTTACTTTTCGTTCAAGTATTGTAAACCGACTAAAGGTTCTCCTTATGCCTATAAAAGGAGCCTTAGGATGGTATTAGACATACGAATACTTGCATACCTTAAAGAATACGATATTATAGAATTAGGGATTGTTAGTGAATCTGTATAGAGAAGCAGGTTCAAAGTTTGGTTTAATATAAAGTTATTCTTCTTAGCATTGTGTTAGTAGATTCCGCATACTTTACAAAGTTACATCAGTGTTTCATTGTTAATAGTTTTGTAGTTATTCAAGATTGTTAAAACCTTACAAGCTACAAAGTAGTTTGATCGGAGTATATCGATCCAACAAGTGGTATCAGAGCTTGTGTAGAAACTCTGATTAAGAAGAAACCCTTAAAACCGATTTTACAACAAACCCTTAAAGATGTCGACAGAAGTTGTACCAGTTCCTTCCATCACCTCAGTTAGAATTCCTATTGTCAAGAAGGGTGAGTATGATCTATGGAGCATGAAGATGAGGCAGTACATTGCTATCACTGACCATGCACTATGGGATGTGATTATCAATGGTAATGTTGTCATTGAAGAACCTGTATCTGTTGAAGGACAACCTACACCACCTAAGCAGACCTTACCAGCAGTTAATAAAAGAAATCAAGATAAGGCTCTCAACATATTTCTTTCTGCTATTCCTGATGGTCACCTATTGAAGTTTCATGATGCTAAGGATGCAAAGCAACTATGGGCTGCTATTAAGACTAGATTTGGAGGTAATGATGCTTCCAAGAAGATGCATAGAAACCTATTAAAGCAACAATTTAAAACATTAACTATTGGTGAAAGAGAAAGCCTTGACTCTGCCTATGACATATATCAAAATCTACTTAGTATGCTAGAGTTATATGGAGCAAAGGCATCTGTTGAAGATGTAAACTTGAAGTTCTTGAGGAGTTTGCCATCTGCCTGGCATGTGGTTGCTACCATGATAAGAGGACAACCTGGTTTGGACACTATGGACTTTGATGATCTCTACGACAATCTAAAGGTTTTTGAGCATGAGATGAAGGGTAACAAGGTTCAAGTTCTCACAGCATTGCTTTTGTGTCTTCTGAAAACAGAGGCAGTACTTCCACTAAAAGTACTGCTTACCCTGTCCAAAGTACTGTTGAAGAGAAACAGCATCCATGTATAACCATGGTCACTACCACTTCATCACCATCAAACAACACCAACTCAGATGATGTTCTATGTTCATTCTTTTCTCAACAAGCCACTCTGCCTGTTAGTTATTAAGAAGATGTCTTCCAAATTGATGATGATGCTCTAGAAGAAATTAACATAAGATGGCAGGTTGCCATGATCACTTCAAGGATCAAGAAGTTTATGAACAAGACAGGGAGAGGTATTGATTTCAAAGCTAAGCAGGGTATAGCATTTGAAAATTCTAAGATTGAATGCTTCAATTGTCAAAAGACTGGTCACTTTGCAAGGGAATGCAAGTTTGCAAAGTATCAGGCAAACAGAATGATTGAAAAACCCAAGGTTGAAAGAAAGGAGGTTCCTATTGCTAAGCCAAAGTCACAGGCTTTGGTGGCTCAAGAAAATGTATCAGAGGTTGACTGGAGTAATGAATTTGATGATCAACCAGTAACCTACTCTATGGTTGCATTAGAAGAGCTTGATTGGAGCACAGCTTTTGATGAGGAACCAGGATATGCAGCTTTGGAGTTAGGAGATGGTATAGGAAGCTTTGATTGGAGCATGGAAAGTGAAGAAGAACCTGTTCAGCTTGCTATGATGGCTACTTCACCAAGTTCATCTACTATCTCTGAGGCATGCTCTAAGTGCAATAATTCTTATCAAAAATTGCTTAAAGAATATGAAACTGAAAGAGATAAATATAGAAGGGCTAGGTCTGAGATAGCTGGTTACCAATTGACTTTAGATTCAATGGAAGCCAAGATAATCACACATGAAAATAATGAAGTAGCTTGGGCAGAAAAATATGAGCAACAAGATTATCAATTAAAGTTAAGTGAATGGAAGTTAGGATGTAATATTGTTAGAATATTCTAGAATAAGTTAGAGATAGTTTACTTTTCGTTCAAGTATTGTAAACCGACTAAAGGTTTTCCTTATGCCTATAAAAGGAGCCTTAGGATGGTATTAGACGTACGAATACTTGCATACCTTAAAGAATACGATATTATAGAGTTAGGGATTGTTAGTGAATCTGTATAGAGAAGCAGGTTCAAAGTTTGGTTTAATATAAAGTTATTCTTCTTAGCATTATGTTAGTAGATTCCGCATACTTTACAAAGTTACATCACTGTTTCATTGTTAATAGTTTTGTAGTTATTCAATATTGTTAAAACCTTACAAGCTACAAAGTAGTTTGATCGGAGTATATCGATCCAACAAGTGGTATCAGAGCTTATGTGGAAACTCTAATTAAGAAGAAACCCTTAAAACCGATTTTACAACAAACCCTTAAAGATGTCGACAGAAGTTGTACCAGTTCCTTCCATCACCTCAGTTAGAATTCCTATTGTCAAGAAGGGTGAGTATGATCTATGGAGCATGAAGATGAGGTAGTACATTGCTATCACTGACCATGCACTATGGGATGTGATTATCAATGGCAATGTTGTCATTGAAGAACCTGTATCTGTTGAAGGACAACCTACACCACCTAAGCAGACCTTACCAGCAGTTAATAAAAGAAATCAAGATAAGGCTCTCAACATACTTCTTTCTGCTATTCCTGATGGTCACCTATTGAAGTTTCATGATGCTAAGGATGCAAAGCAACTATGGGCTGCTATTAAGACTAGATTTGGAGGTAATGATGCTTCCAACAAGATGCATAGAAACCTATTGAAGCAACAATTTAAAACATTAACTATTGGTGAAAGAGAAAGCCTTGACTCTGCCTATGACATATATCAAAATCTACTTAGTATGCTAGAGTTATATGGAGCAAAGGCATCTATTGAAGATGTAAACTTGAAGTTCTTGAGGTGTTTGCCATCTGCATGGCATGTGGTTGCTACCATGATAAGAGGACAACCTAGTTTGGACACTATGGACTTTGATGATCTCTACGACAATCTAAAGGTTTATGAGCATGAGATGAAGGGTAACAAAGGTTCAAGTTCTCACAGCATTACTTTTGTGTCTTCTGAAAACAGAGGCAGTACTTCCACTAAAAGTACTGCTTACCCATGTCCAAAGTACTGTTGAAGAGAAACAGCATCCATGTATAACCATGGTCACTACCACTTCATCACCATCAAACAACACCAACTCAGATGATGTTCTATGTTCATTCTTTTCTCAACAAGCCACTCTGCCTGTTAATTAATAAGAAGATGTCTTCCAAATTGATGATGATGCTCTAGAAGAAAGTAACATAAGATGCCAGGTTGCCATGATCACTGCAAGGATCAAGAAGTTTATGAACAAGACAGGGAGAGGTATTGATTTCAAAGCTAAGCAGGGTATAGCATTTGAAAATTCTAAGATTGAATGCTTCAATTGTCAAAAGACTGGTCACTTTGCAAGGGAATGCAAGTTTGCAAAGTATCAGGCAAACAGAATGATTGAAAAACCCAAGGTTGAAAGAAAGGAGGTTCCTATTGCTAAGCCAAAGTCACAGGCTTTGGTGGCTCAAGAAAATGTATCAGAGGTTGACTGGAGTAATGAATTTGATGATCAACCAGTAACCTACTCTATGGTTGCATTAGAAGAGCTTGATTGGAGCACAGCTTTTGATGAGGAACCAGGATATGCAGCTTTGGAGTTAGGAGATGGTATAGGAAGCTTTGATTGGAGCATGGAAAGTGAAGAAGAACCTGTTCAGCTTGCTATGATGGCTACTTCACCAAGTTCATCTACTATCTCTGAGGCATGCTCTAAGTGCAATAATTCTTATCAAAAATTGCTTAAAGAATATGAAACTGAAAGAGATAAATATAGAAGGGCTAGGTCTGAGATAGCTGGTTACCAATTGACTTTAGATTCAATGGAAGCCAAGATAATCACACATGAAAATAATGAAGTAGCTTGGGCAGAAAAATATGAGCAACAAGATTATCAATTAAAGTTAAGTGAATGGAAGTTAGGATGTAATATTGTTAGAATATTCTAGAATAAGTTAGAGATAGTTTACTTTTCGTTCAAGTATTGTAAACCGACTAAAGGTTTTCCTTATGCCTATAAAAGGAGCCTTAGGATGGTATTAGACGTACGAATACTTGCATACCTTAAAGAATACGATATTATAGAGTTAGGGATTGTTAGTGAATCTGTATAGAGAAGCAGGTTCAAAGTTTGGTTTAATATAAAGTTATTCTTCTTAGCATTATGTTAGTAGATTCCGCATACTTTACAAAGTTACATCACTGTTTCATTGTTAATAGTTTTGTAGTTATTCAATATTGTTAAAACCTTACAAGCTACAAAGTAGTTTGATCGGAGTATATCGATCCAACAAGTGGTATCAGAGCTTATGTGGAAACTCTAATTAAGAAGAAACCCTTAAAACCGATTTTACAACAAACCCTTAAAGATGTCGACAGAAGTTGTACCAGTTCCTTCCATCACCTCAGTTAGAATTCCTATTGTCAAGAAGGGTGAGTATGATCTATGGAGCATGAAGATGAGGTAGTACATTGCTATCACTGACCATGCACTATGGGATGTGATTATCAATGGCAATGTTGTCATTGAAGAACCTGTATCTGTTGAAGGACAACCTACACCACCTAAGCAGACCTTACCAGCAGTTAATAAAAGAAATCAAGATAAGGCTCTCAACATACTTCTTTCTGCTATTCCTGATGGTCACCTATTGAAGTTTCATGATGCTAAGGATGCAAAGCAACTATGGGCTGCTATTAAGACTAGATTTGGAGGTAATGATGCTTCCAACAAGATGCATAGAAACCTATTGAAGCAACAATTTAAAACATTAACTATTGGTGAAAGAGAAAGCCTTGACTCTGCCTATGACATATATCAAAATCTACTTAGTATGCTAGAGTTATATGGAGCAAAGGCATCTATTGAAGATGTAAACTTGAAGTTCTTGAGGTGTTTGCCATCTGCATGGCATGTGGTTGCTACCATGATAAGAGGACAACCTAGTTTGGACACTATGGACTTTGATGATCTCTACGACAATCTAAAGGTTTATGAGCATGAGATGAAGGGTAACAAAGGTTCAAGTTCTCACAGCATTACTTTTGTGTCTTCTGAAAACAGAGGCAGTACTTCCACTAAAAGTACTGCTTACCCATGTCCAAAGTACTGTTGAAGAGAAACAGCATCCATGTATAACCATGGTCACTACCACTTCATCACCATCAAACAACACCAACTCAGATGATGTTCTATGTTCATTCTTTTCTCAACAAGCCACTCTGCCTGTTAATTAATAAGAAGATGTCTTCCAAATTGATGATGATGCTCTAGAAGAAAGTAACATAAGATGCCAGGTTGCCATGATCACTGCAAGGATCAAGAAGTTTATGAACAAGACAGGGAGAGGTATTGATTTCAAAGCTAAGCAGGGTATAGCATTTGAAAATTCTAAGATTGAATGCTTCAATTGTCAAAAGACTGGTCACTTTGCAAGGGAATGCAAGTTTGCAAAGTATCAGGCAAACAGAATGATTGAAAAACCCAAGGTTGAAAGAAAGGAGGTTCCTATTGCTAAGCCAAAGTCACAGGCTTTGGTGGCTCAAGAAAATGTATCAGAGGTTGACTGGAGTAATGAATTTGATGATCAACCAGTAACCTACTCTATGGTTGCATTAGAAGAGCTTGATTGGAGCACAGCTTTTGATGAGGAACCAGGATATGCAGCTTTGGAGTTAGGAGATGGTATAGGAAGCTTTGATTGGAGCATGGAAAGTGAAGAAGAACCTGTTCAGCTTGCTATGATGGCTACTTCACCAAGTTCATCTACTATCTCTGAGGCATGCTCTAAGTGCAATAATTCTTATCAAAAATTGCTTAAAGAATATGAAACTGAAAGAGATAAATATAGAAGGGCTAGGTCTGAGATAGCTGGTTACCAATTGACTTTAGATTCAATGGAAGCCAAGATAATCACACATGAAAATAATGAAGTAGCTTGGGCAGAAAAATATGAGCAACAAGATTATCAATTAAAGTTAAGTGAATGGAAGTTAGGATGTAATATTGTTAGAATATTCTAGAATAAGTTAGAGATAGTTTACTTTTCGTTCAAATATTGTAAAGCGACTAAAGGTTTTCCTTATGCCTATAAAAGGAGCCTTAGGATGGTATTAGACGTACGAATACTTGCATACCTTAAAGAATACGATATTATAGAGTTAGGGATTGTTAGTGAATCTGTATAGAGAAGCAGGTTCAAAGTTTAGTTTAATATAAAGTTATTCTTCTTAGCATTGTGTTAGTAGATTCCGCATACTTTACAAAGTTACATCAGTGTTTCATTGTTAATAGTTTTGTAGTTATTCAAGATTGTTAAAACCTTACAAGCTACAAAGTAGTTTGATTGGAGTATATCGATCCAACAAGTGGTATCAGAGCTTGTGTGGAAACTCTTATTAAGAAGAAACCCTTAAAACCGATTTTACAACAAACCCTTAAAGATGTCGACAGAAGTTGTACCAGTTCCTTCCATCACCTCAGTTAGAATTCCTATTGTCAAGAAGGGTGAGTATGATCTATGGAGCATGAAGATGAGGCAGTACATTGCTATCACTGACCATGCACTATGGGATGTGATTATCAATGGCAGTGTTGTCATTGAAGAACCTGTATCTGTTGAAGGACAACCTACACCACGTAAGCAGACCTTACCAGCAGTTAATAAAAGAAATCAAGATAAGGCTCTCAACATACTTCTTTATGCTATTCCTGATGGTCACCTATTGAAGTTTCATGATGCTAAGGATGCAAAGCAACTATGGGCAGCTATTAAGACTAGATTTGGAGGTAATGATGCTTGAAGATGCATAGAAACCTATTGAAGCAACAATTTAAAACATTAACTATTGGTGAAAGAGAAAGCCTTGACTCTGCCTATGACATATATCAAAATCTACTTAGTATGCTAGAATTATATGGAGCAAAGGCATCTATTGAAGATGTAAACTTGAAGTTCTTGAGGAGTTTGCCATCTGCATGGCATGTGGTTGCTACCATGATAAGAGGACAACCTGGTTTGGACACTATGGACTTTGATGATCTCTACGACAATCTAAAGGTTTATGAGCATAAGATGAAGGGTAACAAAGGTTCAAGTTCTCACAGCATTGCTTTTGTGTCTTCTGAAAACAGAGGCAGTACTTCCACTAAAAGTACTGCTTACCCTGTCCAAAGTACTGTTGAAGAGAAACAGCATCCATGTATAACCATGGTCACTACCACTTCATCACCATCAAACAACACCAACTCAGATGATGTTCTAATTTCATTCTTTTCTCAACAAGCCACTCTGCCTGTTAGTTATTAAGAAGATGTCTTCCAAATTGATGATGATGCTCTAGAAGAAATTAACATAAGATGGCAGGTTGCCATTATCACTGCAAGGATCAAGAAGTTTTTGAACAAGACAGGGAGAGGTATTGATTTCAAAGCTAAGCAGGGTATAGCATTTGAAAAGTCTAAGATTGAATGCTTCAATTGTCAAAAGACTAGTCACTTTGCAAGGGAATGCAAGTTTGCAAAGTATCAGGCAAACAGAATGATTGAAAAACCCAAGGTTGAAAGAATTCTTATCAAAAATTGCTTAAAGAATATGAAACAGAATGATTGAAAAACCCTGTTCAGCTTGCTATGATGGCTATTTCACCAAGTTCATCTACTATCTCTGAGGCATGCTCTAAGTGCAATAATTCTTATTAAAAATTGCTTAAAGAATATGAAACTGAAAGAGATAACTATAGAAGGGCTAGGTCTGAGATAGCTGGTTACCAATTGACTTTAGATTCAATGGAAGCCAAGATAATCACACATGAAAATAATGAAGTAGCTTGGGCAGAAAAATATGAGCAACAAGATTATCAATTAAAGTTAAGTGAATGGAAGTTAGGATGTAAGGTTTCTGAACTAGAAAAGATCACTAAAGAAAGAGATAAGTTTTTAGCAAAACTTGCTGTTTGGAAAGAATCAGGTCTGTCACATGTTAGTTTTGTTGAAAAACAAAGAACTACAAACATTAAAACTGGCCTAGGTTATGATGATAGTAGTTCAGAAGAAATCCCAACTAGGAACATGGAACTAAGTCTTTCACAAGAGACCTCAACTAGTGATGAAGAATTCATAAGCTTAGAAGAAAACACATCTAGCGATGAGGAATCACCTTGTTCACCACCTTTTGAATTTAAGAATGACAAGGGATACAATGAAGTTCCTCCACCTACAGGTAGTTTTCAACCACCTAGGACAGATGTTTCTTGTTTTGGAGTAGACAATTTGGACTTTAGGAAAAAACTTAAAGGTAAATCTAATTCAAGTCAATCTAAGGAAACTGTTGAGAAACCTAGGGATGATAACAAGGGTTCTGGGAGAGATAAAGTATTTTCAAAACAAGCAGTACTTCCAAAAACATCTCAAAGTACTGTTGATCATTCAGCAGTACCTACAAGGAAATCTTTTCAAAATACTGATAATCATAGAAAACCTTTTGGAAGTGGATTTGGGAATATGGGACCAAAGTTATGTTATGTATGTTATAGTCCTTACAATTTGATTAAGGACTGTGATTATCATTCAAAATACTTAAGCAAGTACCCAAAGACCACATCTGCAAACCATAAGCACAGGGAGAATAAACCAGCTTGGAATTACTCAAATACGGTTAACCATAGTAATTTCTCAAAAGATTGTAGGTACCCTCACCAGAAAATACCATTTTCAAAACCCCCAGTACCTTCAAGAAATACTTTTCAAAGTACTGGTAAAACAGAACCTTCTCAAAGTACTGTTAGGAATTTCCCCAACCAAGGTATTGCTAGCAATAGCTCTAATGTAAGACATAGGAGATTCAATTCTTACAAACTTAGAAGGCCTTACAACTCAAGAAGAGTACCTAGATCAAAGAACCCAACACCAACTGTTACAACTAAATGGGTTAAGAAATAAAGTACTGCTGAGGGTGAAATAGTACTTTCAGAAAATAAGGGTGAAAAGGGGAGTGTTGATAAGAATCAATCACAATTTTTGGAAACAAAGACATTAATTCTTGATAGTGCTTTCAAAAATAGTGGAGATTACATACTCAAAGAATTTGAGTATGTCACTCCACAAGGGGAACACAAGTCAGTAATCGCTTGGGTTCCTAAAAGAAACTAACCCTTTTCATTTTTATACAGGGCAACCTAGAAGAGGAGCTTAAAGATCATCTTATCATTGATAGTGGTTGCTCTGGAAGCATGGAAGGAGAAAAGGAGCTCTTGTCAGATTTTAAGGCTTATTTTGGAGGAAAAGTTGCATTTAGAAATGATCCTGATGGAGGGAGAATCACTGGCAAAGGAACCATCAAGACTGGATCTATTGATTTTGACAATGTTAGATATGTGAAGGAGCTTAAATTCAATCTTTTGTCAGTATCTCAGATATGTGACAAGAAATATCCTGTGTTATTCCTTGACACAGAATTTCTTATTCTCTCCCCTGAGTTTAAGTTAGAAGATGAAAACTTGGTGATGCTGAGAGCACCAAGAACCAATGATGTGTACAACATAGATTTGAATAATATCAATTCTCCTAAAAGAGCAACATGTTTGGTAGCAAGGGCAACAATGGAAGAAGCACATCAATGGCACAGAAGATTAGGGCATGTAAATTTCAAGAACATCAACAAATTGGTCAAAGGAAATTTAGTTAGAGGTTTACCTTCTAAAACTTACAAGAATGATCACTCATGTATGGCTTGCAAGAAGGGTAAACAACACAAGGCTTCATTTAAAAAGATTGAAGAAAGAACCATTAGAGAACCTTTGGAATTGTTGCATATGGATCTGTTTGGACCTGTTTCTGTTGCAAGTTTAAACAAGAAGAAGTACTATTTGGTTATAACAGATGATTGTAGCAGATTTAGCTGGGTCTTTTTCTTGGGATTTAAAGATGAAACTTTTGATGCTATTCATGATCTTATAATAGCACTTGAAAATCAGTTGAGACTCAAGGTTAGATCCATTAGTTGTGATAATGGGACTAAATTCAAGAATCAAATTATGGATGAATTTTGTGCCAAGAAAGGAATTAAGAGAGAGTTTAGTATTGCAAGAACTCATCAGCAGAATGGAGTTGCAGAAAGGAAGAATAGAACTTTGATAGAAGCAGCAAGGACAATGCTTGCAGATTCTCAATTACCTGTTCCATTTTGGGCTGAAGCTGTAAGTGCTTCTTGTTATGTGTTGAATAGAGTATCAGTGACAAAACCTCAGATGAAGACACCTTATGAGTTACTTATGGGAAAGAAAGCAAACATTAAGTTTATGAAACCTTTTGGATATCCCCTGACTATTTTGAATACTGTTGATACTCTAGGAAAGGTTGATGGCAAGTCAGATAAAGGATACTTATTGGGTTATTGTACCAATAGCAAAGGATTCAAAGTATACAACAGGGCTACCAATAAGTTTAAAGAATGTCTTCATGTTGAGTTTTTAGAAGATCAAGGAAATAAAAAAGGTAAAGGTCCTGATTGGATGTTTGATCTTGATATTTTCGCCTCATCCATGAATCATGTGCCTATTAGAGAAGAAAATCAAGTTGTTCACAATGAAGAAGATTTACAATACATTGTTCATGGAGATGTTCCTGATGAAGAACCCATTGATAAGAAGAAAAGTACTTTTGAACCACAAAGTACTGTTGAACCTCAAAGTACTGTTGAACCACAAAGTAATGTTCAACGAAAGTCCACAGTACCTGATGAAGACCAAGCTATCCAAAATGAACTTAATAGGATGCTTCTTCAAGAAACTTTTGCAAAATCCTATGAAGATGATCAAAGGAGAGCTTATGAAGCATAAAAGAATAAGGCTAAAGGCACTGACAATAGTTTGCATCAAAGTACTGTTGATCCATTTGAAAGTACTTCAAATGTCTTAGATACATCAAATTGGATCAATACCGATGAATTGACTCATCCAAACATGCCCGCCTTAAAAGATACTGATGATGAATTCGAGAAAGAAGGCATTTTCTCAGATTCCAATGAAGACCCTGATTTCACAAATTTGGAAGATAATCTTGAAGTTTCACCAACTCCTACATTGAGAATTGATAAAGATCATCCTGTGAGTAAGATTATTGGACCTTCTACTTTAGGAGTGCTCACAAGAACAAAAGCTAAGAATCTCTCTAGGCAACATACTTCTTTACTTAGCTTTGTTTATAAATAAAACAGGGTGAAGCACAAGGATCAGCAATTGTGCTTATTTGATTGCTTTCTGTCTCAAGAGGAACCTAAGACAGTAGCTCAAGCATTAGCTAAAGTGAGTTGGGTTGAAGCCTTCCAAGAAGAACTTTTACAATTTAAACTTCAAGAAGTATGGGTATTATGTGATTTACCTGATGGTAAGAGGCTAATTGGTACAAAATGGGTCTTCGGAGTTAAAAGAGATGAAAGAGGAAATGTCATCAAGAATAAAGAAAGATTAGTTGCTCAAGGCTACAGACAAGAAGAAGGGGTAGACTATGATGAAGTGTTTGCTCCTGTGTCTAGAATTGAAACCATAAGGCTGTTTCTGGCTTTTGCATCATATATGGGCTTTCCTGTATATCAGATGGATGTTAAAAGTGCTTTTTTCTATGCCACTATCACAGAGGAAGTCTATGTCAAACAACCTCCTTGTTTTGAAGATCCTGCACATCCAAACAAAGTCTACAAGGTTATTAAGGCTCTGTATGGCCTCCATCAAGCCCCTAGAGCTTGGTATAAAAGACTCTCCACTTTTCTATTACAGCATGGTTACAGGAGAGGTGCTATTGATAAGACTTTGTTTATTAAAAGAAACAAAAAGGATATTATGCTTGTCCAAGTATATGTGGATGACATTATCTTTGGAGCCACAAAACAGTCAATGGTGAAAGAGTTTGAGGAGCTTATGCAAAAAAAGTTTCAAATGAGTTCCATGGGTGAATTAACATTCTTTTTGGGGCTTCAAGTTCAACAATCAAGCAGTGGCATTTTCATTAGTCAAGATAAGTATGTTACAGACATTCTTAAGAGGTTTAACTTCACCACTGTCAAACCAGCCTCCACACCCATTGATGCTAACAAACCATTGGGAAAAGATGAAGATGGAGAAGATGTTGATGTTAAGCTATATAGATCCATGATTGGCTGTCTAATGTATTTGACTGCATCTAGACGTAACATTAGTTTTGTTGTGTGCTTATGTGCAAGACATCAGGTCAAACCTAAAGATTCACATCTGAATGAAATCAAGAGGATTTTTAGGTATCTTAGGCAACAACCTAAGCTTGGGTTGTGGTATCCTAGGGAGTCTCCTTTTCATCTAGAAGCTTATTCAGACAGTGATTATGCTGGAGACAATTATGACAGAATATCAACCACTGGAGGATTCCAATATCTTGGAAGAAGATTACTTTCATCGCAATGCAAGAAGCAAACAATTGAAGCAACATCTTCCACAGAAGCAGAATATGTGGCTGCTGCAAGTTGTTGTGCTCAAGTACTTTGGTTGCAAAATCAACTTTTGGACTATGGATTCAACTCCAAGAATACTCCTATCAACATTGATAATGAGAGTACAATCTGTATTGTGAAGAATCTTGTCTATCATTCCAAGACAAAGCATATTCAGATTAGGCATCACTTTATCAAAGATTGTTATGAGCACAGACTCATAAATGTGACAGTTCACATAGATGATAATGCAGCAGATTTACTCACAAAGGGCTTTGATGTTTCAAGATTTACCTTTTTAGTGGTGAGTATTGGAATGATAAATAATTAAGCTACATTTGAAGGGAGGCATTAGTAGCTATTCATTATTTGTGGGGAGGCTATATTTATCATTGAAAAGCAAGGTAACTTTATTCATTATCATCATAAGAAAAGTTACATTCAACATTCAAAGACAGACACATCAGAAACATCATCAACACACAAACCCTAAACAACCTACACCCTACACCAGCTACTCCATTGGCCTCTTTCCTTTTCCCTCACAGCTCTGCTTTGCCTTCTGAGCACTCTTCCTCTTGTTATCAAAGGTAGATTGCTTCCTTGGGCAAGCAAGGCCTAACACTTGCTTTGGAGGCCTCTCTAGTCTTGCAGGCTTCTCTTGGGCAGGCCACTTCATGTTCTTCAAAGCTGATTCCAGAGCCTGTGTCAATGCATGTGGCAACTCATTGGAAAGAGATGGAGTAGGAGCAGGGGTGGAAACCTTTTTATTAGGCTTCAAGTTTATTGAGCTTGATGCACTTGGAGGAAAATAGCCTCTCCATCCTGAATCAGAGTCAGAGTAATAGCTTATCTCTGAATCAGAGGTATCATCTGATGAGATGTAAATTAGTGAAAGTGACTCATCCTGATACTAGGGTTTGTGATGTTAAAAATAAGGCTTTGGGGTAGATAAGTGTTGATGTGTCTTCTTTTTATAGGCAAAGTCAAACCCAAGGGTTATTTATGAAGGCTATTAACTCCTACTTGTTTTGGTAGATTTGGGAAGTAAATATGGAAAGTATTTATTATCTCGGGTTGACTTTCAGAAGATATTTTGGTCAAAAAGTCAATATTGTTAGATATTTTGGTGGAAAGTACTTTTAGACAAAGTACTGCTTCATGTTTGTGTGAAAGTATTGCTCCATATTCTATGGCAAAGTACTGTTTGGCGGTTCACGGAAAGTACTGACGTGTCAGGATACTGTTCCAGCGGTCAGAAATACGGGGGTAACAACTTTACGAAAGATACGGGGAAGATAAATTCCAAAAATAACGGTAAAATCATTAATTAACCGTGATTTTTTGTATATTATCCTTCTTTGTGATTTTCTCTTCCATCCTTATATACCCTCATTCTCATTACTATTCATCCATCAAACACTAACAAATTCATCATCGATCGTCATCTTCTTTCACAAACACAAACATGGCAAACCGTCCAATGATGCGTGGGAATCGCAACAGGCTTTACCTCTCGAGGGATCTCGAGAAGCTTACAACCCCCACCAGGCAGTGTACCTGATCGTTGTAGTATAGTATAGTGACAAGTACCGGGGGATTGATCGTTCAGCTTAGGAATAGTGTCGCTAGGATTAGAAAGCCTAATTACTAGTTCTAAAGGTGAGGGATGATTATTTTTGTGTTTTTATATTTTTATGAAAGCAAGTAAAATCTCGGGTTTTGGAAGAGTGGGCGGAATTAGTTGCTATTCAACTAACCCAATACTAAGATGCAAGCAAAATAAAATAACAAAAATAAAAATAAACTAATTAAACTAAGGTTGTGAGCAGTAATTGGAGAAAATGTGTTTACTTAGATTTCACTACTCCCTAGATATCTTTTACACGTTAATTACTTGTTATAATTGCATGGATGACGGATCGTATTCCTTAATACCATTCATGGGGTGGCATACATAACTCCCCAATTCTATGAGCTCTTATCTCCTCCTACACCATGCCCAGCACAACTATAGGGATTGTAAACAGTGGCTCATGCATTAAATACAACCAATAAAGACCTAGTACGCCTCGGTTCATGTTTCTTAAGACGTTCAAGCATGTTACCATTTGAAGATCTGCCAGTTTTCTTAAGCCTAACATATAAATCATTCACCCAAAACAAGAATAAACAAGTAATCAACACATAATCAATATCTAGGTTTCATTAGATCTAAGCAAACACAAAAGAGATCTAGCCTAGCATGATAGAATTAAGACAAGAACATGATATAGACAACCAACACATAGACATATTGATTGAATTAGAAGAACAGTTATCTTGATTAATCATGCAAGGTATCAAGGGGTTGGAACCCTTGAAAAACCTGTAAAGTTACACCAAAGTCGTCTTTAGGGTTTCTCCCAAAACTTCTCTCTTAAATGTGAAAAACTAGAAAACTATATATAGGAAAATAGGGATGACGGCGTCAAGAACAAAGGTGTGACGCCGTCATCTCGCCGTCAAATACTTCCTCGGACGGCCTTGATCTACTTCTGACGCCGTCAAGGCCTAGGCCGTCACACAATTTACTCTTGACGCCCTGTGTGTGACGCCGTCATCAACTTCGGATTTTTATTATTGAGGTTTGACGCCGTCAGGGAATTACTCTTGACGCCGTCACCTACTGTTCTCAGCATGGAAAATTGAGACTTTGCCGTTTTCTTCACTTTTATGCTCCAAAAACGTCCAAAATGGCTTCTTTTCCAGAATTCACTCTCCAAGTACCTAAAATCACAAAAGGAACGATTTAGGGCAATATTTGATCAAATAAATTCGGATTCGGGGTTAAATGACCCCCTAAAAACGGATCATTTTTCGCCTCATCATATACCCTTACACTTGAGATTTGCTTGTCCTCAAGCAAATGCGCTTTTATTCTAGTCAAAAGACAAGTTAGAGGTCATTTAGCACTAATATAAAAGTAATTACAACAAATAATCGTTCCACTAAAGACCAAAGACAAGCACGGAGGTCATATACAAGGACCTCACAAATAGTGTTTAGATACTCACATCTCTCGGGTGTAATAAAGTGTAAATTACAATATGGAAACGGAAGATATCTCTCACTACCTGTCATAGCAAAATAGATTACCATAGGCTTGGGAAAGGATCAAACCTCCACCACATGGCGTAAGCACCTAGGATAAACTATCAAAGAGGTCTTTTAAAGGGTTGTAATGTTAGGTATAGGGATATGAATTACACGGTTTTGTTGGATAAAGGAAGTTTTACTGGTGGCGAGTTAACAATCTTGGTTAATTACATGTACAATATGGCGTTGCTAAGCCAAGACTAGACTTGACTTATGCTAATAAATGAAAAATAACAAAAACATAAAATGAACATAGAATAAAAAGGGATGGTAGTCCGTATGTTTTTTCTCTTTTTCCTTTTTTCTATTTTTTTTTTCTTTTTCTCTTTCTTTTTTTTCGATTTTTTTTTTTCTTTTTTTTTTCTTTTTTTTTTTTTTTTGCATACACTCTTACCCTACCATCCAAAATAATACATCATAGGGGATGAGAATTCCCCTTACACTTGAATCTTTACATACTTTACATTAAACTAATCTAATGACTCGAATTAAGAAAATCAAAACACTTGGAGCACTTTTAAGATTAACGTACATATGGGGGTAATAAATGGTGTTCTTCCCCATTACTCCATAAAATAAGTACTTACCCATGAGTCCCAATCGTCCCAAAATAATATGTACAAGGATATGACTCGACTTAGCAACCATGTAATCAATTAGAAAGTTAACTTAGGGTTTAACAAATAACAATAATGCACTAAAAATGAGCGCATACACGGAAGGCTAAGGCGATTTGGGTGTACATTTAACTGGGGTGTAACAAATTCTTCCTTTAAGTAAAATGCTTAAAGTTAGAAACGAAAAGATAGGCTCGGAGGGGTGTACTAGGGGTTTCGTGTACTAAAAATGAGTACAACGCTAAGGGTGTGGGAAAAATTAGTTGACTTAACTAGCCAAGTAATATGACTTAAATGGTCAAGTAATCATGATACGGGTTTAACACAAGGGTGATCCTTGTAACACCCCCAAAATACCGCAGCGGAAGACTGTGTCATAGGGGTGCTACTTCATAATACAAAGTACAAGGTATAGAAAACGAACTCTAAATGAGACGTTTTGAAAAGTTACCATTCGATTAATGAATTCAAAGTTACAAACATGAGATTCCAAAGTATGATACATAAATGTATACAAAGTGTTTTGAATGGTAAATGATAAAAGCGTAAGTCTTCAGAATATGCAGCTTGACTCTAAGTTCCACGCACTAGCTATCGCCTTACTAACCTGAGATAACATGCTAAAGTGTCAACACAATGGTTGGTGAGTTCATAGAGTTTGTCTTAAAGCAGTTGAAAAGCCTTAAAAGAATGTTCACACAGCAAAGGCATCGTGAATCCACTCAGTTACAAGTCCCGCCATAAGAGACTTGTAACCTGTGTGTTCACAACCCACTGCTACAATATATAGTATGATAAAGACATGTATAAGTTCATCAAAACAGTTTAGCAATTAGTCGTGAGTCTACACTTCATCTCCGAAGACCTCACGTTTATGATGTATCCAACATTCGCAAATGTTAGGATGTATCAATAGCCTCAATGGTCATCCAAGGTCTTAATTTGGAGCCACCGGAAGTCTCAATGGTCATCCAGCAACTTAATCTGGAGCCACTGGCAGTAACACAATCAAGTATAACGCAGTTAAGTATAACATAATCATGTATGTATGAGATCAAGTATAATGCGATCAAGTATAAGACAATCAAGTATAGAACAATCAAGTATAATGCGATCAAGTATTTGTACAAGTAAGCAAGTAGTTGTGCATGTATCCCCCCCAAAGAGTTAAAACAAGTATGAAAAAGTAGGGGCTATGACTCACCTTAAGCTTATGTAATGAGAAATGAAAGTGGTAGTCAAATCGCGAAAGTCTCTAAGAGCAGCCTATAATAGAACGTTGCGACTTAGGTTTGGAGTAACGTCTAAGAATACGAAGAATTGCCAATATATGTCTTGCATAATGTTCATGATGTAGTACTTAGTATATAGTGTAAGTCTTTGAATATAAGTGGTCTATGAAACATGTATAGGTTGTAAATCTCTTACTACCGTTCGGGCCGACATAATTCAGAAGTCATGGAGTAAACGTTCGAGGAGCCAGGACACTTTAACTCGTAAATCCACAACTCATCTCGACGGCTTACTCAATGAACTCCTCACATGAGGCTCCCTACTATTGTAGTATTTGATAACATATATATATGTATAAGCTTTGATCTTTAAAAGTTATATGGTCTTTAGCCGTGGCTTTGCCGTGACCTTGGTCATTGTTACCATGGTCTTAAGACTCAACCTTGGCTTTAGCCATGGTTGTGGTCTTGGCTTTAGGTCATTAGACCTCTTGGTCTCATCTAAATATAATCATTATATAGTAACTTTGGTCTAAAAATGGGCTGTTAAGAATTTGAAGAAAATATCACTCGGAAAGCCTTTTCAGGGCTCGAGCTTCTTTGTTCCTGAACGAAAACGTCGTTCCGGACAACTTTCGTGTTTTAACTTTTTGATGAATCGGACCAGAAGTGGGACTTTCAAATTGGCAGAATGCAAACAGGAGGTTATGGGCAGTTTCGGCGTTTTGGTGTCGCTAACTTCTTATGGTCATAACTTTTGACTCGTATACTCATTTTGGGTGATTCAAATTGCTATGTTTTCCTTGTTAAGTCCTCTTTAACAATAAGTAAGTGTCAAATATCAAAGTTATACTATTGTGGTCGTGGTTTTCCATAAAAATCACTAGTTTGCTTGTTTACTTGTCATAAGTTAACATATGTATACCAATACTTGTTTTATCCATTTTTAAACATCATGAACACAATAACAAGAACATATATAGCATGAAAGAACCATAATAAGCATGAAATGATATTGAGCAAGAAAGTGTATAAGGGTTTGCTTACAACTTTTGGCTTTCTAGAGAAAGGAAGTCAAGTATAGAACTAGGACACTAAACCTAAGCTTGTAAACCCTTCACCATAACTCTTGTAACCCTTGCTAGCCTTGATCTAACCCTTGTGAAAACCCATTTAACTTCAGCCCTAGTAACCTTGTGTAGCTCTTAATTCAACCATGGAATCACCAAACAAACTTAAGAACTAGGTAGAGAATACTAAGACCTTGAACTTTGTAATGTAACTTGTATATTGAAGATCAAAGGATCATGGTGCTATGAATTTATGTTGTGGCGTTTTTGTGGTGAAGAAAGGAAGGAGATGAGCTCTCTATTTATACTATGAATGAGGAGGTTAGGAAGGTGGCTAGGAAACTACATAAACTTGGAGACAAAGTTGTAATTAAAAATGATCTAATGGCTAAAGTCATGAGATGATGCCACAAGTGTGAATGCCCCCCCCCTAGTGGCGGTTTGGAATGGGATAAGATGACTAGATGATGACTCTTGGTCTTTGGATGATAATATCCTAAGTATGTAACTAGTTTTGGACCCGTAAATTGCTAACCGTAAGTTGTTAAGTCACGAAACGTAAAACCGGGTATCCTAAAAATATGAAACTTGAAAGTATTGTTAAACATGTCAATATAGTCCATAATAAAATATAAAATGAGTGGTAGGTTCTATCGGGTGCTAAAACCCTGCTAAAAACTGGAAACACGGGTCTAAAACGCGTAATACGTAAAATGTACGAAAGTTGCGTAAAATTGAGAAAAGTAAAATGTAACTTTTCTAATAGGATAATAATGACTTAAAATGACTTATAATGTCTAGGCTAGGCTCAGTCTAGTGTTGGTTGGTGTTAAATGTCTTTTAGACCTAAAACCGCAAGCCTAAAAATCAAGGAATGACTTATAAAATCAAAGAATGATTTTTGGTCAAAGGAGGAGGGAAAAATATGTTGACTTTTTCTAATAAGTTGAAAACTCAAATTGTCTTAGAAACGCGTTTTGTGGTCTAACGGTTAATCGCCCATGCGGTTAAGCGTGCTCATGCGAGAGTAGTACAGACTTGGGTGACCTGCCGGGAATAGTAATTAATCTGAAAATGCGAATTGTTACAGTCTCTACCCCTTCAGGAAACTTCGTCCCGAAGTTTAGTTGATGTTAACTACTTATGGTGTGTCTAAGAGAATTCGGGATCTCTAATATAGTGGTGTTTACTCTGATTCGTCTAAGATTCTGGTTAAGGAGTTGTATCGGCTACAATTAAGCCCACTTATTTATAACACATTACTTACATAAAGAAGCGTCCAAATTTATGTAAGTAAGGTCTCATAAACTTATGGTTCGGTGATTTACAATTTCTTTATTTAACTGAAGAGGCGTCCCAATCCATTTAAATAAGGAAATTCTAAATCATCCTACTTAAGAATTTCCGGCACAAAATCTGCCTTCTGAGGCAGATGGTAAGATAATCCAGTCATCAAATCCCTAAAGCTAAGCAATAATATTATTTAACTCAAATCTTGTGTCTCATCAAACACAAGATTAAGTTAACTAATTAGTTATTACTGAGCTCCATGTTTTTAATAACTCGACGAATCTCTGGGGCTCCTTATAATACTAAAGTCACATCATCTAACAGCGTGGAACTAAGCAAACCTCTAACCAAAAAGCATAAGTGTATGTATTGTGTAAAAGGCAAATAAAGAGGAAGGTCCCAACGTATATAGCAGTTATAGTCTAGGCACTAAATGCAACCTAGTTCTCTATAACCAAGGCTCTGGTACCAATCTGTAACACCCCCAAAATACCGCAGCGGAAGACTGTGTCATAGGGGTGCTACTTCATAATACAAAGTAGAAGGTATAGAAAACGAACTCTAAATGAGACGTTTTGAAAAGTTACCATTCGATTAATGAATTCAAAGTTACAAACATGAGATTCCAAAGTATGATACATAAATGTATACAAAGTGTTTTGAATGGTAAATGATAAAAGCGTAAGTCTTCAGAATATGCAGCTTGACTCTAAGTTCCACGCACTAGCTATCGCCTTACTAACCTGAGATAACATGCTAAAGTGTCAACACAATGGTTGGTGAGTTCATAGAGTTTGTCTTAAAGCAGTTGAAAAGCCTTAAAAGAATGTTCACACAGCAAAGGCATCGTGAATCCACTCAGTTACAAGTCCCGCCATAAGAGACTTGTAACCTGTGTGTTCACAACCCACTGCTACAATATATAGTATGATAAAGACATGTATAAGTTCATCAAAACAGTTTAGCAATTAGTCGTGAGTCTACACTTCATCTCCGAAGACCTCACGTTTATGATGTATCCAACATTCGCAAATGTTAGGATGTATCAATAGCCTCAATGGTCATCCAAGGTCTTAATTTGGAGCCACCGGAAGTCTCAATGGTCATCCAGCAACTTAATCTGGAGCCACTGGCAGTAACACAATCAAGTATAACGCAGTTAAGTATAACATAATCATGTATGTATGAGATCAAGTATAATGCGATCAAGTATAAGACAATCAAGTATAGAACAATCAAGTATAATGCGATCAAGTATTTGTACAAGTAAGCAAGTAGTTGTGCATGTATCCCCCCCAAAGAGTTAAAACAAGTATGAAAAAGTAGGGGCTATGACTCACCTTAAGCTTATGTAATGAGAAATGAAAGTGGTAGTCAAATCGCGAAAGTCTCTAAGAGCAGCCTATAATAGAACGTTGCGACTTAGGTTTGGAGTAACGTCTAAGAATACGAAGAATTGCCAATATATGTCTTGCATAATGTTCATGATGTAGTACTTAGTATATAGTGTAAGTCTTTGAATATAAGTGGTCTATGAAACATGTATAGGTTGTAAATCTCTTACTACCGTTCGGGCCGACATAATTCAGAAGTCATGGAGTAAACGTTCGAGGAGCCAGGACACTTTAACTCGTAAATCCACAACTCATCTCGACGGCTTACTCAATGAACTCCTCACATGAGGCTCCCTACTATTGTAGTATTTGATAACATATATATATGTATAAGCTTTGATCTTTAAAAGTTATATGGTCTTTAGCCGTGGCTTTGCCGTGACCTTGGTCATTGTTACCATGGTCTTAAGACTCAACCTTGGCTTTAGCCATGGTTGTGGTCTTGGCTTTAGGTCATTAGACCTCTTGGTCTCATCTAAATATAATCATTATATAGTAACTTTGGTCTAAAAATGGGCTGTTAAGAATTTGAAGAAAATATCACTCGGAAAGCCTTTTCAGGGCTCGAGCTTCTTTGTTCCTGAACGAAAACGTCGTTCCGGACAACTTTCGTGTTTTAACTTTTTGATGAATCGGACCAGAAGTGGGACTTTCAAATTGGCAGAATGCAAACAGGAGGTTATGGGCAGTTTCGGCGTTTTGGTGTCGCTAACTTCTTATGGTCATAACTTTTGACTCGTATACTCATTTTGGGTGATTCAAATTGCTATGTTTTCCTTGTTAAGTCCTCTTTAACAATAAGTAAGTGTCAAATATCAAAGTTATACTATTGTGGTCGTGGTTTTCCATAAAAATCACTAGTTTGCTTGTTTACTTGTCATAAGTTAACATATGTATACCAATACTTGTTTTATCCATTTTTAAACATCATGAACACAATAACAAGAACATATATAGCATGAAAGAACCATAATAAGCATGAAATGATATTGAGCAAGAAAGTGTATAAGGGTTTGCTTACAACTTTTGGCTTTCTAGAGAAAGGAAGTCAAGTATAGAACTAGGACACTAAACCTAAGCTTGTAAACCCTTCACCATAACTCTTGTAACCCTTGCTAGCCTTGATCTAACCCTTGTGAAAACCCATTTAACTTCAGCCCTAGTAACCTTGTGTAGCTCTTAATTCAACCATGGAATCACCAAACAAACTTAAGAACTAGGTAGAGAATACTAAGACCTTGAACTTTGTAATGTAACTTGTATATTGAAGATCAAAGGATCATGGTGCTATGAATTTATGTTGTGGCGTTTTTGTGGTGAAGAAAGGAAGGAGATGAGCTCTCTATTTATACTATGAATGAGGAGGTTAGGAAGGTGGCTAGGAAACTACATAAACTTGGAGACAAAGTTGTAATTAAAAATGATCTAATGGCTAAAGTCATGAGATGATGCCACAAGTGTGAATGCCCCCCCCCTAGTGGCGGTTTGGAATGGGATAAGATGACTAGATGATGACTCTTGGTCTTTGGATGATAATATCCTAAGTATGTAACTAGTTTTGGACCCGTAAATTGCTAACCGTAAGTTGTTAAGTCACGAAACGTAAAACCGGGTATCCTAAAAATATGAAACTTGAAAGTATTGTTAAACATGTCAATATAGTCCATAATAAAATATAAAATGAGTGGTAGGTTCTATCGGGTGCTAAAACCCTGCTAAAAACTGGAAACACGGGTCTAAAACGCGTAATACGTAAAATGTACGAAAGTTGCGTAAAATTGAGAAAAGTAAAATGTAACTTTTCTAATAGGATAATAATGACTTAAAATGACTTATAATGTCTAGGCTAGGCTCAGTCTAGTGTTGGTTGGTGTTAAATGTCTTTTAGACCTAAAACCGCAAGCCTAAAAATCAAGGAATGACTTATAAAATCAAAGAATGATTTTTGGTCAAAGGAGGAGGGAAAAATATGTTGACTTTTTCTAATAAGTTGAAAACTCAAATTGTCTTAGAAACGCGTTTTGTGGTCTAACGGTTAATCGCCCATGCGGTTAAGCGTGCTCATGCGAGAGTAGTACAGACTTGGGTGACCTGCCGAGAATAGTAATTAATCTGAAAATGCGAATTGTTACAATCCTAATGCCTCTTATCATGTAGTAAATCCTACCACACGAATGTAGTCTCACTAGCGGTCTCGGGATGCATCACTAACGCAAGTTCTAGAATCTAAATGCTACCGGTACACTCATAAGCACTAATAATGAATGCTTTTCCTATCAAATCTAAAGGCGAACCTCACATATTTGGGTGGAAAATTTTTCTGAATATACGGTTATGTGCTAGTCATACAATCTCCTATCCATGAGACGCTTGCTATGGCTAAAGTTTCACTCCTAAATGTTGTAAAAAATTTTAAATTTGGCGCTAAAATTGCACTAACAAGTATTTCTCATAGTTTTATTACACATCTACTATCAAACAAAACAAACTCAAGCGAAAGTGCATATGTAAGGTATCATCTTTTTACCCTCCCCTTACACTTAAGATGAACATTGTCCCCAATGTTCAAGTAAAGAATGTAAAAGTGAAATAAGTAAAAAGAATGAAATCAAATACTCCCCTGATTCGCTCGGTATGGATTATAGGTTGGCCAGATTAGATCTTCCTCCAAGAAAATGAACAATCAAAGCTTCCCTTCCAGAATATAAATCATCTCCTTGTCATACATAACCTGTAAATCCTGACAAAAATAGACAAGACAACCTCGCGTAAAATCGGCGACATCCTATATAAGTTACTAAATCCTAGAAAACAAAGTAAGATATAATGCTTGTGGAATGAAGTTTGCAGATTTCCTGGAGATTATAAAACTTAATAATTCACAAAAACCATAAGACTCCGTTAGAAAAACAAAATCGGTAAAATTTCCAGATTTTTAACTCCTGATGCCGTCAAGAGTAAACTCGTGACGCCGTCAGAATGGACCTGCAGAAATTCTTATGTTAAGTTTCCGGAAAATTTTTGGAAAAACTTGGTCATACTTCCTGGAAAATCCTGCAAAACTTCATTATGACTCAATACAAGCATTTGACTCTAACAAATACGAATATACATGCTCATTTAATATCGTGGAGAATCATGATCGGTTTGTTTCTTAAAAACATATTTGGGGTTTCCCCTTACACTTATCTTTTGCAAAAATACTTCTAGGTGGAGTTAAGACTAGGCTAAACAACAAAGTAAAGTATTTCCACGTTTTAATTGAGAAACATGATCTACCAACAATAAAAACTAAACATGCATACGGAAGCAAATAACAATCAAACAAATAAAATCACACAAAGCATGGGTTGCCTCCCAAGAAGCGCTTTTCTTTATTTACGAGTCTTGTAGCTAGACTCAAGGTCATGGGTTACGTTTTCCTTTCCCACTTTTGTGCTAACTCAAAACATCTAACCCAATTTTCATCACGCTTGTATTCCGGGCCTAGATTCATGCAACCCGAATAATATGTTCTCCTCCTCTCATAATAGGCTTCATTAGTGATTCCATCTACCTTAACCTCATAAGGTCGAATTTCATCAATCTGTAGATTCTTGATGCCCTTTAATTCTTCCTTCATGTGAGGCATCATAAAGGTGACCTTCTCTATCTCATCAGTAAACTGAGCTATCCCCTTCTCATGGTCGTAATACATCTTAGTTTTCTCAACAAAAGGTTGTCCTAAAACTACTTCTCCAAGGTGTGGATCAATAATGCCTCTAACATCTTCTAGGATTACAAAGTCACATTGATAAGTAAAATTCCCTAAAAAGATGTGTACCCCATTAACTCTCCTGACAAAGTTACATAGCCTATTAGAATTGTAAGGGTCTTTTCTAGGGCTTAACCTTTCGTTCATTATCCAATTGTAATAGAGCCTAGACATGATATTCATGGGTGCTTTTAAGTCAATGTATGTATGCTCTCTAGACATGTACCCAATCATGCAAGGAATTTTTATGTTCCTGAAGTTATGCCTCCTAATCCATGGTGTCTTTCTATATTTCGAGGGGCAAGGATGTTGTAAAAGGAACTTGTGGTAACTCAATTCATCCGGGGTTGGAGCGAAGTTTGTAAACTCAATTTTCATTTGGAGAGGCTTAATGAATTTCTTAAATGTGTTAGCTTCTCTCTTTCTTCTTTTATGCGCAATAAGCCTCTTGCTAATTTTTAAACGGCGACTCTCTGATTCCATAAAGACCACACTAGTGCGAACAGAAACACGAAGAAATAAGATAGACTAAAGAAGACCTAAAAATAAAAATAAAATCTTACTAGAAAGGAATCTAGCAAGTAGACCTAATAAAAAGAAATCCTAACCTAGACAATAACTATTCCCCGGGCTGCGGCGCCAAAAACTTGATGCGTGGGAATCACAACAGGCTTTACCTCTCGAGGGATCTCGAGAAGCTTACAACCCCCACCAGGCAGTGTACCTGATCGTTGTAGTATAGTATAGTGACAAGTACCGGGGGATTGATCGTTCAGCTTAGGAATGGTGTCGCTAGGATTAGAAAGCCTAATTACTAGTTCTAAAGGTGAGGGATGATTATTTTTGTGTTTTTATATTTTTATGAAAGCAAGTAAAATCTCGGGTTTTGGAAGAGTTGGCGGAATTAGTTGCTATTCAACTAACCCAATACTAAGATGCAATCAAAATAAAATAACAAAAATGAAAATAAACTAATTAAACTAAGGTTGTGAGCAGTAATTGGAGAAAATGTGTTTACTTAGATTTCACTACTCCCTAGATATCTTTTACACGTTAATTACTTGTTATAATTGCATGGATGACGGATCGTATTCCTTAATACCATTCATGGGGTGGCATACATAACTCCCCAATTCTATGAGCTCTTATCTCCTCCTACACCATGCCCAGCACAACTATAGGGATTGTAAACAGTGGGTCATGCATTAAATACAACCAATAAAGACCTAGTACGCCTCGGTTCATGTTTCTTAAGACGTTCAAGCATGTTACCATTTGGAGATCTGCCAGTTTTCTTAAGCCTAACATATAAATCATTCACCCAAAACAAGAATAAACAAGTAATCAACACATAATCAATATCTAGGTTTCATTAGATCTAAGCAAACACAAAAGAGATCTAGCCTAGCATGATAGAATTAAGACAAGAACATGATATAGACAACCAACACATAGACATATTGATTGAATTAGAAGAACACTTATCTTGATTAATCATGCAATGTATCAAGGGGTTGGAACCCTTGAAAAACCTGTAAAGTTACACCAAAATCGTCTTTAGGGTTTCTCCCAAAACTTCTCTCTTAAATGTGAAAAACTAGAAAACTATATATAGGAAAATAGGGATGACGGCGTCAAGAACAAAGGTGTGACGCCGTCATCTCGCCGCCAAATACTTCCTCGGACGGCCTTGATCTACTTCTGACGCCGTCAAGGCCTAGGCCGTCACACAATTTACTCTTGACGCCCTGTGTGTGACGCCGTCATCAACTACGAATTTTTATTATTGAGGTTTGACGCCGTCAGGGAATTACTCTTGACGCCGTCACCTACTGTTCCCAGCATGGAAAATTGAGACTTTGCCGTTTTCTTCACTTTTATGCTCCAAAAACGTCCAAAATGGCTTCTTTTCCAGAATTCACTCTCCAAGTACCTAAAATCACAAAAGGAACGATTTAGGGCAATATTTGATCAAATAAATTCGGATTAGGGCTTAAATGACCCCCTAAAAACGGATCATTTTTCGCCTCATCATCCAACAATTAGCAAACACAACATGATTGTCGACTTGGAGAAGACGCAAAAGAATGTTGATTTTCATGGAATCATTGATTTTCTTACTGGGTCATCCATCAATTATTCACTTTTGGTCTATCCAGAAATCGTTGGTCCCTGGATTCAAGAGTTTTGGTAGAAGGAGAAGATGTTATTTATGCTACAGTTGAAGGGAGACCTATTCGTATCACTGAAGACACAATAAGGGAGGTCTTATTGTTTGATGATGAGTAAGGCACTGTTCTTTTTGATAAACAAGTTATTTGGGATGAACTTAGAGAGGTAGGCTATGAAGGTGTTCTCAATAAGCTTACTTTTCAGAAGGCATTAGTTAGTTCCCATTGGAAGTACCTTATCCATGTTTTTCTTCATTGTCTAACTCCCAAAAGTACTGCTTGGGATCAATTTGTACATAACAAAGCCTCTGCATTAGTTGGGTTAGCTACCAATCAACAATTCAACTTCTCCTATATGATTCTTGATGGTATGTTTGCACACATCAAAGCTGGTTCACCATTTTTGATGTATCCTAGGTTTATTCAGTTGTTCTTAGACAAACCACTTGAGGGTGTTCCAAAAGCTCAAGATTTTATACCTACTGTTGTACTTCCACACAAGGTGTTCACTTTTATGTCTAACAAGGGTGTTAAGTTTTCTGTCCACACTACACCATTGACAGCTCATATATTGGAAGTAGCACAAGCATTTAGGGATGCTGCTAATGAAGAAAGTGATTCTGCGCATTCTGAGCATTCTGCATCAGAACATACTTCAACACCACCTCTTGCATCACCTCAGCAAGTAGCTTCAAGTGAAAGAACTACTTCTTTGTCTGTTCCTGTTCATGTATCAAGGGAGAAGACTATTTCTATTGAAAGTACTTCTCAACATCCTGTTTCCAAGAAAAGTACTTCTCTGCAAGGTACTGCTTCAGAGCATGATAAACCACCACCTCCTAATGATTATACTTCCACAAGTGGGATTCAAACACCTGGAGGAGATGAGGGAGATGTGGGACATCTGGATACTTATACTTTGACTAGGGAATTCAGAAGGACGAAGAAGGTCATTAATGCACAAGCTGATGAGATCAAGAGATTGAGAAGTAAGTTCCGGAGATTGAAGAGATTTGTTTGGCCACTTGTTCAGAATCACAGATTATGGGTCAAGCAACAGAAGAGAAAATCTCAGAAATCCAAGAAGGCTTCTAAATCTAGGAAGAGCAAGAAGAGGTCATCATCATTCATATTGGGAGGAATCAGAATGATAATCTGAATGAAGATGATGCTGTGCCTCAAGATCAATATGAAGAAGCTCATGCTATGGATTTTGAAGAAATTGCTCAAGGTACTACTGAAAGAAAACTTGATGAAGTTGAGAAAATTGTTGCAGAAGAGAATAAAGCACAAAGTACTATTGTTGAAGGTGCTGATATTCAAAGTACTGCTGATCAACATATACATATTCAAAGTACTGATCCTCAAAGTACTGGTGTGCAAAGTACTTTGGATCAAGGTGATCAAGGTACTGCTGCCTTAAATGTTGATGAAGCTGGACCTTCTATAAGGACTTTTGATGATGAAGCTGGCCCTTCCATTCAGCAAGAAGAGATAAAAGAGCACACAACTAGTGTCGATGAGACTATTGCTCAGATTATGGTAAATATGTCAAGACCAAGAGGGATAAGTATTCTTGGTATTGAACAAGCTGAGAAAAGAAAGTTAAAGTGGAAGAGGGCAACTCAAGATGATCAGTTATCAAAGAGGATCAAGATGCTAAAAGCAGATATTGTTGATGAACTGAGGAATTATCTTAGAGTTGTGGATTTTGAGAATCCAAAGAAGACAGAGAATGCTGAGAAGAAGTCCAAGATTTCTACATTTTCTGTGGTAGAATCATCTGATGGTGACTATCTCATTTTTCATAGAGTGGATGAAAGCTTTACAGTATTCAATATGCTATGGGATATATTGCACAAGGTAGACAGAGAAGATTTATACTACAAGTGCAAGATTACTTTGAGAATACTAAGCCAAAAGGAGTGGGATTGATCTTATTGGGTGATTTAATAACCATCTGGGAGACAAATGAAACAAGCAGTGATGCTCTGTGGAATGATCAAGAGAATTGGGAAATAACAAGATGGAGATTCTTTGAGTCACCAGGGGTACACTCACTTGAAATGGAAGATGGAGCCATGATTCATATGTTTGCAGAAAGAAGATATCCTCTGATAAGGGAGATTATGGTCAAAATGTTGGATCATGGTTTGGAAGTTGAGAATGAGACTGAAGTAGCATTAATGGTGATTGAATTGTTCATACAGTGGACTACTTTAGATGATGATACTGCATAAATACTGGTATGATTTGTATTGTTGATGTGCTAAATGTGTGTACAAGTTTTAAATTTATAAACACGATTACCGGATCTAGAAATAACACATACGAGCAAGTGAACTCGTCCGCTATAGCAAGATTGGGTTGGTAAGTCGGGATTGTTCACAAGGATTTTTGAGTGAATCTAAGCGTAAGTTTAAAATTAAATCTCTAATTCTAGCGATAATGATTATAAGATAATTCAAATGATTAAAAACTACCCTTGCTTAGACTAGTTAACGACTCATAAGAAAAGCATGATTGTGATAACTTCCTTAACATGTTGGTAATTAGAATTAGTTGGTGTTCTAATCTATTGTTTCTACAAGTTAAATCTTCATCAAGATTTTAAGTTATAAAAACAAGCATTAGGTTTGGACCAATCAATTCAAGATCAATTCAAGGTTCATAAAGTTGAATTAACAACCTTAAACACAAAAATAGTTTCTTGTTTAATCAAATACTCTTAAGAAATGGTCAATACAAAAGGTAAACGAATCATAGACAACAAGGTTACAATTGATTATAAACAACTAAAACTTTCGACCAATTAGGCATTTATAACCAATCCGATTTGATTAACAAAAAGTATTCTCATTACAGTTACACCTTTGCTCCTTTGCTTAATGAAGAATAATTATGGTGAAGAACAATCTTTCATAGACAAAAGATTATAACTAGGTGAATGATAACAACCCTCGGCCAATGATATTATAAGAAACTAGTTAAACTTGACTCAACAAATGTCACTATGAAACTTTAGTCTAATTGGGTTTTAGAATTGACTTGAAATTGAATTAAAACATGTTATCACAATCATAGACTAATCATTAAGGAATTAACATCATCTAAGCAAATTCAAAAAGGTTACTAGCCACTCATAGCAAACATGAACATAAACTCAGAATATTGAACATTAGAAATCATAATTAAAGTCTTACAAATGTTTGGAATTTGATTACAAATTAATAGGAAATGATTTCCTAAGTGTTGGTGTTGACTTCTTGAGAATTTGACCTCCGGATGTTGACTTTTTGGACTTCCAATGCTTCTTGAACTTTTATGGACGAATTTGAGACTTTTGAGACTAGTAAAGGATTGCTTTGTTGTTGGTGTATTGAGTTGTAATAGTTGTGTTGAATTGTGTGTTGAAATGAGATTGCAAAGCCACTATTTATACTACTCTTCAAGCCTAGGCTCATCAATGCAACAACTTGGCCTCCAAGGTGAATAGAAGGATCTAGAATGGCAGAGAGAAGGGCCTAGAATTGGGTAGAATGAGATAGAAAACATCTTGCAAAACATTAACGAGCTGACCAACCGATCGGTATCAGGCTCTGACCGATCGGTTGGTTGTGACCTCTGCGACTAACCGGTCGGTTGGATGTGACAAATTCCTCTGACCGATCGGTTAGATTGAATAACGATCGGTTGCTTTCGTTCTGACAGCAACAAACTTGATTATTAACTTGGCTCTTCGTTCTTTGTCCAAACTTGATTTTTTTCTTGTCAAAAAACTTTGGAATGATGAAAACTTGGATTCTTCTTTGTGAAATGCTTGAACGAAATGAATCTCGAGATGGAAATGACAAATCCTTCATTTACTTTACTTTTTCTTCCTTTTTCCTGTTTTGGCTACAAATGCTTGCAAACACACTTTGATACGATTATGAGACAAAAGCATATAAAAATAACCAAAAAACATACGAATAACGCTACTAAAAACGTGCACAATTTGAGCGTTATCAAATCCCCCACACTTGAACTTTGCTTGCCCTCAAGCAAATCTAGAAATAAAATATCTTCCACATGGTACTTCAAAGATGTTTTGGAAAAATATGATGCAAATCTTCCAAGTACAAGTACAAGTTAGATCCATCATTTTGAGCTTAGATGGTTGAAACATTGAGATGTTTGACAATAACCAAATGATTTTCTTGCTAGATAAACATTACTAATCACCTCACGAAAAAGGAATAAGATATAATTCACTCGAGACACTCATTTTGGGTGAAGTATAAGAGAAATCACACTCATTGCTCAGTGATGATTTAAATATTACCATATGCTTGTACAAGAAACATAACTACACCGTAAAGGCGTAAGCACCAAATATCAAAGAGGGCTTTTATTCGGGTTTAAGGCTAAAAAGGGATAATAAAGACTTTCGTTCAACTATCTTATGTAAAACAAAATAGATCGCTGGCGCGAATTCTTGTATCAACACAATAGATGGTCACCAAGGATAACCTTAGATTGCGGGCGCATTGTTATTTCCTCAAGAAATCGGATGGTCACTATATGTTAAACACTTGATAATTTTACTTGGGTCAAGGGTAGGAATAAGACATGGGATAAATTTATAGAGTGTAAATGATAAAGAATATACAAAAGAGTCAAAGTCTACTAACCAAACGTTGCTAGCTATTCTTGCACCGCTATCATGTAATCTTTAGAACTCCATTCTTGAGCGATCAATACTTATCCGATATATACTTTTTTTTTGAACATAACATAAAATCACTTGTCACCATTCTATTTTGATGACTTATTCTTAACTTGCTTTGATTGCTGCTTCCGGAATTACTACTTTCTTCATACTTCATGATTTCCACATAACATCCAACTTGTCATATAGCTAGCAACCAACTAAGACTTGACTAAGGGTAAGGCTAGGCTAAAAAGTGTAAAATCTTTTTGTATTTTTCTGGATTTAATCAAAAGAAAAGATTGGCTCAGTAGGTATAACTAGGGGTATCTAGCATTAAAAATAAATGCTAACAAAAAGGGTTATGTTGGTGGTTAACTAGTCAATGAAACTAGCTAAAAATTAAAATAGAAGGCTATTTGTTAGGAATAAAAATATTCCTGTAAAAGTCTCGGTCACCTAATTATTGTAATAGCATTAAGTTAGCTCGTAGTTAGTTTATATATTAGTTAGTTAGTGTTAGTTTAAGTAACACCGTGGAAGAAGGACGGGTCTTTACCCACTGTATGCCTGATCCACAGCCCGGGTGTGGGCGTTTGTAGGAAACTATATATACCCCTCTCCACATGTGGAGAGGGTTGGAGCTTCCTTTCATCAATCTAACATTCTCATTTTTCTCTCATCTCTTTCTCTCTCTAGGAATCCTCCCAACTTCTTTCTCTCTCTAGTTTACTTCCATTCTTTGAATAATAACCATATAAACCATACATATTGTTATTATGAGAATACTACAATTGGTATCAAGAGCCATGGTTACATCTTAGAGATTGTTTGTACTCGTATTTTTGATTGGTTTTGTGGTTTACATTTGGTTCGACTTGTTTCATTGTAAACACCCTTGTTTGATCTTGTTAATGATTTGTATTGTTACATGTTGGTACTTTCATGACTAAAGGTGTTGTATGAGCTTTGTTTATTGCTTGGATTGCTTGTCTCCTCAGTTTTTAGGTGTACTTTGGTCAATTCGTGTGTTAGTTTGAAGGTTCTCTTGGAAGAGAGTTGTCACTTATCATGAAGTTCATGGTAGCGAGTTGATAATTGTTGGGGTATTTTATTGTTCAGATGTGTGGTAAGCAACTTGGTTTTTAACTAATAAAGGAAAAAGGACGAAAATGTTGGGATAATGGCAGGTTTGTCTGTTTGTGTTGCAATTTCTGAGTGGCGAGTTAGGTTTACTATTCATTATAGCGAGTTGAGTTTAAAATGGGCAGTTTCTTAGCGAGTTAAATCTTTGTTTGGACAGTTCTGCAGCAAGTTATGTTGATTTGTTTGGACAGTTCTGTAGCGAGTTATGTTAATCTGAAAGTGACTTTTTTGTTTGCTACTTGTCTGTTTTCCAAAGTAGCGAGTTGTCTATTGTAAACTAATTATCTAACCAAGTGAAACCAATTGCTGCCCAAAGTTTTTCTTTCATATTAGTTAAAAGTTCAATACCTAAGATCTTAACACGTCTAAAGTAAACCTCTTCACAAATTCGACACTAAACAATACGTATAACAAGTCTACAACAAACAAAGAACAACTCAATCTCTATCACATTCTTGGTTTCGTTGCCTGGACAAACTGAAAAGACTCAGGATCTCCGATTGGTGCTAAACAGTCAACTTAAATTGACCAAGTAAATGGTCAACAAAGTCAAACTACCTAGACCAATACTCCGGTGATAGTATAGTGAGTCCCCGGGTCGTTAAGTCCCAATGAGATTGAAATGGTGCTTTTGGAAATCGTTTAGGGATGAGTGGCACTGAGGACAGCAGCCAAGATGATATGGAATTGATTTTGCTACTGATATTTTGGTATTGGTACAATGAGATAATATTCACAAAAGTCAGATATACAGATATATGCACAAATTCACAATTAAGATCACGTAACAGACAGAAAAGTGGGATTTGGTAAATTACAAACTACAGGGGGTGCTTTTGAAACTTGAAATTAAAAGAAAATTGAAAATGAAAATGAGATTATAAAAATGATTATTTTACTATTTAAATATTATTTAATTAATTAAACCAATTAAAATCTAATTTAAATTAACTAATAATTATAAATATTACAAATTAAACTAAAAATTTGCAAAAACAATTTTTAAACTTAAAATAGAACTTGAAGAAAGTATAAAAAATAAGAATAAGTATTTTTGTCTTTTTATGGATTTTTTATTAATTAAAAACTATTTAACTTAATTAAACTAATATAACTATTTTAAATTACAAATAATACTAAATTAACTTAGAAAATTATATAAAAATTTATAAAACTATTTAACTATCACAGGAATCCTACAAAATTATAAAAACTTCTAAAAATTATGTTTAAGGTTATTCTACTAATTAAATACCTTTTAGTTACTTTAAATCTAATTTAAATAATTAAAATAAGAAAAATGGAAAATGAACAGTAGAAACTAAAAATATATTTTCTGAAAGTCTATTATACTATATTAGACCAAGGAAAAATATGAAAACTAGGTTTTGCTTTATAAAAACTAAATATGCTATTTAATACTTAATATTAATTAATAATTAAGAAAACTAATATTAAATCTAATAAATACTAAATGACAAAATAAAAATATAGAAAAATTACTGAAATTACTTTAATAGAAAAGGAAATTAATAAAAATATAAAAACACCAAGTACTTGTAACACCCCAAAATACCGCAGCGGAAGACTGTGTCATAGGGATGCTACTTCAGGGCACAAAGTACAAGATATAGAAAACGCCCTCTAAATGAGACGTTTTAGAAAAGTTACCATTCGAATAGATAAAAGTCATAGTTTACAAAACAAAGATCCCAAAGTAGAATGATACATAAGTTTTTAAAGTGTATCGAATGGTAAACGATAAAAGTGAAAGTCTCCAAAAGCATGCCCTAAGACTCTCAGCTCCACAAACCTGCTATCGCCTTCCTAACCTGAGATAAACATGCTTAAAAGTGTCAACACAAAGGTTGGTGAGTTCATAGAGTTTGTCTTAGTACAGATGAAAAGCCTATAAGGAATGTTCACACAGCAAAGGCATCGTAAATCCACTCAGTTGCAAGCCCCGCCATAAGAGACTTGTAACCTGTGTGTTTACAACCCACTGCTACAATATAATATGATTAAGTTATATATAAGTTCATAACAACAGTTAAGCAATTAGTAGTGAGTCTACACTTCATCTCCGAAGACCTCATGTTTGTATGTATGTCTCAATGGTTGTGTCCAGCAACTTAATCTGGGGCCATTGGAAGTCTGTATGTATGTATCCATGGTTGTGCCCAGCAACTTAATCTAGGGCCATTGGAAGTCTGTATGTATGTATCCATGGTTGTGCCCAGCAACTTAATCTGGGGCCATTTCCCAAAGTATAATAGTAAGTATGTGTGCATGTATCAATCATGTATGTATGTAGTCAAGAATAATGAAATCAAGTATAATGTAATCAAGTATAATGTTATGTGAATCCGTACAAGTAAGCAAGTAGTAGCATGTATCTCCCCCAAAGAGTTGATAGACAAATTAAAAGAGTAGGGGCTATGACTCACCTTAAGTGATGATACTGATGATAATATGAAGTGAACAACAATGCAAGGTTAGCTGCCGCAACCTAAAATGAATGATGAATGATCTCATTTAGATCACCAAATGATGTTATGAATGTCCATGCTCATGTTTCTATACCACTCTAGTCTTTGGAAAAACACTTGTGTTATCAAAAATATATAATCCAAGAATGTGGAAAAATATTGCTATTAGAAAATATAATAAGCTAGTTGTAATATATATATACTTATATATATATATATATCGTATGTTTCCATGTTAGCGTTGAAATCCTCTGGTTGTAATCCTTGTAATATCGCCTTGAAATGATGAAAACATTCTTGTAATAACTAATACTACATTAGTTATAAAGCTTGGTACTTAATATTATTTCTAGCTAACAAAAGTACTTCGTAGTTTTAGTGTCCATTTTTATTAAAAGCTGCCAAATAAAAATGGTTTTAGCCGATATTCAAACGTGAATATCTTTGTCGTTACTTGTCCGTTTTACTTGTTCTTTATGTCCACGGTTACGTCTTAGTATGTAGTAATATATTTTGGAAAGCTCGGCTCCTCCGGGTTACGTCTAAAGTCTCTTTTTGTCCAATGAAAAACATCCAACAGCAAACATTTTCAGAAAAATACTTTTCGTCTACAATCTTGCAAAAATCATAACTCCTTCGTTATAAACTCTTTTTAATCCGTTCTTTCGCCTACGGATTCGTTTTTGAAAGTATTTTCTAAAAATTTTGCCAAAGTTCACTTGGTGTTTACTGATTTTCCAGGTTTTCACAAAATGGGACAGCATGACTAAAATAGGTTCCAAATCAAGTTTTCAAGGTTTATAACTAATTTCTACCATCACCAAACCTCTTGTAATCACCACATAGCTAATCTAATCCTACCATACACCTTCTTAGGGTGCCATGGACTCCTAACCAAGTTATTATAGCAAGGGGATTCATAAATAAAAAGTTAGGGTTTGTATGTTCCATTTTAGACAAAATAAATGGTGGTATAGCTAGTTGTACATGGTTTTTAGCATGGAAATCATGTAATACAAGTAAATATAAGATGTTTCATGTAAAAATAAAGTTGATAACTTACTTGATAAAATGAGATGATTAGATGATGATTATGCTTGATGTTCTTGTGTTTTTGTTGCTTGATTCTTGATTAGGCAAGTAAAAGGAACAAGTTTGGTGCTTTAGCTTTTGAAAAATGATCACTTGATCTATGATTATTGGTTTGGTCGTGGGTTTGAAGAGAGGAAAAGAGATGAGAAGCAATTTTATCTTATCTAAAAGTGTGGTTTATGATTTTGGTTTTTGGTTAATGTAATGTTTTTAAGGTTTATTATATAAAACTTAAGAATTTAATGCTAGAGGTTAAGGGGTGTGTCATATGGCCGGTTTTCAAAGGGTAGAAGGGGGGGTAGGGGTACTTGGTATTTAATTAGAAATCTAGTGTAGCGTTAAGTGTTATTACGTGTTATTCGTTAAAATCGGGTACCGGGTTTAATAGCAATAAACGTTCACAAAGTTAACCGGGATGAAAATAATGTTATAATAATGTTAAAAACATATTAAAAATATGTTGGGTACATTTACTGAGTGATCGGGTGATTAATGTTTAGTTTTCACGAAAACCGTCGTTATATTCATACGCGTACGTTATAAATAAAATAAATTTCCAAAATACTGGGTAACTGAATGTTATAACTTTTATGATGTTAAAATGGATATAAAAATATGTCGGGACCATCGTGGGAATATTTAGATATATTCGTTGTGTATAAACCGGGTGTTAACGTTTATTATAAATACTTATACGTAAAAACGTTAAATGTATCAAATATATAAATTTGAAAATCCTAAGAGTGGTATAACATGAAAATGCTGTTATGATGATATGCAGACTGTCTCTAGTCCGTATGCATTGCCCTTAACACTAATGAAATGAATTCGCACCTAAACCAATCCGGTTACGCGAATTTGAATACCCGTAAACTAAATTTACGATGAAATGAGTAATACAAGTGAATAGTGAAAACTTTTCCGGAAATGAATAGTGTTTAGTGAATAGTAAATTTCCCAAATGTTTCTCAGAATATCAAAATGACCTCGAAAATGATGAATAGTAAAACGATGAATAGTGTTTTGATGAATAGTGATTTATGAATAGTGTTTTTCCAAAGTTCCCGAAATGACCTGAAATGGTGAGTTGTGACAGTCTTCCCCTCTAAAAAGAACTTCGTCCCGAAGTTCAGTTAATGTTAATCAGTTAAATGTGTCAAAGCTTATGTATGTGGGTTTCTATCCAACTAGGTATGTTCTCGTGGTCAGACTTGATGAGGCAAACCTTCCCAATCCCGAGCTTAGTCCTCAAAAGACCTCCTTTAGGTTAATCCTTTAGGTAACCGATTTTCACTTAATCCCACAACCCAATCAAACAAGAACAGTCATGAGATTAGGCTAAATCGGTTTGAGTGATGACTTTAACTTTTAGCTTGATTTTCGCAACCCAATCAAACAAGAACAGTCACTAGAACCAAGCTAAAAATCAAGGTCTAGATTCAACATCCTAAAAAAAATCTTTTGAAAGATTGGCTCGACTTTGGAATTGCTTACACTAATCAAATTACTAATGTTAGTATGACTAAGGTTAATGCTGCTAGGTCTCAGATTAGTCAATGTTGTGTATAGGTCCTATATTAAGACTTAAGTGCTACTAAAACACGATAGTTGTTCAAGAGAATGTACCCGTTATGCTACCGCAGACATGTTGGGTGATAGGATTTCCTAAGAAGTAAGCTCTGCCAATTGCGGGTGGAATCTCATTGGCCTCATCTCATGGCCCTTCAATTGCTGCTGCTAAGTTTGGACGATTGCCTCCTTGGTTAAGATTTCTTTTCAACTTAGGACAGTTGTTCCGAAAGTGATCCGGGCTGTTACATTCATAGCATGTCCTTTGGTTGTTCGTCATATTGCCCACATTTGCTAGTTCTCTACACTGGTTTGTAAAATGACTAGACTGTCTGCAAAATGCACACACACGGCAGGGCGCAATCTTTTGATGATGAAAGTTACATTTCGTACATTTAGGATGCGGGCCTAAATACTCTTTCTGACTAGAATTAGTTGCCGCAAAGGTCCTTGCCCTTTTGTTGTCAGCTATTGTGCCCATTTGCTTGTTTAACTCGCTTGTTCCCTTCCTTTTATCACTGTTCCTCAAGCTTCCATTTCTAACCATCTCATCTGTTAGAGTCCCTGCTCTCAATATTGCACTCTGAATTGTAGAAGGCTCAGTTGTTTTCACAGTCCCACGAATTTCTGGGACAAGACCATATATGTACCTCTCGATCCTCTTGGACTCAGGGGTAACCAGGTGTGGAACTAGTCTGGCTAATTCATGGAATCGATCTGTGTAGGCTGCATGTCCAGCCCCTATCATAGAGTGATGATAGAGTTCATCCTCCAGCTTCTGCATCTCGTTATCCGGGCAGTAATCCTCTTTCAATAATGCCTTAAAATCGTCCCATGTCATACCTACAGCTGCCGCTCTACCCCTAGCTTGAATCTCCATATTCCACCATGTCAATGCCTTTCCTGATAGTAAGCACATGGAATACTTCACTATTTGATGTGCTGCACAGTTACTAATGTCAATCACCGTCTCCATCTTTTCAACCCATCGAGTATACGCCAACGCGCCTCCTACACCATTGAAATCAATTGGCTTGCATGACGTAAATTCCTTATATGTACATCCAGTCCTAATGATGTTGTTCCCATTACCATTCTGGCCTATACCATTGGTGTTGTTAATTCCGCTTTCGTGGTTTGCCAAGTTATTCATATGATCGCCAACTTGAGTGACAATAGTGGGGAGAAAGTTTTCAAGTTGTCGAGCGATGATGGCTTCAAAATCAGTATTTCCACCGTCGTTGTTATCATTGTTTTCAACTCCGTGACCACCTCCTCTACCTCCACGTCCACCAGTTCTTCCACCATCGTTACTTGGGTTACTAGTGTCATTAGCAGCTCCTCTACCTCCTCTACCTCCACGTCCACCAGTTGTTTCCTAAGTTGTGCCAACACCGATCTACATCTGCATAGTCATATGTCCACGTGTGTCGTGAAGCACTTATAATTATGTTGGCCACCACAATTATAAATGTTTCCTTTCACAAGTGTACATATCACCAGGCACACATATCTCAGTGGTAGACGTTGCTTAAATGGGCATCTAGGGAATGTCACGCTTAGTACAAAGGAACAAAAGATTCTCCCTTAAGTGTTAAAGTCACTGGGAAGTCTAGTTTCTAACGGTTTCTACAAAGTATCTAATAGCGTGGGTCTAAAAATAAATAAATTACCAGCAAGCGTAAGTGTATGTAAAGTGCAAGGCGATAGGGAGGAGAGTCTACATGTATGTAGTTATAGTCTAGACTCTAAAACAACCTAGTTCTCTATAACCAAGGCTCTGGTACCAATCTGTAACACCCCCAAAATACCGCAGCGGAAGACTGTGTCATAGGGATGCTACTTCAGGGCACAAAGTACAAGATATAGAAAACGCCCTCTAAATGAGACGTTTTAGAAAAGTTATCATTCGAATAGATAAAAGTCATAGTTTACAAAACAAAGATCCCAAAGTAGAATGATACATAAGTTTTTAAAGTGTATCGAATGGTAAACGATAAAAGTGAAAGTCTCCAAAAGCATGCCCTAAGACTCTCAGCTCCACAAACCTGCTATCGCCTTCCTAACCTGAGATAAACATGCTTAAAAGTGTCAACACAAAGGTTGGTGAGTTCATAGAGTTTGTCTTAGTACAGATGAAAAGCCTATAAGGAATGTTCACACAGCAAAGGCATCGTAAATCCACTCAGTTGCAAGCCCCGCCATAAGAGACTTGTAACCTGTGTGTTTACAACCCACTGCTACAATATAATATGATTAAGTTATATATAAGTTCATAACAACAGTTAAGCAATTAGTAGTGAGTCTACACTTCATCTCCGAAGACCTCATGTTTGTATGTATGTCTCAATGGTTGTGTCCAGCAACTTAATCTGGGGCCATTGGAAGTCTGTATGTATGTATCCATGGTTGTGCCCAGCAACTTAATCTAGGGCCATTGGAAGTCTGTATGTATGTATCCATGGTTGTGCCCAGCAACTTAATCTGGGGCCATTTCCCAAAGTATAATAGTAAGTATGTGTGCATGTATCAATCATGTATGTATGTAGTCAAGAATAATGAAATCAAGTATAATGTAATCAAGTATAATGTTATGTGAATCCGTACAAGTAAGCAAGTAGTAGCATGTATCTCCCCCAAAGAGTTGATAGACAAATTAAAAGAGTAGGGGCTATGACTCACCTTAAGTGATGATACTGATGATAATATGAAGTGAACAACAATGCAAGGTTAGCTGCCGCAACCTAAAATGAATGATGAATGATCTCATTTAGATCACCAAATGATGTTATGAATGTCCATGCTCATGTTTCTATACCACTCTAGTCTTTGGAAAAACACTTGTGTTATCAAAAATATATAATCCAAGAATGTGGAAAAATATTGCTATTAGAAAATATAATAAGCTAGTTGTAATATATATATACTTATATATATATATATATATATATATATATATATATCGTATGTTTCCATGTTAGCGTTGAAATCCTCGGGTTGTAATCCTTGTAATATCGCCTTGAAATGATGAAAACATTCTTGTAATAACTAATACTACATTAGTTATAAAGCTTGGTACTTAATATTATTTCTAGCTAACAAAAGTACTTCGTAGTTTTAGTGTCCATTTTTATTAAAAGCTGCCAAATAAAAATGGTTTTAGCCGATATTCAAACGTGAATATCTTTGTCGTTACTTGTCCGTTTTACTTGTTCTTTATGTCCACGGTTACGTCTTAGTATGTAGTAATATATTTTGGAAAGCTCGGCTCCTCCGGGTTACGTCTAAAGTCTCTTTTTGTCCAATGAAAAACATCCAACAGCAAACATTTTCAGAAAAATACTTTTCGTCTACAATCTTGCAAAAATCATAACTCCTTCGTTATAAACTCTTTTTAATCCGTTCTTTCGCCTACGGATTCGTTTTTGAAAGTATTTTCTAAAAATTTTGCCAAAGTTCACTTGGTGTTTACTGATTTTCCAGGTTTTCACAAAATGGGACAGCATGACTAAAATAGGTTCCAAATCAAGTTTTCAAGGTTTATAACTAATTTCTACCATCACCAAACCTCTTGTAATCACCACATAGCTAATCTAATCCTACCATACACCTTCTTAGGGTGCCATGGACTCCTAACCAAGTTATTATAGCAAGGGGATTCATAAATAAAAAGTTAGGGTTTGTATGTTCCATTTTAGACAAAATAAATGGTGGTATAGCTAGTTGTACATGGTTTTTAGCATGGAAATCATGTAATACAAGTAAATATAAGATGTTTCATGTAAAAATAAAGTTGATAACTTACTTGATAAAATGAGATGATTAGATGATGATTATGCTTGATGTTCTTGTGTTTTTGTTGCTTGATTCTTGATTAGGCAAGTAAAAGGAACAAGTTTGGTGCTTTAGCTTTTGAAAAATGACCACTTGATCTATGATTATTGGTTTGGTCGTGGGTTTGAAGAGAGGAAAAGAGATGAGAAGCAATTTTATCTTATCTAAAAGTGTGGTTTATGATTTTGGTTTTTGGTTAATGTAATGTTTTTAAGGTTTATTATATAAAACTTAAGAATTTAATGCTAGAGGTTAAGGGGTGTGTCATATGGCCGGTTTTCAAAGGGTAGAAGGGGGGGGGGGTAGGGGTACTTGGTATTTAATTAGAAATCTAGTGTAGCGTTAAGTGTTATTACGTGTTATTCGTTAAAATCGGGTACCGGGTTTAATAGCAATAAACGTTCACAAAGTTAACCGGGATGAAAATAATGTTATAATAATGTTAAAAACATATTAAAAATATGTTGGGTACATTTACTGAGTGATCGGGTGATTAATGTTTAGTTTTCACGAAAACCGTCGTTATATTCATACGCGTACGTTATAAATAAAATAAATTTCCAAAATACTGGGTAACTGAATGTTATAACTTTTATGATGTTAAAATGGATATAAAAATATGTCGGGACCATCGTGGGAATATTTAGATATATTCGTTGTGTATAAACCGGGTGTTAACGTTTATTATAAATACTTATACGTAAAAACGTTAAATGTATCAAATATATAAATTTGAAAATCCTAAGAGTGGTATAACATGAAAATGCTGTTATGATGATATGCAGACTGTCTCTAGTCCGTATGCAGTGCCCTTAACACTAATGAAATGAATTCGCACCTAAACCAATCCGGTTACGCGAATTTGAATACCCGTAAACTAAATTTACGATGAAATGAGTAATGCAAGTGAATAGTGAAAACTTTTCCGGAAATGAATAGTGTTTAGTGAATAGTAAATTTCCCAAATGTTTCTCAGAATATCAAAATGACCTCGAAAATGATGAATAGTAAAACGATGAATAGTGTTTTGATGAATGGTGATTTATGAATAGTGTTTTTCCAAAGTTCCCGAAATGACCTGAAATGGTGAGTTGTGACAGTACTTAACAAAAATCTAAAAATGAAAATTTAAATTTAAATTACAATAAATAGAAACTATCACTTATAATTAATTTGGATTTTCTTGATTTTTCCTTTACAAAACTATTTTATAACTAAAAACAACTAACTTTTATGAAAACAACTTTTTTATAAGTTAAAAATAAGCACTATGGAGCTTAAAAGCTTTGACAGTTGACAACAGTTGACTTTTTAAGCAAATAAGCTCAAATGAGCTTGAGTGGGACCCACAAAGGTTAATTCTGGTTCACATAAGTTGTGTGGACATATTAAAACAAGAATAAGCAATTGGGGACCTCAGATTAAGCTATAAGATCAAAATAAGCAATTCTAAAATCCAATTCCCACTCAGAACTGGGACAGAGTTTAGGTGCAAGTCCAAGTGGGTCCCAGGGGTCTTAGGGTCAAACTAATGGTCAAAATCTCAAGCCAGGTAGGAGGGGGGTTGGGAGAACCAAAAATTAGGGTGTGGGACCCACTGAGGTGGTCACAAACCACCACCAAAGTGGTGGTGGTGGACTGAGATGCTGTTGATGCGGGCACACAGCCCCCCTGCAAGTAACTTTGGGCAATGATGGGGCCCAGAATAAAAATCCTAAAAATTAAGTGAGAATGGGGAATCAAAGTATAGCTGGTAGACTACCATTCCACAAAAGCACAAGGTCTGAAACCAACTACACAATTCAAGAAAATTCATTCCATTTTGATAAAAACTAAGAGAGTGCAAACTTTGACTTTTGCAATTACACTAAAAGTTGACTAAAGCTAACTTTGATCTTAATCTATGAACTAAATATGATGTAATAAGTTATATTAAAACTAAATTAAGCCACTAGAACAATTATTAAACACAGAATCATGATTGTGGAACTGAAAAAATTACACAGTGAAGAACTAAGACCCCTATCATGGATTTTTGACTTTTTAACTAATGGCACACTGATTTATTGTTGTTACTAAGCTATAATATCCTAAAGTAACATGACTGAGCCTAAATTAACTACCAATTCCCACTGAAACTCAGTGGAAAACATTAATCCAAACACACCTTTAACAAAGACTGTTTTGAGTTTTTCAAAGCAATGCAATACTTTAAACTCAATCACCACTGGATTAACTTATAATAACATTAAACAAGCATTAATGGACAACTTTGATTAACAAACAACCTTTGTAACTAGGAGTAGCAGATTATGCAAAATCAAATTGAGAAGGGATCTTACAAAGGTGCAAGCAGTGAACCAAGAATCAAGGACAAAGAACACCTAATTACCTCCCATGAGGTACTAATACCCAACTCCAATCAGTCTCATCCTTGCTCCATGCTTGCATCATCATGTGGACTCATTTTTCTATTTTCTCACTATTTTTTAGTATTTTTAGGATTATTAGTAAACTTGAACTAAAACTGGTTAAGCCATCATAGAAACTTGAAAGGGTTTTACATGAACATTATTGAGCTTAAATAAACACAGGAAACAACCTTTGACAATATTAGAATGAAGTTGTCAATTTCACTCACATATGCCCAATCTGAGATTAATGAACTAGATTCGAATTCAACTTGAAATAAAAGTTTCAATACATTAAACACACTGATTACAAGTGATTTAAAATGGAAAACACAACTGAATTTGAAATTTTACTACCTACGACTAAAATTATACTAAGCTACACTAATACTCCTCCTCCACTGCTTCTTCTTGCTTTATAGGACTTCCAATGTGTTAGTGGGACCCACAGGGTCAAATCCCACCACTTTGATTGACTTTTGGATCACCTATGCCCTCTCTCCATTTTTTGGCGGGAAAGGATTTTATTTGCAATTTGGCTCTGTAACAGACCCTAGGGGGGGATGTGATTGGTTCTTGGGAAGTGTGATATAGAGGGATAAGGGTGGTGGTGGCAGAGTGCAAGTGGTGCAGGGGGGGGGGAAATACCAGGGGTGGTTTGGCAGGGATGAGTGGCGGTTTTGGTGGGAAGGTGGGTTTGACCCAGCCTTTGACCCTGGGGATTTATTTAAATAAAAACGGGGTGGGCTTGTTCGAGTTTTGGGCTTGGGAGTGTGGGCTGGATAATGGGTGGGCAGGTTTAGGAATTGGACCAAACAAACAACAAAAGTCCATTTTTGTTTAGTATTAAAACACAAGGACCATTCATGTAATTTGGTGAAAGTGAGGGACCTGGTTTGTAACTTTTTCAAATTTATTTATAAGGATCATATTTGTCAATGTTGAATAACCCAAGGACCCAAGATGTTAAATTCCAATCTTTTAAATGCCAGGGACCTTTTCTGCCAAATCTTCAAATTCCAGGGATCAAACATGTAATTTCACCAAAATTTCCAACCAAGGACCATTCCTGCCATAAAAGATTAGTATAAGGACAAAATTTGTTTTTCTCAAAGTTTTAATATCTCAGGGACCATTTTTGACAATTTTCCAAACTTTAGGGACTATACTTGACATTTTGTGAAACTTTGCACCAAAGGACTATTTTTGTAACTTTTTGATTTAAAAGGACCTTTGGTGACTTTTTCAAGTTTTTAGAACAACGAGGGACTAGATTTGACAATTTTTGAAAGTTGAGGGACTAAAACTGCCAATTTTGCAAACTTTGTGCGTTTTTCATCTGTTTTTGATTATTTTGCATTTGAAACATATAAAACACATTCCTGGGATATTTTCACTATTTTGATACAATATTGAGTGTTTTTAGATGTTTTGGCAGCTCAGAAAAGGTAAAAATGATGAGTATTTACACACTCATCAATCTCAGACTTTTCTTTGATGTTTCACAACATTAGTGGAGACATTTAAAGATCTTAACAATCAAAGAAATTATCATCATAGATCTATTTGAAGACAACCTTCTCTTTTACTTTCCAAACCTTAAAGAAAGAACAAAGCAAGAGTGCTTCATCTTCCTTTTCTTTTGGTCACATAAAACAATTCACAAAAAAGAAAGTAAATCGATCTCAGTATTGTTCTTTCTTCATCTCAAATCATAAAAGATTTTCGTGAAAAGAACTAGCACATCATCGATCCCTGTGAAGCATCACTTCTATTTTATCTTTTCGATTTGTAAAAGAAGAACTAGAACATGACCGTTTCATTCTATTTCTTTATTGGTAAAACACAATTCATAAAATCATAACGTAATATACAACCAACCTTGGTTTGAGTCTATGATATAAGAGTGGATTGTTGAGGTTGTTCGTATCAGAAGTACAAGGAACAAGGGAAGAACTTTATGTGAAATACTCTGATCGATACTTTCTGTGTTTGTGTCGGCTGTGTGAGATTGTGGTGGTGGCTGAGTGTTTGATTATCAGGGATAAATAGAGTGAAATTAGGCTTGTGGAGATTAGTTAGTATTATATAGTGGTTGATTAGGTTTAAGTTAATTGGACTTGGGCCAGAAAGTTTGTGTTGGGCCATTGGACTGCACTGGAATGCACTTTCCTATTACTATTTAATATCTGTGATTCAATTGATCTTTTGTGTATAACGTATTGGCCTATCGGGTGGTGTCCGATATTTTGGATAATGGTGGAAGAGGTTTTGGTTAAAGTTTTGATAACTTGATTTGATAACATGAGTTTGTGTTGTATTATTCGGCCATCTTGATATAATTTTGAATACGATGTTGAGTGAGGTTTATTGATCCGAGATTGGTCAATGATTTTGGGCAACGGTTTCATTTGAGCTTCAAGAATCCGACATTGTGAATTGTTTTGGGTTGAGAGATTGTCAGGCTTATTCGATATCACTACGGGATTTATTCGGATTTTTAAAACGCGAACATCGTTTGAAATTCACTGTGACTTGTCTTATTCACCACTCAAACTCACTTCTACAAAACCAAATCAATTCTTCGGTGTTCCACGGTTTATTCTTGATTTTGTAAAATCCCGCGAAAGAATCTATTTCTCGGTTTAAGTCATAGAATTGTAAAATCCCTTGCTAGTTTGCATCATGTCTACTACTTCAGACTCCGTCAGATCTGAGAGAGAACTTCATCAGCCACTTAAGTTGCTTGATAATGCAGAAAGAAGAAGCACAGAATGCTTTCGACAACTTCATTCACATCTCTTGACACTTTTAGAGGGAAGTGGATTCAAGATGGGATACAATCGTGCATTTACTACGCTATTTGGTCAAGAGGTTCAAATTTTCACCGACACAATGATTCTCAACTTAGATCAACTGCAACAACAACTTGACCAAAGGGAATCTTCCAATAATGGATCCATGGCTGCTTTCAGTGTGATAAACAAACAACTCCGAGTGTTCATCGACTCGAAATTCACACTGGAATATGCCCATTATAGTCAGATGACGAAAAAGTGTTTTGCTGAACACACTGGAATTGAGGTTGATACGTTCAGAGACACACTCATCCAACTTATGGATAAAGTAAAGATTCATTGAAGTAAAAGCACAGCATATACCTGCATATGATGACAAGGTGAAGGCATGTAGGGTGCAATCATGTGATGGTATTGGCGATTCGGGTAAAGCATCGGATGTTGGGTCAGTTGTCATGATATGCAAAGGGTTAGAGACTGATAAGCCTGACACTACCAGCAGTTCAGTGACTCTTATTACACATGACATGGATGCAGATTTCAGACCAATAAAAGAACAAGTGTCATGTGCTGAGGTACCCCTAACTGAACATCATAATGTGCTTTCTGATGAATGACTGCATACTGATCAAGTTATGCCCAGTTATGACACATATTTGTTGAAAAAGACTGATAGCAATACCATTTCTGATTTAACAAATATGAATCATAAAGGGGGAGAAAGTGATCAGGATGCTGAACGTGATGATGTGTCAAGTTCTTTGTTTCTGGCTGAGTCTTTTAAATCAAATGATGTGGTTGATAAAGAACTTTTTAATGAACTTTCAAACAAATTTGCACAACTTGAAAAACATTGTGTTAATCCTTTGTTTATTGCTGAGTCTTTTAAATCAAATGATGTGGTTGATAAAGAAGTTTTTAATGAACTTTCAAACAAATTTGCACAACATGAAAAACATTGTATTTCACTTGAAATTGCAATGCAACAAAAGGAAGAAAGTTTTCAAACTAATCAACCGTGTAAAAATCCAGAACTTCCTGATTTCCGCGAATTCTTTATGATAAATGAATTGAAAGCTCAGCTGGAAGCCAAAAACTTAATGATCAACAAATTAAAAAATCAAATTACCATGATGCATGAGATGTGTGATGTGTGTAATGAAGTAAATGCTAAACATGAAAGTATTGCCATTGCAATTAGAAAGAATTACTTAAGGAAAATGAGTCTTTGAAAATTCATTGCAAAGAACTGTGTGATTCAATCAAGGAAACAAAAATTAAAATTGTTGAACAAACAACCTCTTTGATTGCCAAAAATGATGAATTCAAAGCTCAACTTCAGGAAAAGGGTTTCACTATTACAGCATTAAAGAACGAGCTAAGAAAAGCAACCGGGAATAGTGTGAACACTAAGTTTGCAAAACCATCAATCTTGGGGAAACCAGTTTCACAACCAAATAGAAACCAATCAGTTGTTAGACAACCGAATGCGTTTAGATATCAAGGACCAAAATTTTCAAAAACGCGGTTTGCCTCCCAAGTTGATGCGGAACAAGTTTTGACAAAACCAGTCACTCCACATTGTTTTCCTAAGATAATTGCTTCTAGTTCTGTCAAACCTCAACATGTAGCTACTCCTACTCCCAGCTTCTCTAGGATTGGTTCGAAAACAATGTCAAAACCGAGCATTAAGATTAGAAACTCTTGTGAGATAAATGACTTGTACAAGAGCTATGATCTGGAAAATGATAGGAAAAGGGCACTACTTCAAAAGGACGGTATCTAATGCTCACGACCTTGTAGGATGCGTCCTAGTTTGTTGAGGAACACAGCTAAGGTTCAACTCGTTAAGTCTAGGATTTACAGTAAGTCAACTTCAATGCATAAGAAGCCAAACAAACCTAAAACTTCTCCTAGGTGGATTCAAACAGCTAAATCTTTGGAGACTAGGAATAATTACAAATCTTCCACTATGCATAAGAAGCTAAACAATCCTAGACCTTGCCATAAGTGGATTCCAACTGGTAGAATTTTTAAGAATGTTGGACTTAAGTGGATACCTACCAGAAAGCTGCTTACCGATGGCAAAACCAAGGTTGAAAGTGGAACCCCAAATGGTATAGATGTTGATTTCACTAACCCATATAAATGCAATCAAACTCTCAATGTCAATGCAGGTAGTCTTAACTTAAGTGCAGGTACATCATTCAATCCTATTAAGGAAAGACTTAGAGTTTGGCTGCCGAAAAGAGTGATACCTCATCAATCAGGGGTTAAAGAAGCTCAAGTTTGATGCATGTGATATATGACGTCTGTTCACATCAGTTCAGACCTCGTTCTTCATCATTATGACGTTTGAACACATCAGTTCAAGCCTCGGTCTTCAACTTCATCATTATGGCTTCTGTTGACAACACTTCAGGCCCCGTTCATCAAAGAAAAGAAAGGTGTATGATTCAGTGTGCCTTATCTTTGGAAGAAGAGAAATCTTCTTAGTTTTGAATGTGGTATAATCACTTTCTCATTCAAAAATGGCAAACTTCGTATGCAATTTTTGAGTGTATTCTTATTCACATGCTCAATCAAAAATGATTGAGTGTATTCTTATTCACATGCTCAATCAAAAATGGCAACTTCGTATGCAATTTTTGAAGGGGAGAAGTGTGAATAAAATACATGATTGATTGTATTCTTATTCACTTGCTCAATCAAAAAGTGCAAACATCGCTTGCAATTTTTGAGGGGGAGAAATATGATTATACCACATGGTGATTGATGTTTGAAGAATGGTCATACGACTCTCCTCCAACACCTAATGTTCTACTCACAAAGGATGACTGGGATTTATGTTTGATGAATACTTCCAAGCTTCAACGAATGTTGATCATCTAGTTCCTGAAGCTCTTGCTCCGGTTCCTGCTGACTCAACTGGTTCACCTTCCTCAATCTCCATTGATCAAGATGCACCATTTAGAAGTATTACTCAGATTACTCTAGTAACCCAATCTCCAGTTACTCCTCAAGGTGTTGATGTTGACTATCATGATTCTGAAGTTGCACACATGAATAATGATCCATCTTCTTTGTTCTATTTCATCATGGATTGTTGTTCCTCCAAATGTGCACTTAGTAAATCAACTACAAGAACATAATGAAAAATGTCGATCATAACGTCGAAACGGCTAAGAATTTGGACATGGAATGTCAAGTAATCACGGAGTTTGTTCGGTATCCCTTATTTGAGATTGAAGTTGACTTTCACAAAGGAGTGATCTTATTTTATCTTGAAGTCGGGGTTGGTTGGATGAAGACTCTTCAAGATCCTTGCATGAGCTTTTACCTTTACAATGACGAAGACTTGGATATCTAGTTATTTTGGTGATTCTTCATTTTATTACCATAAAATAACTATCACTTTAAGGAGTTTCACAACTCACACGAAGTTGTCGGTAGTCAAGAGGTGATGTACGTCTTATACTCGATGGTTGGTTGGTTGAAGAGTATAGAGTACTTAGGGATTCGATGTTGTACGAACTTTCTACACCGCTCTTTGTTACACATTAGTGCAAGCTTAAGTCACAAGAACGGGGAATTCTTCTTCAGTTTTAAGTTTGGTTTATTGGATTTGCTTCATCAGTGGTTACTTCAAACAGTCAACACAAGGGTTAATAATGATAGTCAGAGAGTTTTTGTAGCAGTTGATTCTCACAAGATTTATTTGAGCCAATTTTGTTCTCCTCTCATGATTTCAAGTAGATGTGCCTATAAGTTGTTGCTGATTCTGATGTATCAAAACCAGCAAGGGGGAAGGAGACATACATCTGAATGCATAACGAGTACACGTGATGAACATAATACTTCTTCTTAATTGACGTTATCCCGGGAAGACATATGTCATAACCGTAGAGAAACTCAGTGTATTAACTCGTAGCGTTTGGTGTATTATTCCAACTACGTGGGGGAAGTGGTCTCTTGATACTTGTGGTGTGAATTACTTCAGCTTTCAGTGGGATGAAATATGAGAAGGATATGTGGAACGTGAGATGATATTGCTTATTGATATCTTCAGATGAGCTGATAAGAGTTATGGTAAAGTGCTTCTGGTTAATGTTTCATGTACACATTGCTATGCTGATTCCGATGAGATCACAACCATCAGGGGAGAGATTTGTGTACATCAAGGACGTGCAACAGGTTCATGTGATCGGGCTTAATCATATATTCCGGAGGTGATATCCGCAGAGATGATCAGTGCTTCAACTTGTTACTTTGGTGTCATCGTTTCTTCTTGTGTTGGATACATGCATACAATATGGATTGAGTTGGTATGTGTAAGATAACTGGAAAGCATTTGGTGAAAAGAAGATGTTGATATCTTATTCCCCCGAATAGACAACTGCTCCAAACCGCAAAGTAATGTGTACATTGGGAACGTACAACAGGGTCATGTGATCGGGCTTCATCATACATTCTGGGATTGATAACCGCAGAGATGATCCATGGTTCACCCTGTTACTTCGGTGTTATCGTTTTCTTCGGGTTTCTGAGCTTCATACAATGAGACTTTTTACATCACTTCAGTGCTACTTGAGGAAGTGGTCTCATGTAGGTGATTGTCGGTTTGGGGGGAAGCTACCAAAGCTTCACATTGAGGAGGAAATTAAAACTTTCAGAAATTTGGTGGGTGTCTAGCGATTAACTCAGTTGTGAGATTCTAGTGATTTGTTAACTACTTGTGTTTGGTGAATTGTTGTGACTTAAGTCGTTTCGATTAGTCTGATTGTAATTTGACGTTGTGAGTTAATCTTTACGACTTGACTTATTACGATCGGATCTATTGTAACTTGACTTGTCGCGACTTGACACTTAATGCAAATTGTCACTTATCCAAGATCTCTCTCTAAGTCTAACTCGCATTTTACATCTTTCAGTTTCTTTTGTTGACTTTAGTAAAATCCCGGGTGAGAATCAATCTCTCGGTTTAAGTCACAAGAGTTGTAAAATCCCGTTTAAGATTATATCATGGCATCTACGGATTCAGACGATTATTCAGGAGCCTCGAAAGCTTTGGTGGTGAAAGTTTAAGAGATGTTGACTACATACTTCTACAACGAGCTGAACGATAATCTCATTTTGGTGCTCCTGTCAACATCTCCTTAAACTGTTTGGTATCCTTTGTACATATCTTATACAAACACGTAAATAGAGAAATATAAAACCTATAAAAACCATAAAAATCTGAAAAATCATAAAAAATACAAAAATATTATTCTCACGACATGTCTCTTGTGTAATCAATATTATGTACGTTTCTAGAAATGTCATTCAATAATGACACGGAATCATACATATGCTTGAACAAGAGTTTTTCGGTTTCAAATAAAGTTTTTTTCCTAAAACATGGCGTTTCCCAAAACATACTTAAAATTATGGCTGGCAGTCATTTCAGGCTGCAACCCGGATTTTAAAATTATGGCTTGCTATTACTTCAGATAGCAACCCGTTTTTCAAAATGGGGAAAACACGTCGCCCAAAATACGGTTGTTCCTTTTACCAGCTGAAGTTCACCTGGGCATGGATTACTTTATATCCATGTTTCCTCGATCTAATGTACGCTTCAGTGCATTATTTCTTGATAAAGAAGAGAAATATTCTTTTTATCGCCAAATACTTTCCCTTCTATGATTTTTCCAGAATGTATTTGTGCAAAACTTGGTGGTACCATGAGTTTTTGCTTAAAAATCAAATTGAATCTAAATTTTGATAAAGTTTTTCACTCAATCAATGACTTTAATATTTTATGAAATATTTCTGTTTTAACATCCGTCATTGATTAAGGGGGAGAGTGATTTCTCAAAATTTTATGTATCATCGAAACTCCCCACACTTTGTACAAAACCTTGCAACAAAATGATTTGTGATGGTTATGTGTCAGAATGAGAACATTTTCAAAGAGTTTTCGTTAAAACTTCAAATCGTTTGTAAACTCATCAAATCTGACACATAACAACCTCCCTCACTAATTGAGGGGGACCAAGAAAAAGGTTCCTCTTATCAGAAAATATTAAAACTAACCGCATTTCTCTCCAAAACGTTTTCTAAATTATTTAAATCAATTGAGATCAAAAATCTCGAAAGATTTGAAATTTTTGATCGGGGGAGAGAATGTGATTTAAATATGAAATTTGATAATCAAACGTGATCTTTTGGACTCAATAAATGTGCTCCCACATATGTGCCAAACTATTTCGAACATCGATGCACATACTGAGGGGGAGCGAAAGGCGTTTGGGAAAGGCGTTTGGTTAAGGTTAGGTATGAGTTCCCATGATCCACCAGAACCGGAAGGATCTTCCAAGGGACAATCCTATAGATAGATTAGAAGTCCTTAGGAATGATTGAAAAAAGGAGTAAAGTGAGAAAGGGAAGAGTGCGGACTGAGATAGAGCTAGGACTGGAACAAACCCAACTAGGTTCTAGTGGTGAAGTCTCGGTAAGCACTGAAGGGGTTGAAGAATGAAAAAGAAATGTAATGAGAAAGGGTGAATAGAAATAGCCCTCCATATATTCAAGCTTAGGGCAGAAACCGGGTTCAATGCATAATCTACTAGCAGTTACTAAGATAACACCGGTATTGAAGGCAAGACGTCATGGACCCAGTGGCTCACTGCACTAAACTTCCCAACCACTCAAGTTCTCTTAAAAGAGCTTGTTTCATTCTCACGGGGAACCCTGCGCAATGTATCGACCGCTCATTGCGAGCTATGTTGATACCTAATACAGGAGACACCTCCCCAGTCTCCAGGAGCGGATCAAAATGCACTATTGAGTCTAGAGCCAAAGAGATCATCCATAAATCTCGGTAGGACACATTTCCATTATGCTTATTGTTTCACACAATGTGGAAAGTAAGACAAAATATTTAGAGTCCTACGCATTATCCTTGTGGTATTGCCAGAACATCCGAGTGATATGAAAATATTCACAATGACGATGGAAATCCTTCTAGAGAGAACATCTTTCAAGCTCTTGGTAGGTGACATGTGAGATCCATCTTGGATCAATGATCAAGTGACAACTGGAAAGCAACGATGGTGCGATTCAAAATTGAATCAAACTTGTTCCAGGATATGATACTTTTGCCAAAACCTTTCAATGTGCTCACAAACTAATTTTTCGAGCACATTGATTGTGTACAATCTTTCAAACAAAAGTATTTTTTATAGAAATATGATTCAAAGCAAAAAACTCTCGTCGTGTCACAAAATGGTTATTATATGACATGCGCGTGATCTCTATAAATCTATTTCTCATCAATCCGTGAATATCAATTCACCGATTCAGTCTATCGTGATGTCTGCTTTGAGACGTTCCGGTATGAGAACATGCTTAGTATGAAGATTCCAAAGTGGATTCTTTGGAAAATTCATTACTACAAGCTGAAAATTCCTGTCAAGGAGAGTCTTCTTAAAAAGAGACTCTACCTGATCACAGGTCGGTTTTCACAAAACCGGAGGGTAGTCTGTCCTCGCAGAACGAATGACAAAGCCATATTCGTTCTCTATCTTTATTGCTAACTATTTTATTTCAGGGACACATATAAAGATGGCGTTGATGGCTCCTATTTCCAGCTGAATCGGGTCAATCCATACCTCATGCTCACCCATCCTCCACACTATCAGTGACGATGAGAGACTTGCTACAACAAATGTTGAGAGACTACCAACAACGTTTCCGCAACTCTGATGAAAAAGTCTCCTGATCCACAAATCTAATGTAATGTCTCCTGATCCAGAAGGGTGTGAGCATGATGGTCCTAAAGTCAATACGTCACATGAAGGCGATACTACTATGGATGAGCTTGGAGATTTACTATGGCTGATGATCTTAAAGAAGCTCAAAGATCACATATCACATAAGAATCCAAATCACAAGTTCGCTTGCTTGAAGTACAAAGTGTGTAGAAAAGCGAAGAATCAGAACCTACGAGCTACAAAGACTAAAGAATGCTTGAAGATCAAAGAGCTTCATTTCCAAGGTGACCTCACTTAGGGGGAGATTGTTAGGAATACAAATATTCCTGTAAAAGTCTCGGTCACCTAATTATTGTAATAGCATTAAGTTAGCTCGTAGTTAGTTTATATATTAGTTAGTTAGTGTTAGTTTAAGTAACACCGTGGAAGAAGGACGGGTCTTTACCCACTGTATGCCTGATCCACAGCCCGGGTGTGGGCGTTTGTAGGAAACTATATATACCCCTCTCCACATGTGGAGAGGGTTGGAGCTTCCTTTCATCAATCTAACATTCTCATTTTTCTCTCATCTCTTTCTCTCTCTAGGAATCCTCCCAACTTCTTTCTCTCTCTAGTTTACTTCCATTCTTTGAATCATAACCACATAAACCATACATATTGTTATTATGAGAATACTGCACTATTTGGGTTAGATCCTAAGATTGCCTCTTATCACATATGCATACTTATATCACAAGAAATGTGATCTCACAACGGTCTCGAAATGATTTACCAGCACAAGTTCTAGAATAAATAAAATCGCCGGCACACTCATAACAAAAGATTTAAGCATAAAAGATGTATGCTATATAAGAAATAGGGTCAAATCCTCACAATTTAGTGGAAAAGGTTACAATATGTGCTATCTAATGTTATCGATCCCAGAATGGATTGGAATATTAATCAGAACACATCTCAAATTTCAAAAGTTACCATTTTTACCAGTTGATGGATCCAGTTATTCTAATATATTACCCTAAAAGCGTGAAAACAACTAGATCACCAGGGTAGCAAAATTCTTATTTACCTATTCACTCCCCCCATACTTAAGTTAAGGATTGTCCTCAATATGATAAATGAACTTCAAGGTATGAAAATAGGGAAATAAGAGAATGAACCGTATTTTTCCTTTATGGTTCTTTATTCCAAGTGTCCAAGTTTCTTCATCATTTCCTGTAGTAATCATAAAACAAACAAACACAAGTCTATATGTTTTATTAAAATTAGTGAAACACCTCCACACTTAAGTTCAACCAAGTGGTTTAAACTTTGGGGTATAATCACTGAAAATAAACTAAGAATTAAAAATAAAATAAGAAACACACGGGTTGCCTCCCGAGAAGCGCTTGTTTTATTTACGAGTCATCAGCCTGACTCAAACTTCGCAAGAACTATGTTGTTGTGGTTTGGGATTTCTTCTTCGGATATTTTGGTATGAACAATACGTTTTCTACCACAATTCCTTCTCCAGTTTCATCTATATCTTCCAATTCGACTTTTTCCCATGCTCTAGGAAGAGCATCATAGATAAAACCTTTTTTATGGGCCCATGGTATATTTTCCATATGAGGTGCCATGAATGTGATAGCTTCGTATTCAGATTCAGATGTATATTCAATAGAAATTTTGCTCATTTGCTCCTTATCATAATACAACTTAATGCGGTGACCAATAACAATGAAACTTCCACCATGCTTGTCATAGAGTTCGACATATCCAGATGGAAATCCATGTTTCACTACATACGGTCCCATCCATTTGGGTTTTAGCTTAGGAGCTTTGAACTTGTATTTTATATTGAAAAGCAGAACTTTATCTCCAGCATTGAATTCTTTTCTGATTCTAAGCTTTCGATCATGATAAGCTTTGGTTCTGGCTTTGTATAGCTTAGAATTTTCATAGGCTTGGAGCCTCAATTCATCGAGTTCATGCAATTGCAAGAACCTTTTCTCTCCAGCTATTTTCAGATCGGGGTTAAAATTTCGTAATGCCTAGTAAGCATGATGTTCGATTTCGAACGGCAAATGACATGTTTCTCCATACAGGAGTCTGTATGGTGTTGTTCCAATTGGAGTTTTATAAGCCGTACGAAAGGCCCGTAGAGCGTCATCGAGTTTCCTCGACCAAACGAAAGGATTTTCTTTAACCGTTTTTTCGAGTGTTCTTTTTAATGCTCTATTAGTATTTTCGACTTGTCCACTGGTTTGTGGATGATATGCTGCAGCAAAACGATGATGAACTCCATATCGTTTCATGATTTTCTCCATTTGTTTATTACAGAAATGGGTTCCTCTATCACTTATTAAAGCTTTAGGGATTCCATATCGAGCAAAAAGCTTTTTGAGAAAATTGACAACAACTCGTGCATCATTTGTGGGTAAGGCTTCAGCTTCAGCCCATTTGGAAATATAATCGATTGCAACGAGAATATATTCATATTTGTGGGATTTAGGAAATGGTCCCATAAAATCGATTCCCCAAACATTGAATATTTCGCAGACTTGAATGCTCTTCTGAGGCATTTCATCTCTACGAGAAAGACTACCGGATTTTTGGCACGCATCACAGTTTTGAACAAGAGTATGAGATTCTTTGAAAATTGTTGGCCAATAGAATCCAGCATCAAAAAAATTTTTAGTTGTGGTGGTAGGATCGTAATGTCCTCCTGTTGGGCCATGATGGCATTCATCAAGAATTTTTCTTGTTTCTGCTCTAGAAACACATCTTCGGATCATTCCATCGGAACACATTTTGAAAAGAAAAGGTTCTTCCCAATAATAGTGTTTTAAATCCGAATAGAATTTACTTCGTTCAGCATGAGTTAATCCTTTCTTGTGAATATTTCCACCAAAATAATTTGCAAAGTCTGCAAACCACGGTATTTCCTCTTTATCAATTTTATCGATGGTCATAAGAGTTTCATCGGGAAAATAATCATCAATTTCGTCTTCCTATAATTCTTCCAAATTTGGATTCTCAAGACGAGACAAATGATCGGCAGCAAGATTTTCTGCTCCTTTCTTATCTTTTATTTCAATATCGAATTCTTGGAGTAGTAAATTCCACGGAATAAGACGCGGTTTTGCATCTTGTTTAGCAAATAGATATTTGAGTGCTGAGTGATCAGTGAAAACAACTGTTTTGGAAAGCACGAGATAAAATCTGAATTTGTCATAAGCAAAAGCTACGGCTAATAATTCTTTCTCCGTAACCATTTACTTTTGTTGGGCATTGTTAAGTGTTTTACTAGCAAAGTATATAGGACGAAAAAGTTTTCCTTCACGTTGCCCTAAAACAGCTCCAATAGCAAAATCGCTTGCGTCGCACATAAGCTCAAAGGGTAGTGACCAATTAGGCGAAACCATAATCGGAGCACTCGTCAATTGACTCTTTAGTGTTTCAAAAGCTTTAATGCAATCTGCATTGAAATAAAAAACAGAATGTTTTTCAAGAAGTTTCGTCATAGGACGAGATCTTTTTGAAAAATCCTTTATGAAACGATGGTAGAAACCGGCATGTCCTAAAAAACTTCTAACGGCTTTAACGTTAGTTGGAGGTGGTAATTTGGTGATAACATCAATTTTTGCTTTATCAACCTCCATTACTGAACTTGATATTTTGTGTCCCAGCACAATTCCTTCGGTTACCATAAAATGGCATTTTTCCCAATTGAGAACAAGATGTGCAGCTTCACATCTTTCAAGCATTTTGTCTAGATTTGAAAGACAAGCTTCAAAAGAATCTCCAAATACTGAAAAATCATCAATGAAAACTTCTATAGATGTTTCAAGCATATCTTGGAATATAGCAATCATACACCTTTCAAAAGTGGCAGGTGCATTACAAAGACCAAAAGGCATATGTCGATAAGCGTAGGTTCCAAAAGGACATGTGAATGTGGTCTTTTCTTGATCAGAAGGATCAATGGGAATTTGGAAATAACCTGAAAAACCATCGAGGAAACAAAAGTATTTATTGCCTGCTAATCTTTCAAGCATTTGATCCATGAATGGGAGAGGAAAATGATCTTTCCTGGTGGCTTTGTTCAATTTTCTATAATCAATACACACTCGCCATCCAGTGACTGTTCTAGTAGGAACTAATTCATTCCGTTCGTTGGTCACTACAGTCATTCCTCCTTTCTTGGGAACCCAATGAACAGGACTCACCCAAGGACTATCTTCTATGGGGTATATGATTCCAGCGTCAAGAAGTTTAATGATTTCTTTCTTGACAACTTCTTTCATGTTGGGATTGATTCGACGTTGTCTTTCAACAGCAGGTTTAGCACCTTCTTCAAAATTGATTTTGTGTTTACAGAAATCAGGACTAATTCCTGGGATATCAGAAGTTTTCCACGCAAAAGCGCGTTTATGCTTCTTAAGAACTGAAATTAGTTTTTCTTTTTCATCATCTTTGAGCTATGAAGATATGACTACAGAGAGAAGTGAATTCTCCTCCAAGTAAGCATATTCGAGATTATTTGGAAGTGGTTTAAGCTCAAGATCGGTGGGTGGTTCTTGAAGAGATGTCTTGATCCTCATTTGATCATTAATCGTAATTTCTTCGAAATTCTCCTCAACTATTTCTCCTTCCTCAACATCATCATCTTCTTCAAATTAAACTTCCATAAATTCAGCGAACTCTTTAACAAAATTCGTTTCATTTATTTTCTCAGAAGTGGTTATGAAAGGATCAGAATCGTCAAGTAATGCATCCAACTCTTCCTCAGTGACTTCATCGATTACATCAATGTTAAAACAAGTGTCGTCACTGGTATATGGATATTTCATTGCTTTGTCGATGAGAAAGGTAATTCTATCTTCTCCAACTCCTAGACTGAGTTCTTTACCTTTAACTTTGATTATGGCATCAGCGGTATTCAGGAAAGGTCTTCCTAAGATTAAAGGTACTTGTCTATCTTCCTCCATTTCTAAGATTACAAAATCTACTAGGAAAACAAATTTGCCAACTTGGACAAGCATGTTTTCAGCAACTCCAACAGGATATTGGTATGCATGGTTGGCTAATCGAATACTCATCTTTGTAGGTTTCAAAGTATTGATGGAAAGTTTAGAATACAACGAATAGGGCATCAAATTAATACTTGCACCGAGATCGGCTAAAGCATCGCATGTGATGTTGTTTCCTAACGTGCATGGGATTAAAAAACTTCCGGGATCTCCCAGTTTTGGTGGAACTTTGTTTTCAATAATTGCTGAACATTCTTCATTGAGGAAAGCAGCAAATATTTTCTCTAACTTATTTCTGTTATTAAGAAGTTCTTTCAAAAATTTCCCATATTTGGGCATTCCAGCTAGAACATCAACAAGAGGTATGTTGAGTCTAACTTCTTTGATCATTTCAACAAACTTCTTAAAACGCTCATCCTTTTTCTCTTTTCTAAGAGCTTGTGGGTACGGAATTTTTGGAGTGTATGCTTTGATTGGTTGGATTGTCTCTTGGGTTGGTGTTTTAGGAATATCTTTCTTTTCTGCTTTAGCTTCTTCTTCTTCACTATCATCATCGATGACTTGAGTTTCATTGGGATTGGGTGGTGGATCGTAAGAAAGACCACTTCTTGTGAATACAGCATTGATATGCTCATTTCTGGTTTGTGGTGGACGATACGTTTTGTCATTTGATCCAGAAGGCTTTGGGTTGGATTGGGTATTACTTGGTAATGTTCCGGGTGCTCGTGAAGAAAATTGATCAGAGAGTCTACCAAATTTTTGTTCAAGATCCTGAATAGAAGCTTGATGATTTTTCTGACCTTACTCAACTTTGGTTTTGAGATTTAAAAATTGGTTTTTAACAAATTCATTTGTGGATCTTTGAGCAGTCACAAAATCTCACATCATTTTTTCGAACTCAAGTTCTTCTGGTTTTTTGTCAGAATTTGGTGGATTTAGATTGTCTACTCGTGGTTGAGAATCATGGTTATTATCCCGTTGGCGATCTTGACAATTTCCAGAATTTCTTCCGTAATAATTACCACGAAAATCTCATCCACGGTATCCTCCTTGAAAATAATTGACTTCACCTTCATTGGATCCAACCATGGGTTGGTCGTCACATTCGGATGAAGTGTGATTACCTCCACAGTTGTTACAACCTTCTCACATTTCTTTCATTTCTCCTTTGATAACTTTATATTGCGAGTCGATTTTAGAAGTTAAGGCTTCCATTTTCTCCATGAGTTTAGAAGTATCGGAACTTTCAACAAAAGCAACGGTCTTTCGTAAAGGTTTGGTTTTGGAATCTTTTGACCAATCGAGTTTCAGAAGCACTCGATCTTTGAGCAATTGATATGCCTCGTTGGGAGTTTTATAAAGACAAATTCCTCCAACATCAGGAATTCCTTGAGATGTTTCACCAAGTCCATGGTAGAAGATTTGGATAATGGTTCCTCGTCCTAAACCATGTCCATGACAACTACGAAGTAAATCTTTCATATGAAGCCAAGCTCCGACAAGAGATTCATTGGGGTTTTGTGAAAAAGCACGGATTTCTCCCATAAGAAAATCAAACATGGCAAGTGGAAAGAATCAGCTTACAAAAGCTTGCCTCATCTCCTCCCAAGTATTGATAATTCCTGGGGTTAATTCATTATACCACACTTTCGCATCTCCGGCGAGTGATGATGGAAAAAGTTTGAGTTTAATGGCATCGACATCGGTGTTGCCATATTGAAACATGCTGCAAATTTCAATGAATTCAGCGATGTGTTTGTGAGGATCGGCCCTCGAACAGCCATCGAATTGACGGTCTTTGATCGTAGAAAGATGGTGTCCCTTCACGGTGAAGTTATCACCGAGGTTAACAGCAACAATAGCAGCTCCAGGAGTGGGTGCTACGGTTCGGTTTGTGGCCCACATAGGTTGGTCATCGGCCATTGGAAATGGTTGAATGGTGAATGGGTTACAAACAACTAAAGCTTCAGAAAGGTTATCAAAAGGTGGGTTTGGTACTCTTGGTACACGGTTGTTTGGTGGAACAAAAGATGTTCTTCTTCTTCTAGGTCTACTGTTGATCGAGTGTTCATACAATTACCGAGTGAATCTCGGAAACTTTGGAACAATCGAGCAAAGAATGGAAACAATTTGGAAAATCAGGTAAAAAGGAACCGATCGGTTAGATTGAATACCGACTAGTTGGATTGAACAATTTGAAATACCGATCGGTTAGATGAGTGACCGATCGGTTGGTTGGCTCGGATTTTTTTTTTTTTATTTATTTATTTTTTTATTAGAAAACAAACAAGAAAAGAAATGGAACTTTAAAACTTACAGAAAACACAATCAAAATCCCAGGCAACGGCGCCAAAAACTTGATGTGCTAAATGTGTGTACAAGTTTTAAATTTATAAACATGATTACCGGATCTAGAAATAACACATACGAGAAAGTGAACTCGTCCGCTATAACAAGATTGGGTTGGTAAGTCGGGATCGTTCGCAGGGATTTGTGAGTGAATCTAAGCGTAAGTTTAAAATTAAATCTCTAATTCTAGCGATAATGATTATAAGATAATTCAAATGATTAAAAACTACACTTGCTTAGACTAGTTAACTACTCATAAGAAAAGCATGATTGTGATAACTTCCTTAACATGTTGGTAATTAGAATTAGTTGGTGTTCTAATCTATTGTTTCTACAAGTTAAATCTTCGTCAAGATTTTAGGTTATAAAAACAAGCATTAGGTTTGGACCAATCAGTTCAAGATCAATTCACGGTTTATAAAGTTGAATTAACAACCTTAAACACAAAAATAGTTTCTTGTTTAATCAAATACTCTTAAGAAATGGTCAATACAAAAGGTAACCGAATCATAGACAACAAGGTTACAATTGATTATAAACTACTAAAACTTTCGACCAATTAGGCATTTATAACTAATCCGATTTGATTAACAAAAAGTATTCTCATTACAATTACACCTTAGTTCCTTTGTTTAATCAAGAATAATTATGATGAAGAACAATCTTTCATAGACAAAATATTATAACTAGTTGAATGATAACAACCCTTTCGGCCAATGATATTATAAGCAACTAGTTAAACATGACTCAACAAATATCACTATGAAACTTTAGTCTAATTGGGTTTTAGAATTGACTTGAAATTGAATTAAAACATTGTCACAACTTGTAATTTCATGTCCTTTTTCAAACGTCGAAATTTCATTTTTATTTCAGAAGCTACTATTCATTTCTACTATTCACAATTACTATTCATTTTCACTATTCATTTCCGAAATTTTTATTTCATATTCTCATAAGATAAACTATTTTAACGATAATCCGAGAGTTTGACACTCGTCGGATCATTTCTGCAAATATCACGAAACCGTGTCCGAGATTTACATTTGGGTTTAAACGTCATTCCAGAATCCCGATATGTCCATAAAACACTATAAACAATAGAAATATGATTTTCTCTCATTTTACGACAATTCTAAAAGTTTTGAAATTTTATGTTTCGCGGTTTAACATTTTACGGTTAGTGATTAACAGAACCAAAACCGACTCCGTGAACTAGATATTAACAAAACTTCCTACATACTCATCCACCATGTGCCGCCCCCCTCACCATGATACTTCCACTTCACCATTTATTTACCATTTTGCCATTACCTAAAGATATTTGTTGATATTTTCATTCATTTATACAAAAACAACTAGCAACTTCATTTTTGTTTTCTCTCCTTCTCCATGGATCGGCTCCAACAAACAAGAACAAGGATCCTTTGATTTTTCAAGATTCAAGTGTTTATCAAGTCCAAATAATGATCTAGTTAGGGTTTTGAAATAAAAATCCCAAAGTTCTTTAAGTATTTTCATCCAAATCATCTCAAAACATCAAGTAAGCTTCAAGTAAATCTTTCTAACTTTTCATACTTTCATTTAATATATTTTGATGTTTTAGTAACTAGCTATGCAAATATATATGTTATCGTACCACTTTTACTTGATTTTTGCTATATAAATGGATCTATAATTTTTATTAGCAATCTCATGAGATCCACCATTTTTTGTGAAGACTAGGAACCCATGACACCCTAAGAAGGTGTATGGTAGGATTGGGTACTTGTGGAGTTGATTTAGAGTAGTTTGGTAAAGATTTGAACAAGATACAAACTAGGAAAATCAAATTTTGAAATAATATATAAGCTACTGTCCCAAAACGCCAAATATAGAAAACTCATGGGTTTCCGGGTAACATTGGGCTAGAGAATCAGAAAATACTTTCAAAAACGAAGCCGTGGGCAAAAGAACGGATTAAAACGGGTTTATAACGAAGGAGATATGATTTTTGCAAGTTTAACGACGAAAACTATTATTTTCTAAAAATAGTAAGCTGTCACACGATTTTTATGGGTAAAATCGAGGCGTTAGAGGTAACCTAGAGGAACCGAACTATGAAAAATTTAATAGTATATGTCAATACGATTCTGGGGATATAAAGAACATAGAAAACGAGCTTATAACGAAAAAAATACAAGCGTTTGAATTTTAGACGATTTTAATATTTTTTCCTTCAGCCCAACACTTAGAAAATTTTCAAGTATTAACCATTTTGCCAAGTGACCAGGTTGAGAGCCATATTCCTCATTGATAAACTCATTTCTGGAAAATTTACATCAGTGACAAAAAGTTAGTTCACCCAGCCTAGTTTTGAAAACATCCAAGCGTTTGTCAAAAGGATTTATAACGAATAACTTATGGTCTTCCAAACTTTCCCGAAAACTGCCCAGAATCTGCCAAATCAGCCCAAACACCTCACTTCGCGGCTATTTATCTTTATGATCAAGACCCGTATGGACAAACTTCAGTTCTATGACTTTTTAGATAAGGTGAAAATCTTCCTAAAACTACTGAGCTTCTTTCCTAACTCTTAATATTCACTATTTCGCGACTAGTTTTGCGAGACCATTTTGGTCATATTTTTCAAGTTATGAAAAGTGTTATTTTATGTCGAAAACCTTATATTTGCCGATAGAATACCAAACGAGGATCGTGGAGTACCGTTTCAACGTATTTACATGGGAAGTGTTTATTAACTTAATGAGACGATAAGCGTTATTTTCAAAACTAACGAGTGGTATCGATAACATACGTATTTGCATGTGTAGCATCATTTCATTTCTTACATTAGACCATATCATTCATATTAGGTTGCGGTTAGAGATCATGCCTCATTTCGTGTATCCACTTTTGTCATCGTAGCTATCGCACCAGGTGAGTCATAGCCCCTACTCTTTTAATTGTTTTTTAAACTCTTTGGGGGAGAATACATGCTCGTTTTACTTAAACGCATTACTTGCTTTACATGGTTGATTACTCAAATAGTTTCAGCTTTACCTAAATATATATGTTTGATCACCTGCATTTCATTGGTATGTTTGATTACCTGTATTTCTTTGGTATGTTTAATCACCTGCATTTCATTGGTATGCTTGATTACCTGTATTTCATGGGATTGATCATCCTTGTTTATATGACCTCATGGTCACCAATTGGTCCTATATGTTCATTGTAATATTGTGGTATTCCCCACTTGGGTGTGATGTCAAATGTAATATTGTGGTATTCCCCACTTGGCTGTAATGTCAAACGTATTGTGGTCTTCCCCACTTGGCTGTGATGTCAAACGTAATATTGTGGTATTCCCCACTTGGCTGTGATGTCAAACGTAATATTGCTGTTTCCTTACTTGACTGATTTACCATATGGCCTCATTGTCTGAATTATTTATATAGCTGTTTTGCTATATTTATCTTGGAATTTATATACATGTATTACTTTTGTTCACATAGATCATATTTGGCAGTGGGTCGTAAACACACAGGTTACAAGTCTCTTATGGCGGGACTTGGAACTGAGTGATTTACGATGCCTTTGCTGAGAAATCTTCCTTCATATGCATTACATTCTTTTCCACAAGACTCTATGAACTCACCAACCTCGTGTTGACAGTTTAGCTTGTATTTTCAGGTATTAAGCAATGGCACGCTACAGGAGGTTTTGGCAGGGCATGGCATGGTCATAGAAGACTCTGGTTATTCATTTGGGGACCGTTTTAAACTATTTTAAGGGCCTACTTCCGCACTACTTTTAACAATGTAAATTCAACATTTTTGATTAAACTATTCTATTCTAAATGATTCAAGTGAAAACCATTTTTCAACATGTGTTGTAATACCAATTGAGTTACACCCCAGCTACATGTATGCTTCCGCTGGACCCGATTTTGGGGGTGTGACAGATTGGCATCAGAGCTTTGGCTATAGCGAACTAAGTGTTTTTAAAACCTAGACTATAGCTACTTTCACAAAAACTTAAACCTATGACCGCCACGTGCCTACCTGCCAAGCTGAAGCCTTATTTGTGGTTAGTTGCTGACATAGGTGATGAGATTTGTATCTCATTATCTGGTATATTATATTAATTTATTCTAGTTGATTACTATAATTGTCTTTCATATAAGCATATTCACGTATCATATATGTCACCGCGTTATGTTTTTCCTTGCATAGTTTCATCATTTCACATCGAGTTTGGTCACTTGCTTTTGTCTTTCCGAACGTCTTGGTATTTGTGAAGGACATAGTCTTAGTATAACTGAGCTGAGTATTTCAAAATTCATGGAACCTCGGTGGAATATAGACTGGTCATCTACATTCGACCCGGGATAGTGAGATATAGGCTGACCACCTATGTCTGACTCAGAGATGAATTTTGCAACACTGAGAATAGTTATAATAAAATTTTGTCTGGAATAAATTCTCAACTCATTTTCCAATTGTTTCATTCATGTGTGTGTATACCCTCGTTGTCAGAACATTCATACTTTTCATCACTTCGTGAACCGCCGCTTGGAAGCACGTCAACTGGTCATTTCATCTCATGAACATTCACGTCTAGGCACGACAGACTTATATCACAGTATTTTCTTTTATCACAATCTCATTTTGTCGCAGTTGTCACAGTCTTTTCCCTTCTCACCATCACTATCATTTCCTTTCCTCATCCCCATATATATATAGGAATTAGCTGACACTATATAGTTTCCTATGCCACTCATCACTCACTACTCCCTATATTGATAAGTGGATATTATCAATGACCTCCCCAGGAAAGACTTTCCATACCATCTATAAGGAGAATCTCTCGGTACATTAAGACCATTCAAAACTCAACAGAAATCTCAAGATATCACAAAACCATTTGAACCACTATCACTGGCCTGATCGCCAAAATTCCATCTTCTGGAAAGTTTTGGCTTGACTGAATTACATGATTAGTTTCGATATGAGTGCTCACTAAGCAACACCATAGAGATAAATCCAACCTCTTAACCGATACTATAGATTGAACATGTCCTCACCAATAGACTTTATCCAAACATGTTAGACACCTATGCATTTGTGCAGACATACATACATGGCTATTTTATCCTCTTAATACTTTTACTTTTAAATGGATTTTTCTCCAAACTACAGTTATACAAAACATATATCTTGTAAGAAACACTTTTCTGATGCACTTATTTTGATAAGCAAATTCCTTTTGGATAATCTTTTACAAAACTATTGAATGTTAGGAAATTTTAAACATCGATCTTTGGTAAACCATATTATCCACCTTATGTTGAAAACTATCCTATCTTGCATAACTATTAAATTTTGAAACATCAAGAAAAATGTTACTTAAAAAGCCGTTTGCTTAAAGTTGTAAATTTATTTATTCAGGGAAGGTTTATGAACAAAACACACAATCTCAAAACAAACTTTGAAAAATCAATCACTATATTACATCACTTATACATTTAGGATTTTGTGAATTGATGACATAGAGCTTGGGGAAAATCTTAGTAATGGAGACTAAGCATCGTAGGTGGAGAAAGACTCAATTCATGACATCCTACGGAGGATCACAACCTTATCCTAATCTATCATTTTCAACAACACCCTTTGACGGACTTAACCTTGTAAGTTTTTCCACAAGATTCATGATATCCATTTCAATTATTCCTAATAGAGGAATTTGATTCACCTCAAACTCCTAGTGATTACATTAAGATTCCTTTGGAACTACACCACCTATCATCTGCAGACCAATAGTCAAAAATTAGAGAACGATTCAAACATAGGGAGATATACTCAGAGCATGAGTGATTGACTCTAGAAATGGTTGGACTAACCATTTGCCATAAATCAGATTCCTTTACAACCATAGTTACCGTACGAGCATAAAGACTACACCAATTGAGGCACTCTATGGTCGAAGTGCCAACATCCATTGACGGAGTGAAATTTGGAAAAGCCCAACTCACTAGTTCCGTAAGCATTCATGAAATAACCTAGAATTTCCTACAAATCAAGAATCAGTTACAAGTTCGATAAATTGTAAATCCTTAGAATTTCAAGTTGGTGGCAGGTTTATTTGCAAAGATTCTGTCTAGGAAAGGCATGTTACCATTCAGAAAAATTCAGAAAGTTAAACCCGATATACATTGGACTATTTAATATTTCAGAAAAAGTAGGGCTAGTGGCCGTCAGACTTGAACCTTGTAGGAGAACCAGTAGAAATCATAGACTGTAAGGTCGAATAGTTGAAGCGAAGTCGAATTCCTATCATGAAAGTTCGCTGGAATTCTCGAATATTATCATCTTTTCACCAATACCACTTTAGAGACCAACACAAACTGAACTTCGGGACGAAGTTCCTTTTAGAGGGGAAAAATGTCACAACTCGTAATTTCATGTTCTTTTTCAAACGTCGAAATTTCATTTTTATTTCAGAAGCTACTATTCACAATTACTATTCATTTTCACTATTCATTTCCGAAATTTTTATTTCATATTCTCGTAAGATAAACTATTTTAACGATAATCCGAGAGTTTGGCACTCGTCGGATCATTTCTGCAAATATCACGAAGCCGTGTCCGAGATTTACATTTGGGTTTAAACGTCATTCCAGCATCCCGATATGTCCATAAAACACTATAAATGATAGAAATATGATTTTCTCTCATTTTACGACAATTCTAAAAGTTTTGAAATTTTACGTTTCGCGGTTTAACACTTTACGGTTAGCAATTAACGAAACCAAAACCGACTCCGTGAACTAGATATTAACAAAACTTCCTACATACTCATCCACCATGTGCCGCCCCCCTCACCATGATACTTCCCCTTCACCATTTATTTACCATTTTGCCATTACCTAAAGATATTTGTTGATATTTTCATTCATTTATACAAAAACAACTAGCAACTTCATTTTTGTTTTCTCTCCTTCTCCATGGATCGGCTCCAACAAACAAGAACAAGGATCCATTGATTTTTCAAGATTCAAGTGTTTATCAAGTCCAAATAATGATCTAGTTAGGGTTTTGAAATAAAAATCCCAAAGTTCTTTAAGTATTTTCATCCAAATCATCTCAAAACATTAAGTAAGCTTCAAGTAAATCTTTCTAACTTTTCATACTTTCATTTAATATATTTTGATGTTTTAGTAACTAGCTATGCAAATATATATGTTATCGTACCACTTTTACTTCATTTTTGCTATATAAATGGATCTATAATTTTTATTAGCAATCTCATAAGATCCACCATTTTTGGTGAATACTAGGAACCCATGACACCCTAAGAAGGTGTATGGTAGGATTGGGTACTTGTGGAGTTGATTTGGAGTAGTTTGGTAAAGATTTGAACAAGATACAAACTAGGAAAATCAATTTTTGAAACAATATATAAGCTATTGTCCCAAAATGCCAAATATAGAAAACTCAGGGGTTTCTGGGTAACATTGGGCTAGTGAATCAGAAAATACTTTCAAAAACGAAGCCGTGGGCGAAAGAACGGATTAAACGGGTTCATAACGAAGGAGATATGATTTTTGCAAGTTTAACGACGAAAACTATTATTTTCTAAAAATAGTAAGCTGTCACACGATTTTTATGGGTAAAATCGAGGTGTTAGACATAACCTAGAGGAACCGAACTATCAAAAATATATTAGTATATGTCAATACGATTCCAAGTATTAACCATTTTGCCAAGTGACCAAGTTGAGAGCAATTTTCCTCATTGATAAACTCATTTCTGGAAACTTTATGTGATTGACAAAAAGTTAGTTCACCCAGCCTAGTTTTCAAAACATCCAACCATTTGTCAAAAGCATTTATAACGAATAACTTATGGTCTTCCAAACATTCCCGAAAACTGCCCAGAATCTGCCAAATCAGCCCAAACACCTCACTTCGCGGCTATTTATCTTTGTGATCGAGACCCGTATGGACAAACTTCAGTTCTATAACTTTTTAGATAAGGTGAAAATCTTCCTAAAACTACTGAGTTTCTTTCCTAACTCTTAATATTCACTATTTCGCGACTAGTTTTGCGAGACCCTTTTGGTCATATTTTTCAAGTTATGAAAAGTGTCATTTTACATCGAAAACCTTATATTTGCCGATAGAACACCAAACGAGGATCGTGGAGTACCGTTTCATCGTATTTACATGGGAAGTGTTTATTAACTTAATGAGACGTCAAAAATATATTTTTTTCGACGATAAGCGTTATTTTCAAAACTAACGAGTGATATCGATAACATACGTATTTGCATGTGTAGCATCATTTCATTTCTTACATTAGACCATATCATTCATATTAGGTTGCGGTTAGAGATCGTGCCTCATTTCGTGTAAACTCTTTGGGGGAGAATACATGCTCGTTTTACTTAAACGCATTACTTGCTTTACATGGTTGATTACTCAAATAGTTTCAGCTTTACCTAAATATATGTTTGATCACCTGCATTTCATTGGTATGTTTGATTACCTGTATTTCTTTGGTATGTTTAATCACCTGCATTTCATTGGTATGCTTGATTACCTGTATTTCATGGGATAGATCATCCTTGTTTATATGACCTCATGGTCACCAATTGTTCCTATATGTTCATTGTAATATTGTGGTATTCCCCACTTGGCTGTGATGTCAAATGTAATATTGTGGTATTCCCCACTTGGCTGTGATGTCAAACGTATTGTGGTATTCCTTACTTGACTGATTTACCATATGGCCTCATTGTATGAATTATTTATATAGCCGTTTTGCTATATTTATCTTGGAATTTAAATACAAATATTACTTTTGTTCACATAGATCATATTTTGGCAGTGGGTCGTAAACACACAGGTTACAAGTCTCTTATGGCGGGACTTGGAACTGAGTGGATTTACGATGCCTTTGCTGGAAAATCTTCATTCATATGCATTACATTCTTTTCCACAAGCCTCTATGAACTCACGAACCTCGTGTTGACACTTTAGCATGTATTTTCAGGTATTAAGCAATGGCACGCTACAGGAGGTTTTGGCAGGGCATGGCATGATCATAGAAGACTCTGATTATTCATTTGGGGACCGTTTTAAACTATTTTAAGGGCCTACTTCCGCACTACTTTTAACAATGTAAATTCAATATTTTTGATTAAACTATTTTATTCTAAATGATTCAAGTGAAAACCATTTTTGAACTTGTGTTGTAATACCAATTGAGTTACACCCCAGCTACATGTATGCTTCCGCTGGACCCGATTTTTGGGGGTGTGACAAACATGTTATCACAATCATAGACTAATCATTAAGTAATTAACATCATCTAAGCAAATGCAAAAAGGTTACTAGCCACTCATTGCAAACATGAACATAAACTCAGAATATTGAACATTAGAAATCATAATTAAAGTCTTACAAATGTTTGGAATATGATTACAAATGAATAGGAAATGATTTCCTAAGTGTTGGTGTTGACTTCTTGAGAATTTGACCTCTGGATGTTGACTTTTTGGACTTCAAATACTGCCTGAACTTTTATGGATGAATTTGAGACTTTTGAGACTAGTAAAGGATTACTTTGTTGTTGGTGTATTGAGTTGTAATAGTTGTGTTGAATTGTGTGTTGAAATGAGATTGCAAAGCCACTATTTATACTACTCTTCAAGCCTAGGCTCATCAATGCAACAACTTGGCCTCCAAGGTGAATAGAAGGACCTAGAATGGCAGAGAGAAGGGCCTAGAATCGGGTAGGATGAGATAGAAAACATCTTGCAAAACATTAACGAGCTGACCAACCGATCGGTATCGGGCTCTGACCGATCGGTTGGTTGTGACCTATGCGACTAACCAGTCGGTTGGAGTTATAAACGATCGGTTGGATGTGACAAATTCCTTTGACCGATCGGTTAGATTGAATACCGATCGGTTGCTTTTGTTCTGACAGCAACAAACTTGATTATTAACTTGGCTCTTCGTTCTTTGTCCAAACTTGATTTTTTTCTTGTCAACAAACTTTGGAATGATGAAAACTTGGATTCTTCTTTGTGAAATGCTTGAACGAAATGAATCTCGAGATGGAAATGACAAATCCTTCATTTGCTTTACGTTTTCTTCCTTTTTCCTATTTTTGGCTACAAATGCTTGCAAACACACTTTGATACGATTATGAGACAAAAGCATATAAAAATAACTGAAAAACATACGAATAACGCTACTAAAAACTTGCACAATTTGAGCGTTATCAATTGTATAAATATTTTTTGAATAATAAAGTACTTTATTCAAAGTACTGCTAGACAAACAGTACTTTCTCAAAGTACTGCTTGCTGCATAAAACCAGTAAAGTCTTTTGATATTAATTAAGTTTTAATAGAAAAACTTTGTGAAGTATAAGATGATATCTATAAAGGTTTTGAAAAGTCACACATGTTGTTAGTACTTGTACTGCACAGCAAATGGTAATCAACTCACCATGTTTAACAGACAAGAAAGAGTTTCACTCATCATGAAGGTACGGCTCTGATGTGATAATCAAATCCGTTTTTAGTTGACAATTTACTAAAAATTGTATGGTTTTTAACTCACCATATCTGTAAAAGTGAAGAGTTGGCTAGCCCACAAGAAAATGGTTTGTGGTAACCATTTATATGGTAATTAGTTCACCATGGTTGTGATAAAAGAACTAACTAGTCCAAAAGTAAACGGCTCTTGGTAAAGACTAAACAAATCCGTTGATAGCTGATGATTTCCTAAAAATCATATGGTTATCAATGTACCATGGTTGTTCTAACCTAAACATTGGCTACTCCAGAGTTAATGGCTTTGGTAAAGAGACATCAAAACCCATTAAATTTCAATGATTCACCTCTCACAAGAGTTTACACACCTAGAAGTGATGAGAATAGTATGAAACTTCAAAGATTTGATGTACACTTTGTCAAAATATTGTTGAGTTGCTGAAAAGATTTGTTGCTGTGAAGATATCATCTGAAGCTGATAAAGAGTACTTTGACACACAAGTTAGATAAGAGTTAAAGACACAATTTTCCTTCAAGATAAAGATGTTGAAGATCAAAAATATAACAAAGGAACTTGAAATCAAGCAAGTAGAATTAAAGTTAGGGGAGGATTGTTGGGATATGAAGATCAAAGTACTTCTGGAAGTTCAAAGTACTGTTGTGTCAAAGTGCTGCTCAAGGTCAAAGTACTACTCGTACATGAAGATTATTCAAAGTACATTTAAGTTAAAGGACTGATATGCAATATTGTTTAAGGATTGTTATGTAATATTGTTAGAATATTCTAGAATAAGGTAGAGATAGTTTACTTGTCGTTCAAGTATTGTAAACCGACTTAAGGTTTTCCTTATGCCTATAAAAGGAGCCTTAGGATGGTATTAGACGTACGAATACATGCATACCTTAGAGAATACGATATTAGAGAGTTAGGGATTGTTAGTGAATCTATAAAGTTATTCTTTTTAGCTTTGTGTTAGTAGATTCCGCATACTTTACAGAGTTACATCAGTGTTTCATTGTTAATAGTTTTGGAGTTATTCAAGATTGTTAAAACCTGACAAGCTACAAAGTAGTTTGATGAGAGTATATCGATCCAATACCCTATAAAGGGACGGCGTTAGAAGTGGATCTAGGTGATTCGAGAACCCTAAACACGGTGATAACATATCATCAAGCTACGGTGTAGTACAAGATTCAAAGGTTACGGTGTAGTTAACCCTAGGGGTTACGCAATAGCAAAGTCAAGCCTATAAAAACCAGCCCTAATTCCGCATTTTAAACACACCTTTCTCACATACTGAAATAAGAGGAGGAATCAGGGATCAAGAAGGACAAAGTTCTACAAGCATAGAAGTTATTTCCAAGGGAGAATTCACGTATCACAATCATAAGTTTTACCATTTTTGTATTACATTTGTGTATTGAATTCATGTCTTCATTTACAATGTTGAACATCAATTATTCTGCATATTTTAATATGAGTGGCTAAACAACTTTGATGTTAGCCTAGTTGTGTAATTGTTATTGTTATGAGTTAGATTTCTCTTATCTCTATCGTTTTATTTGTATACTTTCTTAGCATATTTTTTGACAACCTTGTTTTGGTAGCTTGGACGTTTGGTAGTACCTATGAAGCTAGGAGAGTTTACCATATGACCCATAGTGTATAAGGTTGTGTTTAGTGATAAGAATTGACCATAGGACTATTACTCGTGCTGAAATTTCAATGAACGACCACTTATCAAATGGAATTGCTTAAGGAATTAGGGGTTTCTATGTTTCGAAAGCTCGGATCCCGCTAAATAAGTCTAAGTTAGTAGAAGCGCTTAGTGACTCTTTCATCTTGTATGACCAGTGAACTCTTGTAATCTTTTGGTTACAGAATGCGGCAAGGTGGAATATATGATTAGATGATTTAACCATCTTAGTTTAGTCGACCTTAATCCCTATATGAAACGATAGGATGCATTTAATAGAAAACTTAGTCATGACATAACAATATTAGTAATTAGGTTAACACTTCTCTCCCTACTGATTTCTCTTTAGATTTTATTGCTTTTTGTTTATTTTATTTCATTTCTTTAGTTTAATTAATCAATCTACAAAACCCCCTTTTAAAAACAGTGACACTAGAATTTAGATTTAATCTGCATGCATAGCTCTTGGGACGACCTCGACTTTACTGAAAAATACACTATACACGACCGGGTCCACTGCCCGATTGTGCATTAGGTAGACCTTACGTATATAAAACCTGGTCAGTAAATCTTGCATCAAGTTTTTGGTGTCGCTGCAGGGGAGCTATTTAGGATTTTGTTTAAGTTTTAAATTTATTATTTTAGTTTCTCACGATTTTGTTTCTAGTTTCAGGTACTATGGGTGACTTTGACATCGATACCCTCACTATCGAAGAATATCTAACTTTAACACGAGAAGAACAAGGGTCTGGTTTGGTTAAGCCAGCTATTGGGGCGAATGTGCACTTCGAGATAAAGAATCAGTTTATAAAGGAGTTGCGGAAAGACCCCTTTTCAGGAAGTAAAACTGAGGATTCTCATGAGCATATTGACAATGTGTTGTACATCAAAAGCTTGTTCAACATTTTGGGAGTGTCTTACGATGCAATTATGCTTAGAGTTTTCCCTATGATACTCATGGGTGCTACCAAGAGATGGATTGATAGATTGCCTGTAGGAACTGTCAACACTTGGGATCTTTTGAAAAGGAAATTCATCTAAAGGTATTGCCCTCCTTCGAGGATGCTAAACAGCTCAAAGATATCCGCAACTTCAAGCTAGAGGGCGATGAGACTTTGTACCAGGCTTGGGAAAGGTACAATGATCTTCTCTACAAGTGCCTGACTCATGACTTCAAGAAACAACAAGTTGTCAACATCTACTACAAAGGCATCAACATTTCCACAAGGTAAATGCTTGACTCTTAGGGGCCAATCCCTAGGATGACCCCTATTTAAGCCTTAAAGGCAATAGAAGTCATGGCAGACCATTCTCAAAAATGGCACGATGGAGGTAGTAGTAGGAGCATTGGAAGAAGTACAAATGGTATTGCTCTAATCACCAACAAACTTGAAAGCTTGGGCCGGGATATAAAAAAGCTCAAGGAGAACAAACATGCTATTCAAGTTGGGTGCGAGATTTGTGAAGCGGCCCACTTGGCCAGGGATTGTCCTGTTGAAGAGGATGATGAAAAAATTGTGGAAGTAAAATATGGAGAAGGACGACCATTCGAAAGCAATAATAGCAACGGTTACCGCATTGGACCATCTGGTTACAATCGAGCACCGTATGGAGAAAGAAGGTCTAGTCTTGAGGAAATCATCAACAAATAACTCGACGACTCCAGAAAGAAACATAATGAGCAAGACGTGTGGTTAAAAAATTTCAAGAAACCACCAACGAGAGCTTACCTAACCATGATGAATCCCTTAAAAATCTTGAAACCATGATTGGAAAGTTAGTAGATGACATTCGTGAGACAAATATGATTGAAGTAAGTAAGACGACCTTGGGGACATGCAAGGCAATTTTCGCCAAAGACAAAGTAGATAACTCAATCGAAAGATTCCATAATCAATCTGGTGAGAATGTTCTTTCGTAGGATAAAACCAAGCCTTTTGAAACAATGCCTTGTAAATTACCAACTAAGGAGGAGAGCATGGAGAGCTTTACCCTTCCATGCACAATTGGTAATTCTAACTTGTCAGCATTAGCTGATTTGGGCTCTAGCATTAATGTCATGCCACTCTCTTTATTCCTATCCATAAGATTGACTAGTCTTAGAAAAATAGGAATAGTCGATTTGGTAATCGAAATGGCAAATATGACTAAGACAACTCCAATAGGAATAGTCGATGATGTTATTATTGTTGATATAAGACCTTTGTGGAAAACTAGAAGGGGGGTTGAATAGTTTACCGATTAAAATCTTTTAAACTTGTTAAGTTAGCTTTGAAACTTTTCGTTTGATCAAAAATATATGCACAAACACAATATATAACATGCAAGTAAATGAAAGAAACGATCAAACCACAACACGAGTATTTATCGTGGTTCGGCTACAAGGACTCTTTTTCCTTGCCCTACGTCCACGCCCCGAGTATCCAACTCGAGAGTTTCTTTCACTAGTCAACAAGCTCCTTTCACCGGCGGAGAAAACCTTACACGTCGCTTATACTTTTACCGACACAAAGCTAAATGTCGAGTTCTTTTACAAGGGCCCAACCACTCCCGTTAGTTCTTTTACTAGGGTACAACAACTCCCAACACTCTTTGTATTTTGATGACTAAAATACTAACCACTCACTACAGAATATACACAAACAAATGACGTGTAAACAATAAGAGTTCACACAATACTAAGCTAACAAGTCTTGCAACGTTGTGTTGGAAACTTGTAACTTTTGATGACCTTGTGAGCTTCTTTGCTACAAAAGGAAACTTCACATTTACAATGTTAAGAGGTTAGAAGAAAAGATGAGTGTGTGTGTAAAATTTGATCTCAAGAGGTTTGCCAAAAATCAAGTTATGGCTTGGTATTTATAGCACAACATTCTGCATGCTTGGCGGATCAGGCGGAACCCTCAGATGGGTTCCGCCCATGTACCCCCAGGGTACCACCGGGTCTGCAGTAGGTTTTTGCAATAACTCTTTAAACCAAAAAAGGTCTTGTCTCATAACTCCTAGCAACCAAACAATGTCACATCCCTTAAAAACAAGTCAAATACAAAGCTTGCAAGCAAAAACAAAGTTAGTCAAACACATTTCTTTCCATAAATACATAATGACAAAACTTGCCATAAATGTGATGTGACAATTTCTAATTTAAGAAATAAACTTGTGTTGTGTTTTATGAAATGTAAAATGTAGCAAAAGTCTAGTTTATGCAAGTCTTAAAAAGTAAGATTATGTTTTGCTTAGAAACTAAAGTTTAAATTTTGTCCTTAACAAAACTTAGCGAAGATCGTAAAATATAAATAACGTTTTTAGGCGATATTTGTATTAACAATCTCCCCCTTTTTGTTGATGACAAAACATAAACTTTGTTTTTAAGTAACATGCAAAATCTTGGTTTTCAAGACTTAAAAAAAATTATATTAACCTTGTTTTACTTAATTTATGAAAATCATATTAAGTATTGAAAGTTCAATATACTTCTCCCCCTTTTTGTCGAAACAAAAAGTAGAGTGGCGAAGCGGAATAATGCTCATGCTCCCCCTTGGTTGATACTCCCCCTAAATGCAGTGCCAAGATGGGAAACATGGATTTTGGACCATACAAAAAAAATGTTAGTTGGTGATATAGATAGTCAAGAATGTAGTTACCACACACATTACAACCACATTGACAAACCAAAGAGTGATCAACCAACATTGCACAAAAGTTAGTAGAAAGAAATATCATTCCAAGTAAAATTTTGACTTTTAAAAGTCAAAAAACAAGAAATGAGAACTATTCTTCTACTTCTAAACAAAAACTAAAAAAAAAAAAAAAAAAAATTAACCAAGAAAAAAAATAAAATCCTACATTCCTAGATTGGGGCAAACGGCCTCCATAGGTTGCCTAGGATTTGTTGGGGTGGGAAAGTGCATCCAAACGTTCAATGACATGTTGGAATGCAAAATGGGTTTCATTTTGGAATTGGTTAAGCAATGTTTTGATGGTTTCACCCATTTGCTCACAATTTGAGCAAGCATGGGGATGAGTGGGTTGAAATGGGTTGGTTTTGGTTTCATGGTTTGAGGGTTGGTTGGTTTGTGGTTCTTGGGTGGATGATGGGTTTGGTATTGAGTCAAGCAATGTGGTTTGAAATTCAATTGCTTGATGGAGATGGTTTTCAACCATGTTTTGGATATCCTCATAAGAACGAAATAAAGATTCAAAGGTTTGAGGTTGAGGGTGTGGTGGATTTGGGTGATCATGGTGTTCAAAGTTTGGTTCTCCATATAGAGGACCATGGATGTCATGGTAGATGGGGTGAAACAACAATGGTGTGGGTGGATGGTACACTTGTTGTGATGGTTGGTTAAGGTTAAGATCCTCATCAAGGTCTAGAATTGACCTTGGTGATTGATTTGCAAAAGGTGGTGGTTGTGTAGGTCTTGGTGGAAGATCATTAAGATCTTGGACAAATGGGTGTGGTGATGTGGGAGGAGACCCAAAGAGTTCCATTGGCTCAATTTTGGGTAATGGTGATGGTGATGAGGTTTTGGATGGTTGAGTTGGAGCACTTGGTGGAGTTGGGTCAATCGGTGATTTAGTTGGTGGTGGAGTGAGCTCATTTAGTTGATTGGGTGATGGTGATGGAGATGCAAGGTTCAAAAAGTGTTCATTTTTTATGGGTGATGTGAATTCATCCGAGGATGAGGAGGTTAGGTTGATGGGTTGATTGGACCATAGTGGTTTAACACTAATCCGGGCGGTTTTCCGGATGGGTCTTGATGGTTGAGAGGTGTTTGTTGACTTAGTCATGGTTTATAAGGTTGAGAAGTTGTATTGAGGAAGGTGTGATTTGATGGTGTTGAGGATGGCTTAATTTATAGTGTTGACGAATTATGGAAAGGAGTGTTTGGATTTGATGTTAGTCCATACAAAAATGGAGGTTTCTAATGATTTGGAAAACTAATTGTGGGTTGTCATGTCATGGGAGTCAATCCAATGAAAATGGTGAAGTGAGAAGACAAGTTTTGCACTAAATGCTTAGTGGTTTTGGTGGATTTGTGATAGTAAAAATCTGAGGGATTTCAAGGATCCCTTAAAAGGGTTCCTTCCTTAATGTTTGAGGGGTCCTTGAGGTTGTTATGGTTAAATTTGAATTTTGGCGGGAATTGGTTTTGGTTAAGTTTATGGAAGAAGGAGTATCCTATTTTGCTAAACACATTGCAAGTAATGGGTTTCTACCTAAAAGGATTTGATTTTGGTGTTTGGATGTTGAAATTGTGAAAATAAAAACTAAAATTCTGCAGGAGGCTGGCGGCACCCTCAGAATACACAGGCGGAACCCATTTGAGGGTGCCGCCTGGTCCGTTGGGCAAAATCTGGGATTCCCAGAAATTGTACTGGCGGAACCCAATATTGGGTACCGCCAGATCCGCCAGGGGTGAAAATAGTGGCAGTCCACGTTTTTGACCCGCGAGATGATTTTCAAAATTTTCGAAGACTCCTAAAATCAAAGAGATAAGGCATTTCTGGTTAGGCAATGCAAAAATTAGACACGCAAACATGCGTTTCATAGGACTTTGACCTTGAGGTCGAGAATTTCACTATACTAAGTGAAAATATCATAAACTTGAAAATTTGACAACTTGCCAAAAGTTGTCTCCCTGCATCATTGTTAGTTAAAACATGTTCCAAAGTGTATCAAACATTGTACTAACACACAAATACATCACAAATATTGTGTAAACGACCAAATTGTTTCAATAGCACCTTGTGCCAAACACTCCTAACACACCCGCACTCATTCACGGTCGATCTTGTTCTTGAGCTTTCCAAGGAACCTTCCAAGATTCTTAAACATCCCCTTTGTTTGCTTGAACTCTTCCGACTCATTAGGAATATCCGGAAGTTGAGAAAGGTATTCGAGAGGAGGGAGCCTAGAGTTTGGCAAATTGTCATCTTCACTCATTGAGGAAGACGAAGATGAGGTAGGAGGATGTGGGCATTTTCCTTGGGCTTTGTAAACTCTCTTATCACTAAGTGGAACAAAGGTGTGTGGAATGAGAGTGTAGTCAAGACGAAGACCATTTGAAGTTGGTGAAATGGGTGAGATGAAACTAAAGAGACGGGTCAAGAGCATTCCATACGGCATAGCCGTTGTGCCATGCACGGGAATGTCGGCCATTCTCTTGGCCATGTAGTAGGCAAGGTTGAAAGGTTGCCTAACGGACAAGGAGTAGAGCATGTAGCAAAGGCAAAGGTTGATATGGTCACGGTTCCCTATTGTGCTAATGACATTTGCTCTAAGGACTTCCTCCCATTTCTTGAATTGGGGCTTAAGTTCGTTCATTTCCATTCCATATGGGTCCTTATCGACCTCATTCCCCGAACGGGTTCTCCTAGTGGTGGTGGTCCTAACAAAGAGGTGGTCAAGGAGTACATTTTTGAGATAAGGGGTGTGTCATAAGGGTGGATACGGTCTTGGAGGTTGTCAAGAGTTGAGAGGGAGTGCAAGTCGGAATAGAGGCAAGTACCATGGCTTGGGACACCTAGGATTTGAGCAAACTCCTCAAGAGTGAAGGAGTATTGATGACCGCTAACCCTAAAGTTGATAGACATATGACCATAGTCATCCGTGGAGAGGACGGAGAATGCATAGAACTCTAGAATGAACCTAGGACAAATAGGCTCGTCGATATTCAAAAGACACTCAAAGTTGATTGTGGCAAAATCGGCGTAAAGGTTTGTGCCTTCTAGGAAAGATGGGTCAATGGTTCTACCCTCATGGACATAGTGTTTTTCTAGGGCTTTGAAAACGTTTACTTGATTTGCGGTAAGGCCTTTGGTTTTGTGGTGTTTTGGTAGGTACTTAATGGTGTCCTTGTGGTCGTAGTGGGTTAGAGGAGGCATGATGATTCCTAGAACAACAAAATTTCACATTTTAGTTTACGTAAACCACTATTATAATGTGGAAGTTCTAGTGTGTGCCTATATGAAAACAATGTGGAGGTGCGGTTATCTTGACTCATTTTGATGCTTCAAAATCATTTTATGCAAGTTTTGTTATAAAACAAAAGATAACCCAAACGCTCCTAGTTCAATGTAGCTTCGTTTGAATGTACCCGAAAATACATATTGGTTATGTATTCCCTTTAGCATTCAAGAGACATTATGCAAGTGATGTTTTAAACATAACGTTTTGATTTTGTATTCTCAATGTGAGACGAAAAAATATTTGTCGACATGGGGTGTTTTAGCAAACATGTTTATACTAATTAAAGATGCAATTCCTAACTATGGGAAACATGATTAGTTTTTATTAATTACCTAATCTCATGCATGAATTTCTTAAGTTAATGCATAACCCCAAGTTTTTGTTTTTGTGCAAGAAATAGAATTCCTAGACTCAGATCATGATTGTAATCATGTTTAGAATACTTACAATGATGATTGATTTGCAATGTAAATGAATGGAGGACCAAGAATTCGTAGGTGTGGATGAGTGGTGAAGTGAATAGTAGCAGCCTTTAAGTGGTGGTATGAGATAATGGGTGTTTGGTTTAATGTAAACAAAGAAAATGTTTCTGCAGGTCGACGGATACGGCGGAACCCTGAGTTGGGTTCCGTTCATTATGGCTGAGGGTTCCGCCGACCCTGCTGAGAAAAATGGTTTTGGATTTGTTTTGATTTTTGTGATTTTTGTCTAATGTCCAGAACTACAATGTAGGTTCCATGAGTCCTAAGCCTCGCCAAAGAAGATTAAAAGGTTCACGTTTAAGAGGTTTTGTGAGAATGTCGGCTATGTTGTCTTCGGAAGAAACTTTCTCAATTGAGATATTTCCTTTTTGAACGTTGTCACGAAGGAAATGATGACGGATTTCAATATGTTTGGTACGAGCATGTTGAACCGGGGTTTTGCTAAGATCAATGGCACCTTTGTTGTCAAAAAGAATTGTGATGTCGTTGAGTTGAATTCCGTAGTCGACAAGAGCTTGCTTCATCCAAAGAGCTTGTTGACATGCCTTTCCGGCCGAAACGTACTCGGCTTCCGTTGTTGAGATAGCAAGAGCCGTTTGCTTCTTAGAGAACCATGAGGTGAGACAATGTCCAACAAAAGTACAAATACCACTTGTGCTTTTTCTATCGACATAGTCACCGGCATGATCCGAGTCGGCATACACTATGGTGTCTATTCCCGTTCCTTTGGGATACCATAAACCTAAATGTGTAGTGCCCTTAATATACCTAAAAATCCTTTTAACGGCTTCGAGATGGGTAGTTTTAGGATCTTCTTGAAAACGAGCACATAGACAAACACTAAACATAATGTCGGGTCTACTAGCCGTTAGGTAAAGTAGACTACCAATCATACCTCTATCTTTAGTGCTATCTATGGATTCACTTTCCTCATCCTTGGTGAGTTTAGTTTCCGTGGACATGGGAGTTTTGATAGGTTTCGAATCTTCTAGTCCAAATTTCTTAAGCATGTCCTTAATATATTTAGATTGGTTAAAGAAGATACCATCTTCTAGTTGTTTGATTTGGAGTCCTAAGAAAAAGTTGAGTTCTCCCATCATACTCATTTCAAACTCGTCATGCATGATTTTTGAGAAATCCACACATAATTCTTGACAAGTTGATCCGAATATAATGTCATCAACATAGATTTGGACTATGATAATATGTGAATCTTTCTTCTTAGTGAAGAGAGTATTATCAACTAAGCCCATGGTATACTTATGGTCAACTAGGAATGTTTTAAGTCGATCATACCATGCTTTTGGAGCTTGCTTAAGTCCGTAAAGAGCCTTTTTAAGTTTGTAAACATAATTAGGTTTTTCAAAATCGATGAAGCCCGGTGGTTGAGCAACATACACTTCTTCATTAATGACTCCGTTTAGAAATGCACTTTTGACGTCCATTTGAAAGAGTTTAAAATTATGTGCACACGCATAAGCAAGTAATATTCTAATTGACTCGAGCCTAGCTACCGAAGCAAAAGTTTCATCGTAATCAATGCCTTCTTGTTGATTATATCCTTGTGCTACTAGCCTAGCTTTGTTTCTAGACACAATTCCATTTTCATCCATTTTATTATGAAAGACCCATTTTGTTCCAATTATTGTTTGACTCTTTGGTTGAGAAACTAATGTCCATACATCATTCCTAACAAATTGGTTTAACTCTTCTTGCATTGCAATTACCCAAGATTCATCTTTAATGGCTTCATTAATGTTTTTTTTTTTTTTGGTTCAATGGTTGACACGAAACAAAAGTAGTTACTTTCATTTTGAACTTTTGATCTAAGTGTTCTTTCGTTAATGTTGCCTATGACACCGTCTAATGGATGACTTTTAGATTCTTTGACATTGACAAGTTCTTTCTTTAATAGTTCATCTTCCTTGTCATTACCTAAGATTTCTTGACATTCAATTGCTTGGCTTTCAACTAAGTCATCATCTACCAAAGGTGATGTCTTATGTAACACCCCCAATTCATGGATGCAGTGGAATTCGAACTGGGTGTTACTCGATGGCACAATAGTCACAATAATAGAAAACGAACTCCAATTGAGTCGTTTTAAAAGATTTATCATTCAAATTGTATAAATATCAGAGATTACAAAATGAGGTCCCAATTGGTTCCATGTTTACAATGTATAATAAATGAGTTTTGAATGATAATAAAATTTATAGCCCTCTTGAGTATCCGTGCCCTTCCGTGTCATCCTTGATCGTCATGAACCTGAAATACATGCTTGAGAGGTCAACACAAAGGTTGAGTGATATTCATAGAGTTTGTTTAATGTTTGAACACAATATGTTGGTAGTGTGAGCAATAGACTCACACCAATGTTTGGAAAACAAAGATGGGCCATGTTGTTATACGCCCATAAAATGTATTATACACTAAGCTTATGACACCATAACGTTAACGTGTACCAATATCGATCGGCAGATTTATCCCGGTAGGTACTTTGCTAACATACCTAAATCTCAAATATTAGTGCATTTGTTTGAACTTAGTCAATACAAATGGGATTCGTCAATCCCAATAGGCCTATTCACAATATTTGCGCTCACTATTGCTAGTGATTAAATGGTTCATAATAAGGGATCTCGGTTTAGCAAGGCTGGTACCTAGTGATAATAAAACAATCAGGCAAGCATACAATTTAAAAACATTGTGCTCGGTTAAAAATAGCATGTATTCCCCCCAAGGGTTTGTAAAACAATTAAGTAATAGAAAGTGGGGCTATGAACTCACCTTAAGTAAGATAGCAAGTAATGAATGTAACGGTTGAATCGTGAAGGTTTCTACGAGCAACCTATAATAGAATGTTGCGACTTAGGATTTGAGTACAGAATATGAAGTAGTGCCTATATATATATATATATCTTGCATTATAGTCCATGATGTGGTATGATGTATATTGTAAGTCCTTGAAAGAAAAGATTCATGAAACATGTATGTTTTGTATATCGTTTACTACCGTTCGGGCCGACATAATTCAGAAGTCATGTTAGTAAGCGTTCGAGGAGCCAGGACACTTTAACTCGTAAATCCACAACTCAACTCGACGGCTTACATAATGAACTCCTCACATGAGGCTCCCTACTATTGTAGTAGTTGATGAAATATATAGATATAAGTTTTGATCCGAAAGGTTACATGTCCGATATTTGAATAAACTTAGGAAAGTTTATTAGTACATGAAGATTGTTATTAGGGTATGTTTCATAAGTTTTGTATGACCATTTTCTCTTGGTAATATCTCATGGTTCCCTTTTAAGTGAAGTAGATCCAAATTGCTTGTTCAAGTTCTCGTCAACTCTTTGTTTCATGTTTACGCCTATGAAAGTTGGTATGGTCATTTCGTCATGGCCTAGCCATGACCTTTGGTCCTTGTTTCAAGGTCATGAGACACAACCTTGGCTCTAGCCATGGTTGTGGTCTTGATTATAGGTCATAAGACCTCTTGTTCCTTTCAAAGTATAACCATAATCTTGTGACTTTCGCCTAAAAATGGGCTGTTTAGAATTTGAAGAATTTTATCACTCGGAAAGTGTTTTTAGGTCTCGAGCTTCTTTCTCCGTGAACGAAAATGGCGTTCCGGACAACTTTCGTGTTTTAACTTTTTGATGAATCGGAACAGAAGTGGGACTTTCAAAACCCAAATTTGATCAGAATGGTATTTGGCAGTTTGCCGCAAAGTTTTGGTAACTTCAAATGGGCGTAACTTTTGACTCGTATACTCGTTTTGGGTGGTTCAAGTTGCTACGGTTTCCTTGTTAAGTCCTCTACTGTAATATGTAATGATCAAATATCATATTTGTCACACCCCCAAAATCGGGTCCAGCGGAAGCATACATGTAGCTGGGGTGTAACACAATTGGTATCTCGACACAAGTTCAAAAATGGTTTGCACTTGAATCATTTTGAATAAAATAGTTAAATCAAAATGTTGAATTTACATTGTTAAAAGTAATGCGGAAGTAGGCCCTTAAAATAGTTTAAAACGGTCCCCAAATGAATAATCAGAGTCTTCTATGACCATGCCATGCCCTGCCAAAACCTCCTGTAGCGTGCCATTGGTTATAACCTGAAAATACATGCTAAAGTGTCAACACAATGGTTGGTGAGTTCATAGAGTCTTGTGAAAAATAATGTAATGCATTAAAATAAAGATTTCCCAGCAAAGGCATCGTAAATCCACTCAGTTCCAAGTCCCGCCATAAGAGACTTGCAACCTGTGTGTTTACAACCCACTGCCAAATGTAATATGTTTGTAATAAATCAGTCATAAGGTTGTTGCAAAGGCATTGTAATTCCGTAGTAATAGTGGTGGAAAAGTATCGTAATTCCATAAGTAATTTTTGTATGTACAATAGCCATGGCGATGTCGCCACAAAATGAATCTGACCATAAGCAAAACGCATAAAATGAATATTGATTGCACTAAGTTCAAGGCACCGAAAAGGTTTTCTAGCTATCTGTAGGAGGTTACGCTCCCAAGTAATTGTAGGTAATCAAACATACCCATGTAATTGTAGGTAATCAAACATACCCATGAAATTGTAGGTAATCAAACATACCCATGAAATTGTAGGTAATCAAACATACCCATGAAATTGTAGGTAATCAAACATACCCATGAAATTGTAGCTACCGGTCCTTAACTTAGGCAATCTTAGGAAATCGGTAAATAGTTTAACTTTATGCACTCATGTCCATGAGTAAATAGCAAGTATGTAGCAAGTGAATTGTTTTGTACTCGGATAATCAAACAAGTATTTAGATAAAGCTGAAAATGTTTGAGTAATCAACCATGTAAAGCAAGTAATGCGTTTAAGTAAAACGAACATGTATTCTCCCCCAAAGAGTTTGCAAAACAATTTAAAAGAGTAGGGGCTATGACTCACCTGATATGATGGTACCATGAACATGTAATGAGCTGAAAAACAAGGCGCGCACACTAGCCGCAACCTAATATGAATGATGAACGATCTACTTTAGATCATGAAATGATGTTATGAATGTCCATGCACATGTTCCTATACCACTCTTAACTTGAAAATACTTGTTATTGTCAAAGTAATATGTTTTTCCATAACTTGGGAAAAATAAGTCTAACTAGACTTATAAAACTAGTCGTAATATATATATATCGTATATATAAATGGTAGTGGTGAATTCCTTGCTTTGAAAACCTTGAAATAACGTTTAATAGTCGTATAAATAAGCTTGTAATCATAAGTACTTCGATGTTTAAGAATTTGGCACTTTGGTAGTATTTATAGAAAATCTAGGATTTAGTACGTAGAAGTATTACTTCTATTAGTGACAAAACGGTCTCATAAAACTAGTCGTGAAATAGTGAATATTAAGAGTTAGGAAAGAAACTCAGTAGTTTTGAAAAGATTTTCACCATATCTAAAAAGTCACAGAAGTGAAGTTTGTCCATACAGGTCTCGATCATAAAGATAATTAGCCGTCAAGTGAGGTATTTGGGCTGTTTTGGCAGATTCTGGGCAGTTTTTGGGAAAGTTTGGAAGTCCATAAGTTGTTCGTTATAAATCCTTTTGACAAACGGCTGGATGTTTTGAAAACTAGGCTGGGTGAACTAACTTTTTGTCAATGATGTAAATTTTCCAGAAATAAGTTTATCAATGAGTAAATTGGCTCTCAACATGATGTCTTACAAAAACTGTTTTTCTATACTTAGTAATATTTTGCTAAAAAGCTGATGGAAATAAATAGAGTTTCGCCGATTTTGAAACGTGTATATCTTGGTCGTTATAAGCTTGTTTTCTACGTTCTTTATATCCCCGAAATCGTGGGACAACATACTAATATATTTTTGATAAGTCGGGATGGCTAGATCAAGTTTTACACCTCAGATTGCCCATTGAAAATCGTGGGACAGCATGTACAATTTTCAGAAAATATAGTTTTCGTCGTTAAACTTGCAAAAATCATATCTCCTTCGTTATAAACTCGTTTTAATCCGTTCTTTCGCCTACGGATTCGTTTTTGAAAGTATTTTCTAAAAATTTTGCCAAAGTTTACTTTGTATTTACTGATTTTCCTGGATTTACAAAAATGGGACAGCATGTATATATACTTGTTACAAATCCATTTCCAAGGTTCAAAACTAGTTTTTACTTCAACCAAATCTCTTGCAAACACCACAAATCTATACTAATCCTACCATATACCTTCTTAGGGTGCCATGGGTTCCTAATCACTAGTAATCATGTTAATTTTACAAAGGAACACCTAAATCAAAATCTAGGGTTTGTATGTTCAAAAAGTATACAAAAATAAAGTGGTATAACTAGTTTGTGCATGAAATTAAGCATGAATACCATGAGATACATATGTTAATTAGATGAAAACATGAAAATAAATTTGATAACTCACTTTGAAATAATAGGTGGTGAGATGATGAGAAACCTTGGATTACTTGTGTTTTTGTGTTATGATTCTTGATTAGGATGATGAAATGAACAACTTTGATGCTTTGTACTTTGGAAAATCATGGATGGATCATGGTGATGGTATTTGGGTCGTGAGTTTGTGGGAGGAAGAAGAGAAAACAAAATTTTCTTGTGTTTTGATTTGTAAAATAAGTTAAATGTGTAGTTTTAGGTGTTTTTGTACAAAATATCTAATTTCAATGGCATTATGGTAAATAAGTGGTGAAGTTCAAGTAACATGGGGAGGGGGCTGCACATGCATGGATGAGTATGTAGGAAGCTTGGTGATATCTGGTTCACGGAGTCGGTTTTGGTTCCGTTAATCGCTAAACGTAAAGTTTTAAACCGCGAAACGTAAATTCGGGTGTCGTAAAAATATGAAAGTTGAAAGAATGACTAAACTTGTCAAAATACTCCATAATAAAATATAAAATGAATGGTAAATTCCATTGGGTAGCTTAAACGCTGTTAAAACTGCAAACGCGGGTTAAAAACGCGTAATTCGCGTAAAACGCTGAACTGAAAAACGTAAAATTCCAAAACTTTAAGAATTGTCGTAAAATGAGAGAAAATCATATTTCTATCGTTTATATTGTTTTATGGACATATCGGGATGCCGGAAGGACGTTTAAACCTGAATGTAAATCTCGGACACGGCTTCGTGATTTTTGCAGAAATGATCCGACGAGCGCCAAACTCTCGGATTACCGTTAAAATAGTTTAACTTACGAGAATATGAAATAAAAATTTCGGACATGAATAGTGTTTTGTGAATAGTAACTTCCCGAGATAAAAATTGGAATTTCGACGTTTGAAACAGGACATGAAATTACGAGTTGTGACATTCTTCCCCTCTAAAAGGAACTTCGTCCCGAAGTTCAGTTAATGTTGGTCTCAGAAGTGTTATAAAGGTGAAGATTCGTGAGATGAAATGACCAGTTGATGTGCTTCCAGGCGGCGGTTCACGAGGTAATGAAAAGTATGAATGTTCTGACAACGAGGGTATGCACACACATAAATGAAACATTTGGAAAATGAGTTGAGAATTTATTCCAGACAAAATTTTATTATAACTATTCTCAGTGTTGCAAAATTCATTTCTGAGTCGGATATAGGTGGTCAGCCTATGTCCTACTATCCCGGGTTGAATATAAATGACCAGTCTATATTCCACCGAGGTTCCATGAATTTTGAAATACTCAGCCCAGTTATACTAAGACTATGTCCTTCACAAATACCAAAACGTTCTGAAAGACTAAGGCAGGTGATCAAACTCGAGGTCAAATGATGAAACTATGCAAAGAAAACATAATGCGGTGACATATGTGGTACGTGAACATGCTTATATGAAAGACAATTATAGTAATCAACTTGAATAAATGAATATAATATAACAGATAATGAGACACAAATCTCATCACCTAAGTTAGCAACTAACCACAAATGAGGCTTCAGCTTGGCAGGCAGGCACGTGACGGTCATAGGGTTAAGTTTTCTTGAAAGTAGCTATAGTCTAGGTTTTAAAAACACTTAGTTCGCTATAGCCAAAGCTCTGATACCAATCTGTCACACCCCCAAAATCGGGTCCAGCGGAAGCATACATGTAGCTGGGGTGTAACACAATTGGTATCTCGACACAAGTTCAAAAATGGTTTGCACTTGAATCATTTTGAATAAAATAGTTAAATCAAAATGTTGAATTTACATTGTTAAAAGTAATGCGGAAGTAGGCCCTTAAAATAGTTTAAAACGGTCCCCAAATGAATAATCAGAGTCTTCTATGACCATGCCCTGCCCTGCCAAAACCTCCTGTAGCGTGCCATTGGTTATAACCTGAAAATACATGCTAAAGTGTCAACACAATGGTTGGTGAGTTCATAGAGTCTTGTGAAAAATAATGTAATGCATTAAAATAAAGATTTCCCAGCAAAGGCATCGTAAATCCACTCAGTTCCAAGTCCCGCCATAAGAGACTTGCAACCTGTGTGTTTACAACCCACTGCCAAATGTAATATGTTTGTAATAAATCAGTCATAAGGTTGTTGCAAAGGCATTGTAATTCCGTAGTAATAGTGGTGGAAAAGTATCGTAATTCCATAAGTAATTTTTGTATGTACAATAGCCATGGCGATGTCGCCACAAAATGAATCTGACCATAAGCAAAACGCATAAAATGAATATTGATTGCACTAAGTTCAAGGCACCGAAAAGGTTTTCTAGCTATCTATAGGAGGTTACGCTCCCAAGTAATTGTAGGTAATCAAACATACCCATGTAATTGTAGGTAATCAAACATACCCATGAAATTGTAGGTAATCAAACATACCCATGAAATTGTAGCTACCGGTCCTTAACTTAGGCAATCTTAGGAAATCGGTAAATAGTTTTACTTTATGCACTCATGTCCATGAGGAAATAGCAAGTATGTAGCAAGTGAATTGTTTTGTACTCGGATAATCAAACAAGTATTTAGATAAAGCTGAAAATGTTTGAGTAATCAACCATGTAAAGCAAGTAATGCGTTTAAGTAAAACGAACATGTATTCTCCCCCAAAGAGTTTGCAAAACAATTTAAAAGAGTAGGGGCTATGACTCACCTGATATGATGGTACCATGAACATGTAATGAGCTGAAAAACAAGGCGCGCACACTAGCCGCAACCTAATATGAATGATGAACGATCTACTTTAGATCATGAAATGATGTTATGAATGTCCATGCACATGTTCCTATACCACTCTTAACTTGAAAATACTTGTTATTGTCAAAGTAATATGTTTTTCCATAACTTGGGAAAAATAAGTCTAACTAGACTTATAAAACTAGTCGTAATATATATATATATCGTATATATAAATGGTAGTGGTGAATTCCTTGCTTTGAAAACCTTGAAATAACGTTTAATAGTCATATAAATAAGCTTGTAATCATAAGTACTTCGATGTTTAAGAATTTGGCACTTTGGTAGTATTTATAGAAAATCTAGGATTTAGTACGTAGAAGTATTATTTCTACTAGTGACAAAACGGTCTCATAAAACTAGTCGTGAAATAGTGAATATTAAGAGTTAGGAAAGAAGCTCAGTAGTTTTGAGAAGATTTTCACCATATCTAAAAAGTCACAGAAGTGAAGTTTGTCCATACAGGTCTCGATCATAAAGATAATTAGCCGTCAAGTGAGGTATTTGGGCTGTTTTGGCAGATTCTGGGCAGTTTTTGGGAAAGTTTGGAAGTCCATAAGTTGTTCGTTATAAATCCTTTTGACAAACGGCTGGATGTTTTGAAAACTAGGCTGGGTGAACTAACTTTTTGTCAATGATGTAAATTTTCCAGAAATAAGTTTATCAATGAGTAAATTGGCTCTCAACATGATGTCTTACAAAAACTGTTTTTCTATACTTAGTAATATTTTGCTAAAAAGCTGATGGAAATAAATAGAGTTTCGCCGATTTTGAAACGTGTATATCTTGGTCGTTATAAGCTTGTTTTCTACGTTCTTTATATCCCCGAAATCGTGGGACAACATACTAATATATTTTTGATAAGTCGGGATGGCTAGATCAAGTTTTACACCTCAGATTGCCCATTGAAAATCGTGGGACAGCATGTACAATTTTCAGAAAATATAGTTTTCGTCGTTAAACTTGCAAAAATCATATCTCCTTCGTTATAAACTCGTTTTAATCCGTTCTTTCGCCTACGGATTCGTTTTTGAAAGTATTTTCTAAAAATTTTGCCAAAGTTTACTTTGTATTTACTGATTTTCCTGGATTTACAAAAATGGGACAGCATGTATATATACTTGTTACAAATCCATTTCCAAGGTTCAAAACTAGTTTTTACTTCAACCAAATCTCTTGCAAACACCACAAATCTATACTAATCCTACCATACACCTTCTTAGGGTGCCATGGGTTCCTAATCACTAGTAATCATGTTAATTTTACAAAGGAACACCTAAATCAAAATCTAGGGTTTGTATGTTCAAAAAGTATACAAAAATAAAGTGGTATAACTAGTTTGTGCATGAAATTAAGCATGAATACCATGAGATACATATGTTAATTAGATGAAAACATGAAAATAAATTTGATAACTCACTTTGAAATAATAGGTGGTGAGATGATGAGAAACCTTGGATTACTTGTGTTTTTGTGTTATGATTCTTGATTAGGATGATGAAATGAACAACTTTGATGCTTTGTACTTTGGAAAATCATGGATGGATCATGGTGATGGTATTTGGGTCGTGAGTTTGTGGGAGGAAGAAGAGAAAACAAAATTTTCTTGTGTTTTGATTTGTAAAATAAGTTAAATGTGTAGTTTTAGGTGTTTTTGTACAAAATATCTAATTTCAATGGCATTATGGTAAATAAGTGGTGAAGTTCAAGTAACATGGGGAGGGGGCTGCACATGCATGGATGAGTATGTAGGAAGCTTGGTGATATCTGGTTCACGGAGTCGGTTTTGGTTCCGTTAATCGCTAAACGTAAAGTTTTAAACCGCGAAACGTAAATTCGGGTGTCGTAAAAATATGAAAGTTGAAAGAATGACTAAACTTGTCAAAATACTCCATAATAAAATATAAAATGAATGGTAAATTCCATCGGGTAGCTTAAACGCTGTTAAAACTGCAAACGCGGGTTAAAAACGCGTAATTCGCGTAAAACGCTGAACTGAAAAACGTAAAATTCCAAAACTTTAAGAATTGTCGTAAAATGAGAGAAAATCATATTTCTATCGTTTATATTGTTTTATGGACATATCGGGATGCCGGAAGGACGTTTAAACCTGAATGTAAATCTCGGACACGGCTTCGTGATTTTTGCAGAAATGATCCGACGAGCGCCAAACTCTCGGATTACCGTTAAAATAGTTTAACTTACGAGAATATGAAATAAAAATTTCGGACATGAATAGTGTTTTGTGAATAGTAACTTCCCGAGATAAAAATTGGAATTTCGACGTTTGAAACAGGACATGAAATTACGAGTTGTGACATTCTTCCCCTCTAAAAGGAACTTCGTCCCGAAGTTCAGTTAATGTTGGTCTCAGAAGTGTTATAAAGGTGAAGATTCGTGAGATGAAATGACCAGTTGATGTGCTTCCAGGCGGCGGTTCACGAGGTAATGAAAAGTATGAATGTTCTGACAACGAGGGTATGCACACACATAAATGAAACATTTGGAAAATGAGTTGAGAATTTATTCCAGACAAAATTTTATTATAACTATTCTCAGTGTTGCAAAATTCATTTCTGAGTCGGATATAGGTGGTCAGCCTATGTCCTACTATCCCGGGTTGAATATAAATGACCAGTCTATATTCCACCGAGGTTCCATGAATTTTGAAATACTCAGCCCAGTTATACTAAGACTATGTCCTTCACAAATACCAAAACGTTCTGAAAGACTAAGGCAGGTGATCAAACTCGAGGTCAAATGATGAAACTATGCAAAGAAAACATAATGCGGTGACATATGTGGTACGTGAACATGCTTATATGAAAGACAATTATAGTAATCAACTTGAATAAATGAATATAATATAACAGATAATGAGACACAAATCTCATCACCTAAGTTAGCAACTAACCACAAATGAGGCTTCAGCTTGGCAGGCAGGCACGTGACGGTCATAGGGTTAAGTTTTCTTGAAAGTAGCTATAGTCTAGGTTTTAAAAACACTTAGTTCGCTATAGCCAAAGCTCTGATACCAATCTGTCACACCCCCAAAATCGGGTCCAGCGGAAGCATACATGTAGCTGGGGTGTAACACAATTGGTATCTCGACACAAGTTCAAAAATGGTTTGCACTTGAATCATTTTGAATAAAATAGTTAAATCAAAATGTTGAATTTATATTGTTAAAAGTAATGCGGAAGTAGGCCCTTAAAATAGTTTAAAACGGTCCCCAAATGAATAATCAGAGTCTTCTATGAACATGACTACAAGACATAATATAGCAAGAATAACATGTAAATAACATGAACATGATTATTTAACAAGAATCAAGTTACGGTTTGGCTCACAACTTTTGGCTTTCAAAGATGAAAGGAAGTTAACATGTAAGGATAGGACTTTGATAGACTTGCTTCAACCCACTTCACTTCATGCAATCTTTCTACTCTTGTAATCTTGAAAGAGAGATGATGAAAATTGAGGTGACTTGAGTGGATTCAAACTCAAGAGAAATCACCAAAGTTTCTAAGGATTTGAAGTAGTTTTGATGAATCAAAACTAAACTAGGGTTTATGTATGGATATTGCACTTGATTTCTTGGATGGAACTTGAAGTAAATGAGCTAAGGATGACATGATGGTGTGTTTTTATGTGTGTGGGTCATTGGAATGGCCAAGGAGGGGAAGGAGAGGCATTTATATGCAAATGAGGAGGTTACATTGTTGACTAGTCAACACTTGGAGGCCAAGTTGAACACATGTTCACATCTTAAGGCTCCTAGCATGAGATTAAGACACACAAGGCTGAATTCCCCCCGCCCCCCTAGGTCGGTTCCTGAACTTGGGGGACAAGGTGTGGACTTTGCTTGGTATTATCCTAAGTATTAGGAAGAGTTTTGACTCCGGGAAATGACAACCGTAAATTATTAGGCCTCAAAACGTAAAACCGGGTGTCGTAAAATTATGGAACTTTAAAGTATTGTTAGACATGTCCATATGTCCCATAATAAAATATAAAATGAGTGGTAGGTTCCATTTGAGTGGTAAAACCCTGCTAAAAACTGGAATCACGGGTCTAAAACGCGTAATACGTAAAACGTACGAATATTGCGTAAAATTGAGAAAAGTAAAATATTACTTTTCTAATAGGTTATAAATGATTTAAAATGACTTATAATGTCTAGACTGGGCTCAGTCTAGTGTCGATTGGTATTAAATGTCTTTTAGACATCAAACCGTAAGCCTAAAAATCACGAAATGACTTATAACATCAAGGGATGATTTTTGGTCAATGGATGAGGGAAAAAATATGTTGACTTTTTCTAATACTTTGAAAACTCAAATCGTCTTAGAAACGCGTTTTGTGGTCTAACGGTTAATCGCCCATACGGTTAAGCGTGCTCATGTGAGAATAGTACTGGCTTGGGTGACCTGCCGGGAAGTCTTTGGTCATGTTTTTCTCAGTCACGATTAATTCTCAAATAAATCATGAGTGTGTCAAACATTTTTCTGATGCGGGGTCACTTAACGCGGTCGAGTTTCGTTGTACGTAGAATTTCTGAATGACGTTTTACCCTAAAACGTGTAATTCCTTAATAACTTTCACGAAAATGATCTGACGAATGTCAAACATTTAATTTGCCATGGAAATGATTTATCACTCGAGAATACCAAATAAAAATCAACTTTCGGGAAAGTTTCGGGAAAAATGAATAGTAAAAGTGAATAGTGAAATTTTCCGGGAATGGTAATTAACCTGAAATTGCGAATTATTACAGTCTCTACCCCTTACGGGGAACTTCGTCCCGAAGTTCTTTGTGTGTCATATGTTGGAGTGGTGTCGATAAAGATGTGTGGTTACTTATGAGGACCAAAGTCTGGAATTACTAGTGATGTAGTTTTGATTTGTCTCAGAATATGGTGTGTCAATAGAGATTGATAACATGGTTAAATATCAGTAGAGATCCATATAATAGTCGAATATCAAAGAAAATTGATATAGCAGTCGATTATTAATAGAAATTGATATAGTAGTTGTACAGAAATTGATATAGTGAAATATCAAAATGGAAATTGATATAGTTGTCAAGTATCAATAGCAATTGATATAACAGTTGAACAACAATAGCAATTTACATAGGAATCCAATAAATGGAAATTGATATAGTAGTGGAATATCAATGGAAATTGGGATAGTAGTTGCAATCATAGCATAATAGGTAATCGGTTGTTGTACCTAGTGTTTATGTCATGGTTTGAAGCGATGTCGATGAAAAGATAGGATTTCTTGTGGCGAATATAATGTAGGTATCATGCCATACCCGAGCAATGTAATGTAGGTATCAAGCCATACCCGAGCAATGTAATGTAGGTATCAAGCCATACCCGAGCAATGTAATGTAAGTTGACTTCATACTTATGTTATTTTGGATACAAATAAGCCCACTTGTTTATAATTCTTTATTTACATAGAGAGGCATCCCAAACAATGTAAATAGAGGAATATAAACTTATGGTTCGGTGATTTACAATTTCTTTATTTAAATGAAAAGGCATCCCAATCCATTCAAATAATTACAAATCATCCTACTTAAGAATTCCCAACCCAACATTCATACTTAGCCGGTGAGTTACAAGGTAGTGTATTACGAGATGACACTGGTGTAGCAAAAGTACAAGATGAATATTCAATCTTGTAAAGCTGATAAGGGTGTGTAACACCCCCAATTCATGGATGCAGCGGAATTCAAACTGGGTGTTACTCGACGGCACAATAGTCACAATAATAGAAAACGAACTCCAATTGAGTCGTTTTAAAAGATGTATCATTCAAATTATATAAATATCAGAGATTTCAAAATGAGGTCCCAATTGGTTCCATGTTTACAATGTATAATAAATGAGTTTTGAATGATAATAAAATTTATAGCCCTCTTGAGTATCCATGTCCTTCCGTGCCATCCTTGATCATCATGAACCTGAAATACATGCTTGAGAGGTCAACACAAAGGTTGAGTGATATTCATAGAGTTTGTTAAATCGATTGAACACAATATGTTGGTAGTGTGAGTTATAGGCTCACACCATTGTTTGGAAAACAAAACAGGTAGGCTACGTTATTATACGCCCGGAACATGTATTATACACTAAGCTTATGACACCATAACGTTAACGGGTACCAATATCGATCGGCGGAGTTATCCCGGTAGGTACTTTGCCGTCATACCTAATGTCTCAAATATTAATGCATTTGTTTGCACTTAGTCAATACAAATGGGATTCGTCAATCCCAATAGGCCTATTCACAATATTCGCGCTCACTTGCAAGTAACCCTCGCAAGTGATTAAATGGTTCATAATAAGGGATCTTGGTTTGGCAAGGATGTTACTTAGTGATAATAAAACAATCAGGCAAGCATACAATTTAAAAACATTGTGCTCGGTTAAAAATAGCATGTATTCCCCCCAAGGGTTTGTAAAACAATTAAGTAATGGAAAGTGGGGCTATGAACTCACCTTAAGTAAGATAGCAAGTAATGAATGTAACGGTCGAATCGTGAAGGTTTCTACGAGCAACCTATAATAGAATGTCGCGACTTAGGATCGGAGTAAAGAATATGAAGTAGTGCCTATATATATATCTTGCATTTAGTCCATGATGTGGTATGATGTATATTGTATGTCCTTGAAAGAAAAGATTCATGAACTTGTATGTTTTGTATATCGTTTACTACCGTTCGGGCTGACATATTTCAGAAGTCATGTTAGTAAGCGTTCGAGGAGCCAGGACACTTTAACTCGTAAATCCACAACTCATCTCGACGGCTTACATAATGAACTCCTCACATGAGGCTCCCTACTATTGTAGTAGTTGATGAAATATATAGATATAAGTTTTGATCCGAAAGTTACATGTCCGATATTTGAATAAACTTAGGAAAGTTTATTTGTACATGAAGATTGTTATTAGGGGTAGTTTCATAAGTCTTGAATGACCATTTTCTCTTGGTAAAATCTCATGGTTTCCTTTTTGTGAAGTAGATCCAAATTGCTTGTTCATGTTATCGCCTAATTCATTGTTTCATGTTTACGCCTATGTAAATTGGTATGGTCATTTCGTCATGGCCTAGCCATGACCTTTAGTCCTTGTTTCAAGGTCATGAGACACAACCTTGGCTCTAGCCATGGTGGTGGTCTTGATTATAGGTCATAAGACCCCTTTGGTCTTCATAAACCATAACCTATATGTAATGACTTTGTCTAAAAATGGGCTATTTAGAATTTGAAGAAATTTATCACTCGGAAAGCGTTTTCAGGGCTCGAGCTTCTTTGTTCCTGAATGAAAACGTCGTTCCGGACAACTTTAGTGTTTTAACTTTTTGATGAATCGGAGCAGAAGTATGACTTTCAAAACCCAAATTTGATCAGAATGGTATTTGGCAGTTTGCCGCAAAGTTTTGGTAACTTCAAATGGGCGTAACTTTTGACTCGTATACTCTTTTTAGGTGGTTCAAATTGCTACGGTTTCCTTGTTAAGTCCTCTACTACAATATGTAATAATCCAATATCATATTTTTTCCATTTTGATCAGGTTATACCAACAAAGTCACTAGTTTACTTGTTTTATGAACTCGTCTTATCAATCATGTACAATAACTTGTTTTACTCACTTTTATACATCATGGACATTAATACAAGACATAATATAGCACAAATAATATGTAAATAACATGAACATAATTATTTAACAAGAATCAAGTTAGGGTTTGGCTCACAACTTTTGGCTTTCAAAGATGAAAGGAAGTTAACATGTAAGGATAGGACATTGATAGACTTTAGCTTCACCCTTTTTCACTTCATGCAATCTTTCTACCCTTGGTATTCTTGAAAGATGGATGATGAAGGTTTAGGTGACTTGAGTGGATTCAAACTCAAGAGAAATCACCAAGTATATGAGGTTATGGAAGTGTTTGATGAATGATAACCTAACTAGAGTTTCAACCTTGAAGAAGCATTTGAATCATGCATGAAACTAGAAGGAAATGAGCAAAAGATGGAAGGGTTTTGGGGGTTGGAGGTGCACGGCACAAAAGGGATGGGGAGGGAGTATTTATAGTCCAAATGAGGAGGTTAGGAAGCTTACTAGGAAAGTGTTACAACTTGGTGACCAAGTTGTAAATAAGTGTTGATTTAAGGGTAAATTCATGAGATGAAGCCACATGGGTGTGACTCCCCCCTCCTAGGGCGGTTTGGAAACTTGGGGAGAAAGGGTTAGACTTGTGATGATCTTATCCAAGATATCTAGTATGTTTTGACTCCGTAAAATGCAAACCGTAAGTTGTTACGTCACAAAACGTAAAACCGGGTATCGTAAAAATACGAAACTTGTAGGAATGATTAAACTTGTCAAAATACTCCATAATAAAATATAAAATGAGTGGTAGGTTCCATTTGGGTGGTAAACCCTGCTAAAAACTGGAAACACGGGTCTAAAACGCGTAATACGTAAAACGTACGAATATTGCGTAAAATTGAGAAAAGTAAAATGTTACTTTTCTAATGTGATAAAAATGATTTAAAATGACTTATAATGTCTAGACTGGGCTCAGTCTAGTGTCGGTTGGTATTATATGTCTTTTAGACATCAAACCGTAAGCCTAAAAATCACGAAATGACTTATAACATCAAGGGATGATTTTTGGTCAATGGAGGAGGGAAAAATATGTTGACTTTTTCTAATGAGTTGAAAACTCAAATCGTCTTAGAAACGCGTTTTGTGGTCTAACGGTTAATCGCCCATACGGTTAAGCGTGCTCATGCGAGAGTAGTACTGGCTTGGGTGACCTGCCGGGAAGTCTTTGGTCATGTTTTTCTCAGTCACGATTAATTCTCAAATAAATCATGAGTGTGTCAAACATTTTTCTGATGTGGGGTCACCTGACGGGGTTGAATTTCGTTGTGCGTAGAATTTCTGATTGACGTTTTACCCTAAAACGTGTAATTCCATGTAATTCCTTAATAACTTTCACGAAAATGATCTGACGAATGTCAAACATTTAATTTGCCATGGAAATGATTTATCACTTGAGAATATCAAATAAAAATCAACTTTCGGGAAAATTTTCGGGAAAAATGAATAGTAAAAGTGAATAGTGAAATTTTCCGGGAATAGTAATTATCCTGAAAAATGTGAATTGTTACAGTCTCCACCCCATATGAGAGCTCCGTCCCGGAGATCAATTTGTGTTGGGAGTAGAAACTTTGTTGGTAAAAAGATGTGGGTATGTCTTACGTATCTGGTCCTCTCGTTCCCATGTGTATTCAGGACCACGTCGTGAGTTCCAACGAACTTTGACAATTGGAATATGGCTTTGCTTTAGTTGTTTGACCTCTCGGTCCATGATTTCTACGGGTTCCTCAATAAATTGAAGATCGTTATTGAGTTGAATTTCATCGAGTGGAATCACGAGTGATTCATCCGACAAGCATTTCTTTAGGTTAGATACATGGAAAGTGGGGTGTACACTACTGAGTTCTGATGGAAGCTCAAGTCTGTACGCCACATGGCCAATCCTGGTTAGGATTTTGAATGGTCCGATGTATCTTGGGTTTAGTTTTCCTCGTTTACCGAATCGTATCAAGCCTTTCCAAGGCGATACCTTTAGCATAACCCTATCTCCGACTTGGAATTCTAGGGGTCTGCGTCGTGTGTCGATGAACAGGTGTGGTTACTTATGAGGACTAAAGTCTGGGATTACCGGTGATGTAATTTGATTTGTCATTTCAGTGTATGGTGTAGCATGAGGCTTACTTTTATGTAGGAAAGGTATGGTAATAGTCGAATATCAAAGGAAATCGATATAGCAGTCGAATATTAATAGGAATTGAGATAGTAATTGCAATCATAGCCTAGTAGGTAATCGGTTGTTGTACTAGTGTTTATTGACTTCATACTTATGTTATTTCGGATACAAATAAGCCCACTTATTTATAATTCTTTATTTACATAGAGAGGCATCCCAAACAATGTAGATAAGGAAATATAAACTTATGGTTTAGTGATTTACAATGTGTTTATTTAAATGAAAAGGCATCCCAATCCATTCAAATAATTACAAATCATCCTACACAACATTCATACTTAGTCGGTGAGTTACAAGGTAGGGTATTACGAGATGATACTAGTGTTCCAAAAGTACAAGATGAATATTCAATCTTGTAAAGCTGATAAGGGTGCTTGTGGTGTAACTAAGGATGATTTGAGCTTTAAAAGTGCATCAAGATCTGTTAATGAGCTTGTGTTTGCCACGGTTGTGAAGGTAATGTTGTGATATGTTGATGAACAAAAGTGCGTAGTGTATGCTTAATGTTAATATTGGTAGAGATGTTGAGTTTGTTTTGAAAATCTTAAGAGATTTTAAAGATTTATGATGGAATGGTATCCTAAACAGGATGGTACTTCTACAGGATGAAGAGAATAATTGATAACTATCCCAAGATAGTAGTTCGGATTATCTCATAAATGAAAAATTTCAAGAATGAAATTAGGTAATACAAATAAGGTGTTAAGATCTTGCTGAGTGGTAAGGCACTATCGTGTCTCTAGATTGTTTTAATGTATTCTGGTGGTTTATCGTGTTCATGTAGGAAATCAACCAAAACATAACCCTAGTACAACTACTCTCAGTATTTGGAAATTTTAAGTCGAATATAGTTAGTCAGACTATATTCCACTGTCCCTAGGTTAAATATAGGTGACTAGTCTATATTTAGCCGAGGTTCGATAAAATTTTCAAATACCTAAATTAGGTATACTTGTGATATGTCCGTTGCTTTTGGGAAACTGTCCACTAAACAAAGGCGATGTCAAACCATTCAGTTACAAGTCCCGCCCATACAAGACTTGTAACCTACGTTTTCACATTCCATTGCATAGAAGATAGTACGGGTAGATACGTGTGGAAAGGAAGTTTTAAGTAGTTCTAAAATAGAACATACTTGGCCAGGATCACGAACTTTTAACAATGAAGGTTTCAGAAGAAAACTTTGATGAATGTAGAGAAACTTCAGCTTTTGTAGATGATGGATTTGTTTGTCCTTTAGAAATCTCATATTTCTTGTTTGGAAATCGATAGATTGTGATGGGTTTTTGATATCATATGAAATGATATTGATGAGGTGGTGGAATAATTCGAGAGACCATTTGCACAAAACACAATGTCTCGGAAGTAGGTTAGACCATTGTGCAATTCACAATGTCTGGGAAGTAGGTTAGACTATTGTGTGACTCAAAATATTTGAGAAATGGTTAAGACCATTGTATAATACAATGTCTTGGAAAATGAATGAGACCATTGTATCTCACAGTGTCTTGGAAAATGAATGAGACCATTGTAACATACAATGTCTTGGAAATGAATGAGACCATTGTATCTCACAATGTCTTGGAAAATGAATGTTGGAGTAGGAACATGATTGGGAGAATGTGATTGTGTCGAAATGCCCTAGAATAGGCATACACAGATATGTTTAGTCCATTGTTTAGATAGATAATTGAAAATAAACCGAGTTTATATTTCAATATACTAATGCTTACGGGGAAATGCTCAAAATGGGTATATATGAATATACTAACATGTTTGTGTATCATAACATGCTTACAAAATCCATAATCGTCTGGAGGATGGAAGACACGGAGAGCGGAAGGCTATAAAATGTTTTTGTTTGTGATTGTAGTTATAGTTTAGGTCTCAATTAGACCCGTTTCTCTATAACCATGGCTCTGGTACCAATCTGTAACACCCCCAATTCATGGATGCAGCGGAATTCAAACTGGGTGTTACTCGACGGCACAATAGTCACAATAATAGAAAACGAACTCCAATTGAGTCGTTTTAAAAGATGTATCATTCAAATTATATAAATATCAGAGATTTCAAAATGAGGTCCCAATTGGTTCCATGTTTACAATGTATAATAAATGAGTTTTGAATGATAATAAAATTTATAGCCCTCTTGAGTATCCGTGTCCTTCCGTGCCATCCTTGATCGTCATGAACCTGAAATACATGCTTGAGAGGTCAACACAAAGGTTGAGTGATATTCATAGAGTTTGTTAAATCGATTGAACACAATATGTTGGTAGTGTGAGTTATAGGCTCACACCAATGTTTGGAAAACAAAATAGGTAGGCTACGTTATTATACGCCCGGAACATGTATTATACACTAAGCTTATGACACCATAACGTTAACGGGTACCAATATCGATCGGCGGAGTTATCCCGGTAGGTACTTTGCCGTCATACCTAATGTCTCAAATATTAATGTATTTGTTTGCACTTAGTCAATACAAATGGGATTCGTCAATCCCAATAGGCCTATTCACAATATTCGCGCTCACTTGCAAGTAACCCTCGCAAGTGATTAAATGGTTCATAATAAGGGATCTTGGTTTGGCAAGGATGTTACTTAGTGATAATAAAACAATCAGGCAAGCATACAATTTAAAAACATTGTGCTCGGTTATAAATAGCATGTATTCCCCCCAAGGGTTTGTAAAACAATTAAGTAATGGAAAGTGGGGCTATGAACTCACCTTAAGTAAGATAGCAAGTAATGAATGTAACGGTCGAATCGTGAAGGTTTCTACGAGCAACCTATAATAGAATGTCGCGACTTAGGATCGGAGTAAAGAATATAAAGTAGTGCCAATATATATATCTTGCATTTAGTCCATGATGTGGTATGATGTATATTGTATGTCCTTGAAAGAAAAGATTCATGAACTTGTATGTTTTGTATATCGTTTACTACCGTTCGGGCTGACATATTTCAGAAGTCATGTTAGTAAGCGTTCGAGGAGCCAGGACACTTTAACTCGTAAATCCACAACTCATCTCGACGGCTTACATAATGAACTCCTCACATGAGGCTCCCTACTATTGTAGTAGTTGATGAAATATATAGATATAAGTTTTGATCCGAAAGTTACATGTCCGATATTTGAATAAACTTAGGAAAGTTTATTTGTACATGAAGATTGTTATTAGGGGTAGTTTCATAAGTCTTGAATGACCATTTTCTCTTGGTAAAATCTCATGGTTTCCTTTTTGTGAAGTAGATCCAAATTGCTTGTTCATGTTATCGCCTAATTCATTGTTTCATGTTTACGCCTATGTAAATTGGTATGGTCATTTCGTCATGGCCTAGCCATGACCTTTAGTCCTTGTTTCAAGGTCATGAGACACAACCTTGGCTCTAGCCATGGTGGTGGTCTTGATTATAGGTCATAAGACCCCTTGGTCTTCATAAACCATAACCTATATGTAATGACTTTGTCTAAAAATGGGCTGTTTAGAATTTGAAGAAATTTATCACTCGGAAAGCGTTTTCAGGGCTCGAGCTTCTAGAATCCTGAATGAAAACGTCGTTCCGGACAACTTTGGTGTTTTAACTTTTTGATGAATCGGAGCAGAAGTATGACTTTCAAAACCCAAATTTGATCAGAATGGTATTTGGCAGTTTGCCGCAAAGTTTTGGTAACTTCAAATGGGCGTAACTTTTGACTCGTATACTCTTTTCAGGTGGTTCAAATTGCTACGGTTTCCTTGTTAAGTCCTCTACTACAATATGTAATAATCCAATATCATATTTTTACCATTTTGATCAGGTTATACCAACAAAGTCACTAGTTTACTTGTTTTATGAACTCGTCTTATCAATCATGTACAATAACTTGTTTTACTCACTTTTATACATCATGGACATTAATACAAGACATAATATAGCACAAATAATATGTAAATAACATGAACATGATTATTTAACAAGAATCAAGTTAGGGTTTGGCTCACAACTTTTGGCTTTCAAAGATGAAAGGAAGTTAACATGTAAGGATAGGACATTGATAGACTTTAGCTTCACCCTTTTTCACTTCATGCAATCTTTCTACCCTTGGTATTCTTGAAAGATGGATGATGAAGGTTTAGGTGACTTGAGTGGATTCAAACTCAAGAGAAATCACCAAGTATATGAGGTTATGGAAGTGTTTGATGAATGATAACCTAACTAGAGTTTCAACCTTGAAGAAGCATTTGAATCATGCATGAAACTAGAAGGAAATGAGCAAAAGATGGAAGGGTTTTGGGGGTTGGAGGTGCACGGCACAAAAGGGATGGGGAGGGAGTATTTATAGTCCAAATGAGGAGGTTAGGAAGCTTACTAGGAAAGTGTTACAACTTGGTGACCAAGTTGTAAATAAGTGTTGATTTAAGGGTAAATTCATGAGATGAAGCCACATGGGTGTGACTCCCCCCTCCTAGGGCGGTTTGGAAACTTGGGGAGAAAGGGTTAGACTTGTGATGATCTTATCCAAGATATCTAGTATGTTTTGACTCCGTAAAATGCAAACCGTAAGTTGTTACGTCACAAAACGTAAAACCGGGTATCGTAAAAATACGAAACTTGTAGGAATGATTAAACTTGTCAAAATACTCCATAATAAAATATAAAATGAGTGGTAGGTTCCATTTGGGTGGTAAACCCTGCTAAAAACTGGAAACACGGGTCTAAAACGCGTAATACGTAAAACGTACGAATATTGCGTAAAATTGAGAAAAGTAAAATGTTACTTTTCTAATGTGATAAAAATGATTTAAAATGACTTATAATGTCTAGACTGGGCTCAGTCTAGTGTCGGTTGGTATTATATGTCTTTTAGACATCAAACCGTAAGCCTAAAAATCACGAAATGACTTATAACATCAAGGGATGATTTTTGGTCAATGGAGGAGGGAAAAATATGTTGACTTTTTCTAATGAGTTGAAAACTCAAATCGTCTTAGAAACGCGTTTTGTGGTCTAACGGTTAATCGCCCATACGTTTAAGCGTGCTCATGCGAGAGTAGTACTGGCTTGGGTGACCTGCCGAGAAGTCTTTGGTCATGTTTTTCTCAGTCATGATTAATTCTCAAATAAATCATGAGTGTGTCAAACATTTTTCTGATGTGGGGTCACCTGACGGGGTTGAATTTCGTTGTGCGTAGAATTTCTGATTGACGTTTTACCCTAAAACGTGTAATTCCATGTAATTCCTTAATAACTTTCACGAAAATGATCTGACGAATGTCAAACATTTAATTTGCCATGGAAATGATTTATCACTTGAGAATATCAAATAAAAATCAACTTTCGGGAAAATTTTCGGGAAAAATGAATAGTAAAAGTGAATAGTGAAATTTTCCGGGAATAGTAATTATCCTGAAAAATGTGAATTGTTACAGTCTCCACCCCATATGAGAGCTCCGTCCCGGAGATCAATTTGTGTTGGGAGTAGAAACTTTGTTGGTAAAAAGATGTGGGTATGTCTTACGTATCTGGTCCTCTCGTTCCCATGTGTATTCAGGACCACGTCGTGAGTTCCAACGAACTTTGACAATTGGAATACGGCTTTGCTTGAGTTGTTTGACCTCTCGGTCCATGATTTCTACGGGTTCCTCAATAAATTGAAGATCGTTATTGAGTTGAATTTCATCGAGTGGAATCACGAGTGATTCATCCGACAAGCATTTCTTTAGGTTAGATACATGGAAAGTGGGGTGTACACTACTGAGTTCTGATGGAAGCTCAAGTCTGTACGCCACATGGCCAATCCTGGTTAGGATTTTGAATGGTCCGATGTATCTTGGGTTTAGGTTTCCTCGTTTACCGAATCGTATCAAGCCTTTCCAAGGCGATACCTTTAGCATAACCCTATCTCCGACTTGGAATTCTAGGGGTCTGCGTCGTGTGTCGATGAACAGGTGTGGTTACTTATGAGGACTAAAGTCTGGGATTACCGGTGATGTAATTTGATTTGTCATTTCAGTGTATGGTGTAGCATGAGGCTTACTTTTATGTAGGAAAGGTATGGTAATAGTCGAATATCAAAGGAAATCGATATAGCAGTCGAATATTAATAGGAATTGAGATAGTAATTGCAATCATAGCCTAGTAGGTAATCGGTTGTTGTACTAGTGTTTATTGACTTCATACTTATGTTATTTCGGATACAAATAAGCCCACTTATTTATAATTCTTTATTTACATAGAGAGGCATCCCAAACAATGTAGATAAGGAAATATAAACTTATGGTTTAGTGATTTACAATGTGTTTACTTAAATGAAAAGGCATCCCAATCCATTCAAATAATTACAAATCATCCTACACAACATTCATACTTAGTCGGTGAGTTACAAGGTAGGGTATTACGAGATGATACTAGTGTTCCAAAAGTACAAGATGAATATTCAATCTTGTAAAGCTGATAAGGGTGCTTGTGGTGTAACTAAGGATGATTTGAGCTTTAAAATTGCATCAAGATCTGTTAATGAGCTTGTGTTTGCCACGGTTGTGAAGGTAATGTTGTGATATGTTGATGAACAAAAGTGCGTAGTGTATGCTTAATGTTAATATTGGTAGAGATGTTGAGTTTGTTTTGAAAATCTTAAGAGATTTTAAAGATTTATGATGGAATGGTATCCTAAACAGGATGGTACTTCTACAGGATGAAGAGAATAATTGATAACTATCCCAAGATAGTAGTTCGGATTATCTCATAAATGAAAAATTTCAAGAATGAAATTAGGTAATACAAATAAGGTGTTAAGATCTTGCTGAGTGGTAAGGCACTATCGTGTCTCTAGATTGTTTTAATGTATTCTGGTGGTTTATCGTGTTCATGTAGGAAATCAACCAAAACATAACCCTAGTACAACTACTCTCAGTATTTGGAAATTTTAAGTCGAATATAGTTAGTCAGACTATATTCCACTATCCCTAGGTTAAATATAGGTGACTAGTCTATATTTAGCCGAGGTTCGATAAAATTTTCAAATACCTAAATTAGGTATACTTGTGATATGTCCGTTGCTTTTGGGAAACTGTCCACTAAACAAAGGCGATGTCAAACCATTCAGTTACAAGTCCCGCCCATACAAGACTTGTAACCTACGTTTTCACATTCCATTGCATAGAAGATAGTACGGGTAGATACGTGTGGAAAGGAAGTTTTAAGTAGTTCTAAAATAGAACATACTTGGCCAGGATCACGAACTTTTAACAATGAAGGTTTCAGAAGAAAACTTTGATGAATGTAGAGAAACTTCAGCTTTTGTAGATGATGGATTAGTTTGTCCTTTAGAAATCTCATATTTCTTGTTTGGAAATCGATAGATTGTGATGGGTTTTTGATATCATATGAAATGATATTGATGAGGTGGTGGAATAATTCGAGAGACCATTTGCACAAAACACAATGTCTCGGAAGTAGGTTAGACCATTGTGCAATTCACAATGTCTGGGAAGTAGGTTAGACCATTGTGTGACTCAAAATATTTGAGAAATGGTTAAGACCATTGTATAATACAATGTCTTGGAAAATGAATGAGACCATTGTATCTCACAGTGTCTTGGAAAATGAATGAGACCATTGTAACATACAATGTCTTGGAAATGAATGAGACCATTGTATCTCACAATGTCTTGGAAAATGAATGTTGGAGTAGGAACATGATTGGGAGAATGTGATTGTGTCAAAATGCCCTAGAATAGGCATACACAGATATGTTTAGTCCATTGTTTAGATAGATAATTGAAAATAAACCGAGTTTATATTTCAATATACTAATGCTTACGGGGAAATGCTCAAAATGGGTATATATGAATATACTAACATGTTTGTGTATCATAACATGCTTACTAAATCCATAATCGTCTGGAGGATGGAAGACACGGAGAGCGGAAGGCTATAAAATGTTTTTGTTTGTGATTGTAGTTATAGTTTAGGTCTCAATTAGACCCGTTTCTCTATAACCATGGCTCTGGTACCAATCTGTAACACCCCCAATTCATGGATGCAGCGGAATTCAAACTGGGTGTTACTCGACGGCACAATAGTCACAATAATAGAAAACGAACTCCAATTGAGTCGTTTTAAAAGATGTATCATTCAAATTATATAAATATCAGAGATTTCAAAATGAGGTCCCAATTGGTTCCATGTTTACAATGTATAATAAATGAGTTTTGAATGATAATAAAATTTATAGCCCTCTTGAGTATCCGTGTCCTTCCGTGCCATCCTTGATCGTCATGAACCTAAAATACATGCTTGAGAGGTCAACACAAAGGTTGAGTGATATTCATAGAGTTTGTTAAATCGATTGAACACAATATGTTGGTAGTGTGAGTTATAGGCTCACACCAATGTTTGGAAAACAAAATAGGTAGGCTACTTTATTATACGCCCGGAACATGTATTATACACTAAGCTTATGACACCATAACGTTAACGGGTACCAATATCGATCGGCGGAGTTATCCCGGTAGGTACTTTGCCGTCATACCTAATGTCTCAAATATTAATGCATTTGTTTGCACTTAGTCAATACAAATGGGATTCGTCAATCCCAATAGGCCTATTCACAATATTCGCGCTCACTTGCAAGTAACCCTCTCAAGTGATTAAATGGTTCATAATAAGGGATCTTGGTTTGGCAAGGATGTTACTTAGTGATAATAAAACAATCAGGCAAGCATACAATTTAAAAACATTGTGCTCGGTTATAAATAGCATGTATTCCCCCCAAGGGTTTGTAAAACAATTAAGTAATGGAAAGTGGGGCTATGAACTCACCTTAAGTAAGATAGCAAGTAATGAATGTAACGGTCGAATCGTGAAGGTTTCTACGAGCAACCTATAATAGAATGTCGCGACTTAGGATCGGAGTAAAGAATATGAAGTAGTGCCTATATATATATCTTGCATTTAGTCCATGATGTGGTATGATGTATATTGTATGTCCTTGAAAGAAAAGATTCATGAACTTGTATGTTTTGTATATCGTTTACTACCGTTCGGGCTGACATATTTCAGAAGTCATGTTAGTAAGCGTTCGAGGAGCCAGGACACTTTAACTCGTAAATCCACAACTCATCTCGACGGCTTACATAATGAACTCCTCACATGAGGCTCCCTACTATTGTAGTAGTTGATGAAATATATAGATATAAGTTTTGATCCGAAAGTTACATGTCCGATATTTGAATAAACTTAGGAAAGTTTATTTGTACATGAAGATTGTTATTAGGGGTAGTTTCATAAGTCTTGAATGACCATTTTCTCTTGGTGAAATCTCATGGTTTCCTTTTTGTGAAGTAGATCCAAATTGCTTGTTCATGTTATCGCCTAATTCATTGTTTCATGTTTACGCCTATGTAAATTGGTATGGTCATTTCGTCATGGCCTAGCCATGACCTTTAGTCCTTGTTTCAAGGCCATGAGACACAACCTTGGCTCTAGCCATGGTGGTGGTCTTGATTATAGGTCATAAGACCCCTTTGGTCTTCATAAACCATAACCTATATGTAATGACTTTGTCTAAAAATGGGCTGTTTAGAATTTGAAGAAATTTATCACTCGGAAAGCGTTTTCAGGGCTCGAGCTTCTTTGTTCCTGAATGAAAACGTCGTTCCGGACAACTTTGGTGTTTTAACTTTTTGATGAATCGGAGCAGAAGTATGACTTTCAAAACCCAAATTTGATCAGAATGGTATTTGGCAGTTTGCCGCAAAGTTTTGGTAACTTCAAATGGGCGTAACTTTTGACTCGTATACTCTTTTTAGGTGGTTCAAATTGCTACGGTTTCCTTGTTAAGTCCTCTACTACAATATGTAATAATCCAATATCATATTTTTACCATTTTGATCAGGTTATACCAACAAAGTCACTAGTTTACTTGTTTTATGAACTCGTCTTATCAATCATGTACAATAACTTGTTTTACTCACTTTTATACATCATGGACATTAATACAAGACATAATATAGCACAAATAATATGTAAATAACATGAACATGATTATTTAACAAGAATCAAGTTAGGGTTTGGCTCACAACTTTTGGCTTTCAAAGATGAAAGGAAGTTAACATGTAAGGATAGGACATTGATAGACTTTAGCTTCACCCTTTTTCACTTCATGCAATCTTTCTACCCTTGGTATTCTTGAAAGATGGATGATGAAGGTTTAGGTGACTTGAGTGGATTCAAACTCAAGAGAAATCACCAAGTATATGAGGTTATGGAAGTGTTTGATGAATGATAACCTAACTAGAGTTTCAACCTTGAAGAAGCATTTGAATCATGCATGAAACTAGAAGGAAATGAGCAAAAGATGGAAGGGTTTTGGGGGTTGGAGGTGCACGGCACAAAAGGGATGGGGAGGGAGTATTTATAGTCCAAATGAGGAGGTTAGGAAGCTTACTAGGAAAGTGTTACAACTTGGTGACCAAGTTGTAAATAAGTGTTGATTTAAGGGTAAATTCATGAGATGAAGCCACATGGGTGTGACTCCCCCCTCCTAGGGCGGTTTGGAAACTTGGGGAGAAAGGGTTAGACTTGTGATGATCTTATCCAAGATATCTAGTATGTTTTGACTCCGTAAAATGCAAACCGTAAGTTGTTACGTCACAAAACGTAAAACCGGGTATCGTAAAAATACGAAACTTGTAGGAATGATTAAACTTGTCAAAATACTCCATAATAAAATATAAAATGAGTGGTAGGTTCCATTTGGGTGGTAAACCCTGCTAAAAACTGGAAACACGGGTCTAAAACGCGTAATACGTAAAACGTACGAATATTACGTAAAATTGAGAAAAGTAAAATGTTACTTTTCTAATGTGATAAAAATGATTTAAAATGACTTATAATGTCTAGACTGGGCTCAGTCTAGTGTCGGTTGGTATTATATGTCTTTTAGACATCAAACCGTAAGCCTAAAAATCACGAAATGACTTATAACATCAAGGGATGATTTTTGGTCAATGGAGGAGGGAAAAATATGTTGACTTTTTCTAATGAGTTGAAAACTCAAATCGTCTTAGAAACGCGTTTTGTGGTCTAACGGTTAATCGCCCATACGGTTAAGCGTGCTCATGCGAGAGTAGTACTGGCTTGGGTAACCTGCCGGGAAGTCTTTGGTCATGTTTTTCTCAGTCACGATTAATTCTCAAATAAATCATGAGTGTGTCAAATATTTTTCTGATGTGGGGTCACCTGACGGGGTTGAATTTCGTTGTGCGTAGAATTTCTGATTGACGTTTTACCCTAAAACGTGTAATTCCATGTAATTCCTTAATAACTTTCACGAAAATGATCTGACGAATGTCAAACATTTAATTTGCCATGGAAATGATTTATCACTTGAGAATATCAAATAAAAATCAACTTTCGGGAAAATTTTCGGGAAAAATGAATAGTAAAAGTGAATAGTGAAATTTTCCGGGAATAGTAATTATCCTGAAAAATGTGAATTGTTACAGGGTGCTTGTGGTGTAAGTAAGGATGATTTGAGCTTTAAAAGTGCATCAAGATCTGTTAATGAGCTTGTGTTTGTAACGGTTGTGAAGATAATGATGTGATATGTTGATGAACAAAAGTGTGTAGTGTATGCTTAACATTAATACTCTTAGGTATAGATGTTGAGTTTGCTTTAAAAATCTTAAGAGATTTTAAAGGTTTATGATGGAATGGTATCCTTAGGACCTAAACAGGATAGTACTTCTACAGGATTAAGAGAATAATTGATAACTATCCCAGATAGTAGTTCGGATTATCTCATAAATGAAAACTTTCAAGAATGAAGTTTAGGTAGTACAAATAAAGTGTTAAGATTTCGCTGAGTGGTAAGGCATTATCGTGTCTCTAGATTGTTTTAATGTATTCTGGTGGTTTATCGTGTTCATGTAGGAAATCAATCTAAACATAACCCTAGTACAACTACTCTCAGTATTTGAAAATTCTAAGTCGAATATAGTTAGTCAGACTATATTCCACTGTCCCTAGGTTAAATATAGGTGACTAGTCTATATTTAGCCAAGGTTCGATAAAATTTTCAAATACCTAAACTAGGTATACTTTTGATATGTCCGTTGCTTTCGGGAAACTGTTCACTAAACAAAGGCGATGTCAAACCCTTAAGTTGCAAGTCCCGTCCATACAAGACTTGTAACGTATGTTTTCGTATTCCATTGCATAGAAGGTAGTAAGGGTAGATACGTATGGAAAGGAAGTTTTAAGTAGTTCTAAAATAGAACATACTTGGCCAGGATCACGAACTTTTAATAATGAAGGTTTCATAAGAAAACTTTGATGAATGTAGAGAAAGTTCAGCTTTTGTCGATGATGGATTAGTTTGTCCTTTAGAAATCTCATATTTCTTGTTTTGAAATCGATAGATTGTGACGGGTTTTTGATATCATAAGAAATGATATTAATGATGTGATGGAATAATTCTAGAGACCATTTGCACAAAACACAATGTCTCGGAAGTAGGTTAGACCATTGTGCAATTCACAATGTCTGGGAAGTAGGTTAGGCCATTGTGTGACTCAAAACATTTGAGAAATGATTAAGACCATTGTATCATACAATGTCTTGGAAAATGAATGAGACCATTGCATCTCACAATGTCTTGGAAAATGAATGAGGCCATTGTATCTCACAATGTTTTGAAAAGTGAATGAGACCATTGTATCTCACAATGTCTTGAAAAATGAATGAGACCATTGTATCTCACAATGTCTTGAAAAATGAACGAGACCATTGTATCTCACAATGTCTTGGAAAATAGGAAAGACCATTGCAATCAGTTACAATGTCTTGGACATATAATGTTGGAGTAGGAACATGATTAGGAGAGTGTGGCTGTGCCGAAATGCCTTAGAATAGGCATACACAGATATGTTTAGTCCATTGTTTAGATAAATGATTGTAAATAAACCGAGTTTATATATATCAATATACTAATATGTTAATGTAGCATAAAATGCCTAGTGTGTATATATCAATATACTTATATGTGTTCATGTAGCATAAAATGCCTAGTGTGTATATATCAATATACTTATATGTGTTCATGTAGTATAAAATGCCTAGTGTGTATATATCAATATACTTATATGTGTTCATGTAGCATAAAATGCTTAGTGTGTATATATCAATATACTTATATGTGTTCATGTAGCATAAAATGCTTAGTGTGTATATATCAATATACTTATATGTGTTCATGTAGCAAAAAATTCTTACGGGGAAATGCTCAATTATGTTTAGGGTACATATATTAATATGCAATTATGTTTGTGTAGCATAAAATATCTACGGGGAAATGCTCAAAAGGGGTATATATATGAATATACTAATATGTTTGTGTAGCATAACATGCTTACTAAGTCCATAATCGTCTAGAGGATGGAAGACACGGAGAGCGGAAGGCTATAAAAATGGTTTTGCTTGTAGTTGTAGTTATAGTTTAGGTCTCAATTAGACCCGTTTCTCTATAACCATGGCTCTGGTACCAATCTGTAACACCCCCAATTCATGGATGCAGCGGAATTCGAACTGGGTGTTACTCGACGGCACAATAGTCACAATAATAGAAAACGAACTCCAATTGAGTCGTTTTAAAAGATTTATCATTCAAATTGTATAAATATCAGAGATTACAAAATGAGGTCCCAATTGGTTCCATGTTTACAATGTATAATAAATGAGTTTTGAATGATAATAAAATTTATAGCCCTCTTGAGTATCCGTGCCCTTCCGTGTCATCCTTGATCGTCATGAACCTGAAATACATGCTTGAGAGGTCAACACAAAGGTTGAGTGATATTCATAGAGTTTGTTTAATGTTTGAACACAATATGTTGGTAGTGTGAGCAATAGACTCACACCAATGTTTGGAAAACAAAGATGGGCCACGTTGTTATACGCCCATAAAATGTATTATACACTAAGCTTATGACACCATAACGTTAACGTGTACCAATATCGATCGGCAGATTTATCCCGGTAGGTACTTTGCTAATGTCACACCCCCGAAATTGGGTCCAGCGGAAGCCTACATGTCACTGGGGTGCTACTCGAATGGTATCACAACACAAGGTACAAGGAACGGTTTCATTTCATTTATTTAGAATGAAAGTAATTATCAAAGCATTTATTTTACATATTGTAAAAGAAGAGTGGAAATAGGCCCATAATTTAGTTAAAGCGGTCCCAATTAGTTATCAGAGTCTTCTATGACCATGCCATGCCAAAAGCCACCAAAGGTAAGATAACGCCTTAAGAACCTGAAAATACATGCTAAAACGTCAGCATAAAGCTGGTGAGTTCATAGATTTTAGTAAACAAGTAATTTTCGGTAAACAAGTACTTTCGGTAAACAAGTATTTTCGGTAAACAAGTATTTTCGGTAAACAAGTATTTTCGGTAAACAAGTATTTTCGGTAAACAAGTATTTTGCGGAAGGCAAGACAATATAACAAATACAATGTCACAGCCAAAAATAAGGTATACAGTGCCTAAAGCTCATGACCCCGAAGCTCGACGTAATCGTATGCAATCAAGCATAAAATGCCCCAAGTAAGTGTTTGCCAGACACTCGGAAGTAATCCGAATGATATGCGTCCGTTTGACAGGTTGGCGCGACCAACTCGGACGGGGTGTCAACCCAAATAGATCTATCCACAGCATTCGCGCTTACACGCATGTAATTAACGGTTCATGATAAAAGGGGACTTTAGTGGCAGTAATCGGTAACTCAGGCAAAGTAACAGTTTTGTATTTATATCCGCAAAAGCAAGAACTTGTATCCATAAGAAAGTAATCAAGGATGGAATAAGTAATTCATAAGGTATTCAAGTAATCAATCAAGTATTTCAACCATCCAGTAATGTTTGAGAAAGTGAATCGCGTTCAAGTAAAACAAGCATTGAATTTAAATAGTAATAAGCATGTATCTTCCCCCAAAACATTTGTAAAACAAGTAAAAGTAGGGGTTATGAACTCACCTTAGCAAAAGTAATATCCGATAGACAAAGTAGTAGTTGGAAATAAAGTCCGGGTACTCTAATCGCGGCCTAAATAATGCATATGTCTTAGGTTCGAAAACAAGGTCAAGCATGCAAGTCATACACTATATTATCACTTGTACATGTTGTTGGAAATTTTTATTGCCAAAAACGTAGGTAATTAAAGTGATCTCGTATTTAAGTCATCCACCATTTTAGAAAACGTAGCTTGTAAATCTCACGACCAAATATTTGTCGTCTTGTAAATATATATTTTGAAAAACTCTAACGCACCTAATAAGTATACACAATGTTCTACCATTTTTATTTACGTCATTTTAGCCAAAATACAACTTAAAATGTCCAAAAGTCCATTTTATAAATTCCATCAGCTTTTAAATAAAAGCTGTCAATTATTATATAGTTTTGTCCAACTTCTTTAGGCCATAACTTTCACGTCGTAGTTCCGTTTTTCAAGTTCTTTATATCCCCGCGAAGGTATTCAAGTGTACTCTAGTATTTTCAAGGTCTCGGTTATTTTAGAAATCATTAAACCTCAGTTTTCCTAGGTAGAAAATCGAGACAGACTTATTATTTTCAGAAAGTTATAGTTTTCGTCGTAAATATTGAAAATAGCATATCTTTTTCGTTATAAGTCCGTTTTAACCCGTTCAAGCGGCCACGTTCTCGTTATTAAATCTATTTTCTATATTTCAAGTCCAATATGGCCAACCAAGTACTGATTTTCCACAGGGGGTCGAAAAGGGACAGATTCATCATAATAATGTCAAGTTATTTTCCTAGTATTTTCTTGGCTACAATATTTTACCAACAACTCCAATTCTTGTCCTAGGTCATCCATCAACTAGAAAAATAGTGATCTAAACATAACCTAACAATATTTAAGAGTCCTTGTTCAAGATCATCCAAGTATTCAAAACTAACATATATATATATATAAAGTTTATTTCATTTTCTTGTAGAGATTTTTATTAACAACTTTTCTTGTGATCAAAACTTGTACAAAATATATTTTCTTGGCAAGAGATCAAAGTGGATGAAAGATGTTTCAACATGTACCAAGTGATAACTAAGTATACACACTTATCAAGCATAAAAAATCTTAAACTCATGAAGTATTAGTAGTGTAAAATCACTTACAAAGAGGTTAGTGAGATGAGATTGGTAAAACACTTGTGTAACCCCAAGATTAGTTATCCAAACCCTTGTTAGACTACCCTAAGTACTCTAGATAGTCACCAACAAACTCCTTCTTCTTCCTTGCTCCTTGGTGGATCGATTTAGGTGTATATGTGGGAGGTGAGTATATTTTTTTCTTGTAACTAAGAAATGGGTGCTAAGGTATGCATATATATATAGCTAAACATGATCAAAAGTGTGGTCAAAATATCTTGAGCTTGGTCTTTGGGGTTTGCCGAAAATCAAGGAAAAAGGGAGAGGCAAAAGGGTGGCTCTAGCCTCCTAATATTTAATGCCATGTTTCAAGGATATATGTTACAAGTATTTAAAATTGTGTTAAGTAATTATGGGACTAGGGGGGGCGGCTCCTTGATTAAATTGGGAAGAAAATGTGTTCAAATTATATAAAATATATATATTGAATGTATTGGGTAGTAAAAATATGTATTGGGTATTAGTTTGGTAGTTAACGGAAGTTATACGTAATTAAACGTAAAATATAGAGAATTTAACTTGGACATCGGAAAATATTTTTATGACTTTTGTAATAATTTTGGAAGTATAAAAATACTCTAAAAATAATTGTTGAGAAAGTCGGGTATGTCGAGTGTTACATTTTTGAATAAAAATTAACGATTGTTGAATTTAAAAATCGTAAGTACTTAAAGAATAGAAATTCGTTTTATAGAATAAAATGGTGAACTGGGGAAAGGAGCAAGGTACCGGAGCGTTGTGGACTAAAATTAACCTAAGTCCTAGAGTTCTTAGAATTTAATTAGAAATTCGCGTCGATTCAAGTAAAAGGGCTCACGTAAAATGTTTCAAATTAAAAGTCAAGAATTTAAATTCGAGTTTAGAAATTAGTATTGACCTGGGAAATAGCGGGTTGTGACATTCTACCCCCCTAAAAAGGGAATCTCGTCCGCGAGATTCAGTCAGCGTTGGTCGTTGGAGTGGTATTAGCGAAGAGATGGGGGTACTTCTGACGAATCCGGTCTTCTTGCTCCCAAGTGAATTCGGGACCTCGTTGAGAATTCCGACAAACCTTGACGATAGGAATTCGACTATGTCTCAACTACTTGACATCCCGGTCCCTGGTTCTAAAAAGATATGAGTTTGTTATCAAGTTGAGTTTTGTCCAGCGGAATGATAAGCGATTCAAGCATTTCTTGAGATTGGAAACATGGAATGTATTGTATTCACTACTGAGTTCTGGCGGAAGCTCTAGTCTGTAAGCTACAGGGCTGACTCTAGCCAATATCTTAAATGGACCAACGTATCTCGACTTTAACTTCCTGCATTTTTCGAACCATATCACGTCTTTCCAAGGCGAGACTTTCAACATAACTTGGTCGCCAATCTTGAAATTTTAATGGTTTGCGTCGCACATCGTATAGCTTCTTATGTCGATCATGTGCAGCCTGTTGACTTGGAGCGTTGTTCCAAGCCTTGATGTGTACTAACGATCAATGAAAATGAAATGACCAAGGAAGCGTACTAATAGCCAAAAGAAGTAGATGTCAATGCTAATGAAAGGAGTGAGAAGTACATTACAATACACATGAAAGAACTAATGAATCATAAGAATAAAAAGAGAATCATGTCAAGTACCATGTTTTAAGAACAGAGAATGTTAAAAATGAAAGGTTGCAAACGAAAAGATCAACAATAGAAAGAACATTCGTACTAGTATGAGCCAGTAATGCTTGAAAGAAAGATTAAATATCCGTACGAATAAAGAAGCAAACTGTTATCGATTAACGAAAAAGAATTAATGAATCACAACAATAGCAAATAGAATTAGATGTCAAAACAAAGAATGATTGAAAGGAGATTAGATGTACGAATGGAGAAGGAAAACGCGATTGATTTATGCAAACGAAAGAGTCAATAAATCATAACAATAGTAAATAGGTTTAGATGTTAAGAACAAAGAATGCTTAAAAGGTATGTTTGAAATCAGGATGAACAAAGAAACAAACGAAATGATGGGTAAAAGAAAGACCAATAATGATGCAATTAAACACAAATAAAGGAATCATAAATCATTACGATAGCAAAGAGGATGGATAGAGAATATCAACACAATAATAAATTAACCGAGAGAACCAAAGTGTTCAAATAATAATCAAGAGGGGTAAATACTGAAAGACAGAGTGTCAAATGAGGACAATCAAGAAATGAGACCGACAATAAGCATCCCATATGAGAATAAATGAGGACAAGCAATAAATGAGAAAAGCATTACGCAAATCGAATGCTAAGTAAGAACAACAATAAATACAAGAGACATTAAATTTTTCGAATGTTGATTGAAGGTAATTGAGAGCGAACAATAAATGAGAAAGACAATAAATGTCATAACTATGAACAAGTAATCAGCGAGAAGTTGATTAGTATTACGAATTTTGATTAAGATTGAATGTGAACAACAAATAACCGGTTAGACAATAAATGTCACGAATGAGAGCAAACAGCAAATGAAAAGTCGAATATTGATTGAGTAAGGATGAAGACAGTAATAAATGGGAAGGACAATAAGTGTTACGAACGAGAATGAGTCAATAAATGCAAAGTCAAATAAGTATCAAGGATGTTAATTGATTATGAATGAGAACAACAGCAAATGTGATAATCAATAAGTATAGCGAATGTTGATTGAGAAGGACAGAATATTCGTACTCAACCTCTCAGGCTTTATTCTGGTCTAACGAGACCATTGGTTGGTCGTCAAGCAGTTTCTACTGGTGCGTGATGTTCCTTACGAGGCGCCATGCGTGTCACCGGTAATAGGGTAGAGTGGTGAATGGATTTTCTGGTGATAAACTCTAGTCGGGTGGGAGGAGTAGGCTTATTAGTGGCTCTCCTATTCGTCCTTCGAGAGGTCTCATGAATGGCTCCGTCTCATTGTCGGGCATTAGTAAGTAGGTCAGTGATATGGATGTTGGGAGGGTGGCCGACAAGTTTTCCAACTTGTCCTCGGAATCGAAAAAATACATTAAGTGGGGGTAAACATTTCTGTCGATTTCCGTCGTTACATTCCTGGTGACGTGATTCTTCAAAACCACAAGAAGTGAGGAAGAGTGAGGTGTTATAAAGTCGTGTCCCGAAAGTAGGTGTTCCAAAAGTATAGTGTTACAAAAGCATAGGACGAGTGTTGAAACTAGTCTTCAGAAACGGCTAGTAAGGTAATGAGTTTTAATGTCACATAAAACGATGTCACATATGATTTTTAAAATTTTTAGAGACTATTTGTATTAATTATGCTATGTCGGAAGGTTTAGAGGACCTTCAAAAGTACGAGTGTGTGTGTTAGTTCAGTTACGCTAGTAATATGTCTCTAGCTTTTAAAAGTTGTTTTGAAAGACCAAAATGAGTGTCCCAACTTGAAGTCAAATGGTAAGATTACGTAGGGGAAAAGGCGTAATGGTGTGACCGGTACGGTATGTATGTATAAGTGTATAGAAAATACTTATAGTGAATAGCGTAAATCATGTAAAGTATAAGTTATCAAGTAACAAGGTATAACACATAGTTACGTCACGTAGATCATTAAGTAAAATATCAAGTAAGGCAGTGGCTTGGCAGGCAGGCATGTGGCGGTCATAGGGTTAAGTTTTTGTAAAGGTAGTTATAGTCTGGGTTTTGGAAATACCCAATTCTCTATAACCGAGGCTCTGATACCAATCTGTCACACCCCCGAAATTGGGTCCAGCGGAAGCCTACATGTCACTGGGGTGCTACTCGAATGGTATCACAACACAAGGTACAAGGAACGGTTTCATTTCATTTATTTAGAATGAAAGTAATTATCAAAGCATTTATTTTACATATTGTAAAAGAAGAGTGGAAATAGGCCCATAATTTAGTTAAAGCGGTCCCAATTAGTTATCAGAGTCTTCTATGACCATGCCATGCCAAAAGCCACCAAAGGTAAGATAACGCCTTAAGAACCTGAAAATACATGCTAAAACGTCAGCATAAAGCTGGTGAGTTCATAGATTTTAGTAAACAAGTAATTTTCGGTAAACAAGTACTTTCGGTAAACAAGTATTTTCGGTAAACAAGTATTTTCGGTAAACAAGTATTTTCGGTAAACAAGTATTTTCGGTAAACAAGTATTTTCGGTAAACAAGTATTTTCGGTAAACAAGTATTTTGCGGAAGGCAAGACAATATAACAAATACAATGTCACAGCCAAAAATAAGGTATACAGTGCCTAAAGCTCATGACCCCGAAGCTCGACGTAATCGTATGCAATCAAGCATAAAATGCCCCAAGTAAGTGTTTGCCAGACACTCGGAAGTAATCCGAATGATATGCGTCCGTTTGACAGGTTGGCGCGACCAACTCGGACGGGGTGTCAACCCAAATAGATCTATCCACAGCATTCGCGCTTACACGCATGTAATTAACGGTTCATGATAAAAGGGGACTTTAGTGGCAGTAATCGGTAACTCAGGCAAAGTAACAGTTTTGTATTTATATCCGCAAAAGCAAGAACTTGTATCCATAAGAAAGTAATCAAGGATGGAATAAGTAATTCATAAGGTATTCAAGTAATCAATCAAGTATTTCAACCATCCAGTAATGTTTGAGAAAGTGAATCGCGTTCAAGTAAAACAAGCATTGAATTTAAATAGTAATAAGCATGTATCTTCCCCCAAAACATTTGTAAAACAAGTAAAAGTAGGGGTTATGAACTCACCTTAGCAAAAGTAATATCCGATAGACAAAGTAGTAGTTGGAAATAAAGTCCGGGTACTCTAATCGCGGCCTAAATAATGCATATGTCTTAGGTTCGAAAACAAGGTCAAGCATGCAAGTCATACACTATATTATCACTTGTACATGTTGTTGGAAATTTTTATTGCCAAAAACGTAGGTAATTAAAGTGATCTCGTATTTAAGTCATCCACCATTTTAGAAAACGTAGCTTGTAAATCTCACGACCAAATATTTGTCGTCTTGTAAATATATATTTTGAAAAACTCTAACGCACCTAATAAGTATACACAATGTTCTACCATTTTTATTTACGTCATTTTAGCCAAAATACAACTTAAAATGTCCAAAAGTCCATTTTATAAATTCCATCAGCTTTTAAATAAAAGCTGTCAATTATTATATAGTTTTGTCCAACTTCTTTAGGCCATAACTTTCACGTCGTAGTTCCGTTTTTCAAGTTCTTTATATCCCCGCGAAGGTATTCAAGTGTACTCTAGTATTTTCAAGGTCTCGGTTATTTTAGAAATCATTAAACCTCAGTTTTCCTAGGTAGAAAATCGAGACAGACTTATTATTTTCAGAAAGTTATAGTTTTCGTCGTAAATATTGAAAATAGCATATCTTTTTCGTTATAAGTCCGTTTTAACCCGTTCAAGCGGCCACGTTCTCGTTATTAAATCTATTTTCTATATTTCAAGTCCAATATGGCCAACCAAGTACTGATTTTCCACAGGGGGTCGAAAAGGGACAGATTCATCATAATAATGTCAAGTTATTTTCCTAGTATTTTCTTGGCTACAATATTTTACCAACAACTCCAATTCTTGTCCTAGGTCATCCATCAACTAGAAAAATAGTGATCTAAACATAACCTAACAATATTTAAGAGTCCTTGTTCAAGATCATCCAAGTATTCAAAACTAACATATATATATATATAAAGTTTATTTCATTTTCTTGTAGAGATTTTTATTAACAACTTTTCTTGTGATCAAAACTTGTACAAAATATATTTTCTTGGCAAGAGATCAAAGTGGATGAAAGATGTTTCAACATGTACCAAGTGATAACTAAGTATACACACTTATCAAGCATAAAAAATCTTAAACTCATGAAGTATTAGTAGTGTAAAATCACTTACAAAGAGGTTAGTGAGATGAGATTGGTAAAACACTTGTGTAACCCCAAGATTAGTTATCCAAACCCTTGTTAGACTACCCTAAGTACTCTAGATAGTCACCAACAAACTCCTTCTTCTTCCTTGCTCCTTGGTGGATCGATTTAGGTGTATATGTGGGAGGTGAGTATATTTTTTTCTTGTAACTAAGAAATGGGTGCTAAGGTATGCATATATATATAGCTAAACATGATCAAAAGTGTGGTCAAAATATCTTGAGCTTGGTCTTTGGGGTTTGCCGAAAATCAAGGAAAAAGGGAGAGGCAAAAGGGTGGCTCTAGCCTCCTAATATTTAATGCCATGTTTCAAGGATATATGTTACAAGTATTTAAAATTGTGTTAAGTAATTATGGGACTAGGGGGGGGCGGCTCCTTGATTAAATTGGGAAGAAAATGTGTTCAAATTATATAAAATATATATATTGAATGTATTGGGTAGTAAAAATATGTATTGGGTATTAGTTTGGTAGTTAACGGAAGTTATACGTAATTAAACGTAAAATATAGAGAATTTAACTTGGACATCGGAAAATATTTTTATGACTTTTGTAATAATTTTGGAAGTATAAAAATACTCTAAAAATAATTGTTGAGAAAGTCGGGTATGTCGAGTGTTACATTTTTGAATAAAAATTAACGATTGTTGAATTTAAAAATCGTAAGTACTTAAAGAATAGAAATTCGTTTTATAGAATAAAATGGTGAACTGGGGAAAGGAGCAAGGTACCGGAGCGTTGTGGACTAAAATTAACCTAAGTCCTAGAGTTCTTAGAATTTAATTAGAAATTCGCGTCGATTCAAGTAAAAGGGCTCACGTAAAATGTTTCAAATTAAAAGTCAAGAATTTAAATTCGAGTTTAGAAATTAGTATTGACCTGGGAAATAGCGGGTTGTGACAGCTAACATACCTAAATCTCAAATATTAGTGCATTTGTTTGAACTTAGTCAATACAAATGGGATTCGTCAATCCCAATAGGCCTATTCACAATATTTGCGCTCACTATTGCTAGTGATTAAATGGTTCATAATAAGGGATCTCGGTTTAGCAAGGCTGGTACTTAGTGATAATAAAACAATCAGGCAAGCATACAATTTAAAAACATTGTGCTCGGTTAAAAATAGCATGTATTCCCCCCAAGGGTTTGTAAAACAATTAAGTAATAGAAAGTGGGGCTATGAACTCACCTTAAGTAAGATAGCAAGTAATGAATTTAACGGTTGAATCGTGAAGGTTTCTACGAGCAACCTATAATAGAATGTTGCGACTTAGGATTTGAGTACAGAATACGAAGTAGTGCCTATATATATATATATATCTTGCATTATAGTCCATGATGTGGTATGATGTATATTGTAAGTCCTTGAAAGAAAAGTTTCATGAAACATGTATGTTTTGTATATCGTTTACTACCGTTCGGGCCGACATAATTCAGAAGTCATGTTAGTAAGCGTTCGAGGAGCCAGGACACTTTAACTCGTAAATCCACAACTCAACTCGACGGCTTACATAATGAACTCCTCACATGAGGCTCCCTACTATTGTAGTAGTTGATGAAATATATAGATATAAGTTTTGATCCGAAAGGTTACATGTCCGATATTTGAATAAACTTAGGAAAGTTTATTAGTACATGAAGATTGTTATTAGGGTATGTTTCATAAGTTTTGTATGACCATTTTCTCTTGGTAATATCTCATGGTTCCCTTTTAAGTGAAGTAGATCCAAATTGCTTGTTCAAGTTCTCGTCAACTCTTTGTTTCATGTTTACGCCTACGAAAGTTGGTATGGTCATTTCGTCATGGCCTAGCCATGACCTTTGGTCCTTGTTTCAAGGTCATGAGACACAACCTTGGCTCTAGCCATGGTTGTGGTCTTGATTATAGGTCATAAGACCTCTTGTTCCTTTCAAAGTATAACCATAATCTAGTGACTTTCGCCTAAAAATGGGCTGTTTAGAATTTGAAGAATTTTATCACTCGGAAAGTGTTTTTAGGTCTCGAGCTTCTTTGTTCCTGAACGAAAACGGCGTTCCGGACAACTTTCGTGTTTTAACTTTTTGATGAATCGGACCAGAAGTGGGACTTTCAAAACCCAAATTTGATCAGAATGGTATTTGGCAGTTTGCCGCAAAGTTTTGGTAACTTCAAATGGGCGTAACTTTTGACTCGTATACTCGTTTTGGGTGGTTCAAGTTGCTACGGTTTCCTTGTTAAGTCCTCTACTGTAATATGTAATGATCAAATATCATATTTTTACCATTTTGATCAGGTCTTACCAAGAAAGTCACTAGTTTACTTGTTTTAGTAACTTGTTGTAACAATCAATAACAATAACTTGTTTTAATCATTTTTATACATCATGGACATAACTACAAGACATAATATAGCAAGAATAACATGTAAATAACATGAACATGATTATTTAACAAGAATCAAGTTAGGGTTTGGCTCACAACTTTTGGCTTTCAAAGATGAAAGGAAGTTAACATGTAAGGATAGGACTTTGATAGACTTGCTTCAACCCACTTCACTTCATGCAATCTTTCTACTCTTGTAATCTTGAAAGAGAGATGATGAAAATTGAGGTGACTTGAGTGGATTCAAACTCAAGAGAAATCACCAAAGTTTCTAAGGATTTGAAGTACTTTTGATGAATCAAAACTAAACTAGGGTTTATGTATGGATATTGCACTTGATTTCTTGGATGGAACTTGAAGTAAATGAGCTAAGGATGAGATGATGGTGTGTTTTTATGTGTGTGGGTCATTGGAATGGCCAAGGAGGGGAAGGAGAGGCATTTATATGCAAATGAGGAGGTTACATTGTTGACTAGTCAACACTTGGAGGCCAAGTTGAACACATGTTCACATCTTAAGGCTCCTAGCATGAGATTAAGACACACAAGGCTGAATTCCCCCCCCCCCCCTAGGTCGGCTCCTGAACTTGGGGGACAAGGTGTGGACTTTGCTTGGTATTATCCTAAGTATTAGGAAGAGTTTTGACTCCGGGAAATGACAACCGTAAATGATTAGGCCTCAAAACGTAAAACCGGGTGTCGTAAAATTATGGAACTTTAAAGTATTGTTAGACATGTCCATATGTCCCATAATAAAATATAAAATGAGTGGTAGGTTCCATTTGAGTGGTAAAACCCTGCTAAAAACTGGAATCACGGGTCTAAAACGCGTAATACGTAAAACGTACGAAAATTGCGTAAAATTGAGAAAAGTAAAATATTACTTTTCTAATAGGTTATAAATGATTTAAAATGACTTATAATGTCTAGACTGGGCTCAGTCTAGCGTCGATTGGTATTAAATGTCTTTTAGACATCAAACCGTATGCCTAAAAATCACGAAATGACTTATAACATCAAGGGATGATTTTTGGTCAATGGAGGAGGGAAAAAATATGTTGACTTTTTCTAATAATTTGAAAACTCAAATCGTCTTAGAAACGCGTTTTGTGGTCTAACGGTTAATCGCCCATACGGTTAAGCGTGCTCATGTGAGAATAGTACTGGCTTGGGTGACTTGCCGGGAAGTCTTTGGTCATGTTTTTCTCAGTCACGATTAATTCTCAAATAAATCATGAGTGTGTCAAACATTTTTCTGATGCGGGGTCACTTAACGCGGTCGAGTTTCGTTGTACGTAGAATTTCTTAATGACGTTTTACCCTAAAACGTGTAATTCCTTAATAACTTTCACGAAAATGATCTGACGAATGTCAAACATTTAATTTGCCATGGAAATGATTTATCACTCGAGAATACCAAATAAAAATCAACTTTCGGGAAAGTTTCGGGAAAAATGAATAGTAAAAGTGAATAGTGAAATTTTCCGGGAATGGTAATTAACCTGAAATTGCGAATTGTTACATCTTAGAGGGAGGTGGATTTCGTCAAATGTTACGTTTAACGATTCCTCGACTCTTAAGGTTTCTTTGTTCAAAACAATGTAAGCTTTACTATTTTATGAATATCCAAGAAATACACCTTCATAAGACTTTGGGTCAAATTTGGTGAGATAATCCTTGGTGTTAAGAATGAAGCATTTACTCCCAAACACTCTAAAGTATCCTAATGTAGGCTTTTTACCTCTATAAAGTTCATAAGGAGTTTTATTCAAAAATCGTCTAATTAGGACTCGATTAAGAATGTACGTTGATGTGTCAACGGCATTACACCAAAACTTTTGTGGAATAGTTTGTTCATTAAGCATTGTTCTACTCATCTCTTGTAATGTCCGGTTTTTACGTTCTACTACACCATTAGATTGAGGAGTACGTGGAGCTGAAAAGTTATGAGTAATTCCATTTTTATCACAAAAGTTTCCAAATTGAAATTCATTATCAAATTCACGACCGTGATCCGTTCTAATAGACACTATATTAAACCCTACTTGATTTTGAATTTTCTTACTTAGAATCTCAAATTTATCAAAAGCTTCATTTTTACTTTTCAAAAACTTTGTCCAAGTATAACATGAGTAATCATCTACTATGACCAAAGTATAGAAGTTACCTCCATAACTTTGTATAGCGGATGGACCAAATAAATCCATATGCAAAAGTTCTAGACACCTAGATGTAGACACCATGTTTTTAGCCTTATGACTACTATGGACTTTTTTACCGACTTTGCAAGCATCACAAAAGTGTTGGTCATATTTCAACTTGGGTAGGTTTCGAACTAAGTCTTTGGAGGAGAGGTTTTGGATTAGTCTCATGTTAGCGTGTCCTAAACGTCTATGCCATAAAGTTGAAGATTCATCTAATGAGGTAAGACAAAGTTTGTCTCTAGATGTTGAATCCAACTTCATGACGTATGCGTTGTTCTTAAGGACACCTTTGGCTACGGTTATACCATCTTTAAGTATTTTACTACCGTTTTCACTAAAAAGGACATTATACTTATTACGACAAAGTTGACTAATACTAAGAAGATTAAATCCTAAGTTATCAACATGAGCAACATCATCTATAGAAAGGGAGTCATGAGAGATTGTACCTTTTCCGATGATTTTGCTCTTAGCATTACTACCAAACGTAATATTACCTCCATCACATTTGTGATATGTTGAGAAGAGGCTTTCATTACCCGTCATGTGCCTTGAACAACCGCTATCTTTGATCCATTCATCCGGATCCAAACAAACTTTGAGGCACACCTATTTTATGAAAAACACTCAAACATTTGGTCCCCAATTTCTCATGGGTTCATTTTGGTTAAGCATGTCATTAATTTGTTCCAAGTATGAAAATAGAGCATAAGGGTTCCATGGCATGTGGTTTGGAATTTGGTAAAGTCTAGGAGTGTTTTGGTTCCAAATATGTTGGTAGTTTGGTCGAGCGTTGAAGTTGCTCTTTGGAAAGGGGCGTTTGGGAATTGGAGTCGTAGGTCTTGGTTGAGTAGTTTTAGCTCTAAATTCATTTTTACTAAGTCCTACTCCAGTTCTAAAGGCAGGTTTTGTTCCATTTTTATATGTAACTTTAACAAATTTTGAACGATCCGATGTGGATGGAGTTACTGCTGCAGCAGACCTGGCGGAACCCTAATTTGGGTTCCGTCTGGTCCGCGGGCTGCTGTAGCAATTTTGTTTGTTTCATGTGCGTTCTTTTCTTGTTTCGTTTGACCCTTAATGATTTCTACTTTCCTGAAACCTAGACCTGTTTTATCAAAAGGTGACTTTTGAAGTTTCATAATTTCATCCGCACATGAAATGCTCTTATCGAACTTTTTGAACTTTGTGGTTTGTTTGATTAGATCATTTTGAGTAATTTTAAGTTTCTTAACTTCAAGTTTAAGTTCTTCACATGATTTGCATGAGGTGTCAATACCTTTACCCTTTTCTAATCTCTTAGCTTTTTCTTTTAACTCATAGACTTCATTTTCTAAAAACTCCTTTTTAGTTTTCAAAAATTTATTTTTGTTTATGATTTTTAAGCTTAACTCACAAAGTTTGTTATATTCATTTTATAAAGTATCATCATCTATAGAGGAGTAAGATGAGTCGGAGAGTACCTCATTTGAGTTGTGAGCCATGAGAGCAATATCATCATTCTTTGGCTCATCATCATCTCCTTCATAGTCACTCCAAGCACCACCCACAAAAGCTTGTTGAGGTTTGCTCTTGGGTGGTTTTGGACATTCTCCTACAAGATGACTTGTGTCTCCACACCTATAACATTTTCTTTCAACTTTTCCTTTTCGATCATCACGATCTTTCCGGAAGGTTTTCTTGTCATCTTTAGGTTGCCTTACAAACTTTCCTCGCCTACGAAAGAACTTCTTGAAGTCTCTCACGGCCATAGCATATTCCTCATCATCACTATCCGAAGTAGATTCTTCATCATCACTTGATTGGACTCTAGCTTTCAAGGCAGTGGACTTAACTTTTTCTTTCTTGCCTCTAACTAGTTCCGAATCTTTTTCCATTACCATTTCACGAACTTTGAGGTTTCCAATAAGGTCATCAAGTGACATGCTTGAAAGATCTTTGGATTCTTCAATTGCCGTCACTTTTGCTCTCCACTTCGGATGGAGTGCTCTAAGAAATTTCCTGACAAAGTTCTTACTACAAAAAGATTCATCAAGTGCTTTAAGTGAAGTAATAATAGTGTTAAACCTAGCAAAGGCATTATCAATAATCTCATCTTCGGAAATAACAAATTGTTCATATTGTTGAACAAGAAGATCAATTTTGTTATCTTTAACTTGTGAGTTTCCTTGATGAGTGACAATTAAAGATTGCCAAATATCTTTGGCGGTTTTACACAAAAAGACTCTTTCATATTCTTTCTTAGGCAAAGCATTATAAAGCATCATTTTAGCTTCATTATTTTTACCTATTAATTTCTTTTGATCATCATCTTTGATGTTAGTAACTACGTTATCACCATCAATAATTATATACCACAAATCTATATCTTTAGATTTCACGTAGGTTTCAAAACGGTTTTTCCAATATATAAAACCATTTGCTTCAAAGAGTGGTGGTCTTTGCATAGATTGCCCTTCTTTGTAATTTTCAAAATCCATGGATCGTTTCAAGTTTTAAAAACAATATATTTTAAAAGCTTGAGTAACGTAGCTCTTGATGCCAATTGTGGAAAACTAGAAGGGGGGTTGAATAGTTTACCGATTAAAATCTTTTAAACTTGTTAAGTTAGCTTTGAAACTTTCCGTTTGATCAAAGATATATGCACAAACACAATATATAACATGCAAGTAAATGAAAGAAATGATCAAACCACAACACGAGTATTTATCGTGGTTCGACTACAAGGACTCTTTTTCCTTGCCCTACGTCCACGCCCCGAGTATCCAACTCGAGAGTTTCTTTCACAAGTCAACAAGCTCCTTTCACCGACGGAGAAAACCTTACACGTCGCTTATACTTTTACCGACACAAAGCTAAATGTCGAGTTCTTTTTCAAGGGCACAACCACTCCCGTTAGTTCTTTTACTAGGGTACAACAACTCCCAACACTCTTTGTATTTTGAGGACTAAAATACTAACCACTCACTACAGAATATACACAAACAAATGACGTGTAAACAATAAGAGTTCACACAATACTAAGCTAACAAGTCTTGCAACGTTGTGTTGGAAACTTGTAACTTTTGATGACCTTGTGAGCTTCTTTGCTACAAAAGGAAACTTCACATTTACAATGTTAAGAGGTTAGAAGAAAAGATAAGTGTGTGTGTAAAATACGATCTCAAGAGGTTTGCCAAAAATCAAGTTATGGCTTGATATTTATAGCACAACATTCTGCATGCTTGGCGGATCAGGCGGAACCCTCAGATGGGTTCCGCCCGTGTACCCCCAGGGTACCGCCGGGTCTGCAGTAGGTTTTTGCAATAACTCTTCAAACCAAACAAGGTCTTGTCTCTTAACTCCTAGCAACCAAACAATGTCACATCACTTAAAAACAAGTCAAATACAAAGCTTGCAAGCAACAACAAAGTTAGTCAAACACATTTCTTTCCATAAATACATAATGACAAAACTTGCCATAAATGTGATGTGACAATTTGTAATTTAAGAAATAAACTTGTGTTGTGTTTTATGAAATGTAAAATGTAGCAAAAGTCTAGTTTATGGAAGTCTTAAAAAGTAAGATTATGTTTTGCTTAGAAACTAAAGTTTACATTTTGTCGTTAACAAAACTTAGCGAAGATCGTAAAATATAAATAACGTTTTTAGGCGATATTTGTATTAACAACCTTGATAGATCTTCTTGAGCACTCTAGAATCGTTAGTTATGTTAATGTAATCAATAATACACTAATAGACAATCTCTGTTACTTGTATTTTAAAGCGGAAACAAACACAAGTTTAATACTAAGAACTTTTGATCCTCTATGGATCTTTTAATAACTATGAAAAGTGTTTTCTAAAACGTAATTCAATACATAATCGTGTGTTCCTTTTATACACAAGGAACCCTAAACCATTTCCCAAGAAACGTATATTCTAAAACTTCTAAAAGATATGCATTATCACTTCCTAAATAAACTCATGCATATCCAAACTATAATACATAAAATACGGAAATACTATATCGCAAGAAACTAATAATGCTGAAACTAGACTTCAGCAGATACACTGCTTCAGCAGGAACCAGCTCTTCAGCAGAATTCTTACTTAGCAGAATTCCCAACAATCCTCCCCTAATCTTGAATTTAACATGGTTAAGTTCAAGATTCTTGATAGATCTTTGAAGTTATATACCAAGAGGATTGAAATAATACAGCACCAGCAAAGAATCATCTTCAGCAGGATCTCTATGATCAGCAAATACTTGAAAGCTCCATTCTTTGCAGCAAGAAATGACTAAATGTACATCAAAACAAATTAGTTGCATACTATTCTCATCACTTCCAGGTGTGTTAACTCCTGTGAGAGGTGAATAATTGAAAATAATGGATTTGATGTCTCTTTACCAATA